>CM035109.1:7973126-8573126 GCA_020205505.1 Panax japonicus | reverse complement strand
AAATATTATGAGTTATAATATTAATGATGAAATAAGTTCGTGTTGATTAAAGATGAAATTGATAGTTCCATTATGTGGGAATTATTAGTGTTAGTGGAAATCGACATTTATTTCGATGATAATTGATGTTTGGAAGTTATATTGACCAATCGGATAATTAATCAGATAAATGAGCAATTAATTGCTATTAATTCACATGATTATAATTATTTGTTTATATGTGTGTACTATTGATTCACATTCTTGTACTATTTAGGGAGGTGGTGCAATATTGATAATACTTGCATGACTAAGTTAAAAATGGAGGTATAGATGGAGGTACTATACTGTAATTCGTATTTTCATATGTATAGAACTATTGAGTCACATGATTTACTATTGATTCACATGATTTACTATTAGGGAAGGTGGTGCAGGTTTGATAATACTTGCAGGACTAAATTAAAAATAAAGAAAAATAGGACGGTATTATACTGTAATATTTTGAACCCCAAAATGTGCAATTATCGAAACTATATTTTCATATAAATAGAAACTCATTCTTCATTCATTTTTCACCAATTCACTAAAGCAGCAATTATTATAGAGAAAAATTATAGAGAGAAAGAAGAAGAGAAGTCTGCTACCTCACTATTCCAGTATCCAATTTTCTTCTAAGGTAAGGGGTATTATTTCTTTCGTATTCATGAAGAGAGCTATTGTTATTCTATTTCTTATTATTATGTTGGAATAATATGTCTATGCGAAGTATCGCATACATGGTGAAATTTTCTGTTATTCCATTCCTTATTATTCTGTTGGAATAACATGTCTGTGTGGTCTATCGCATGCCTGGTGAATTCTGTTGTTATTCCATTATTTATTATTCTATTGGAATAACCTATCTGTGCGGTATATCGCATGCCTGGTGAATTCTGTTGTTATTCCATTCTTTATTATTCTGTTGGAATATGCTGTCTGTGCGAATTACGCATGACCTGGTTTCGTTCTTTATTATTTTGTTGGAATATCCTGTCTGTGCAGATTACGCATGACCTGGTTCTATTCTTTATTATTCTGTTGGAATAACCTGTCTGTGTGGATTACCGCATGCATGGTGAATGATCCTTCGTATTCATTCTTTATTAAATTGTGAAAATGATCTGTCTATGTGGATTACCGCATGGCGGGTGAAAATCTATTTGCAGTTTGTATATTCTATTATACTTATATGAGATATCATTTCTTTTGTACTCGTCATGAAATATCATTTTAATTGGTATTTTTTCTTTTACGAGTTACTATTCATGGGTTACTATTCACCTGATTACTATTCACTCTAGTATTATTCACTCGGGTATTCGGGTCACTTTTCGTGCCGAAATACTATTCACGAGTTACTATTCATGGATTACTATTCACCTGATTACTATTCACTCGGGTATTCGGGACACTTTTCATGTCGGGATACTATTCACGAGGTACTATTCTCGAAGTACTATTTACGAGGTACTATTTATCTGAAAAATATATTTCTTTTCTGTCCAAAATATTTTTGGTACATGAATATTATTCTTGAATTTTACTCCACAAGGCAGTATCATGTTGACAATTTGGATATTTTTAAACTCTGGATAAATTTAAAGTCTTTAATATTTATCCTTGATTTCATTTGATTTGATTTAATATTTTTGATTTCGTTTAATATTAGAACGGCACAATCATTGGTGGACCCCACAACAAAATTATTGTCAGATTGAGAAAATGACAAAAATACTTTACGAAAATAACGGCGGAAGTTTTACCATTAACTGTTGAAACACCCGATGTTAAAAGTACAGTAATACGTGTAGTTGCACAGTAGCACACGATATTGATTATTGATGCTTACGTGAGAAGTCACTCAGTTTTGTTCAATTATTGTTACAGTAATTACTGCATAGTATCTCACGTTATTTGATTCAATTATTGACAATATTTTATAATCAATAATTGAGATGACAAAGTTATTAATATTATTATTTGCAATATTAACGATATCTAGAAGTTCTGTCAATGAGAGGTTTGGTCACCTAATTGCGCGCCAATGGGGAGAAATCCTTATTGGAAAGCCCCCTTTTTCCTGGGAACGACATGGTCGATTAATATTATGAATTATAATATTGATGATAAATATTGTTAAAAATATTGAGGGAGTTTATATATATATATAATATTATGTGTGTGGTGAGTGGAATATATATAATATTATGTGTGTGTGAGTGAAAAATGGTAGAAAAGTATAATTTTGGTGGAAAAGTGGAAATGGTGGGATGAGAATTAGTATTATATATGGCATAAATTGTAAAGGGTGGGGAAGTGATGTGAGACGGGTGGTGTATTTTTTCAATCAATGTGTGGCTATATGTATATTATATATATATATATATATATATATATATATATATATATATATATATATATATATATATATATATATATATATAATTGTATAGCATATGGTGGGTAATGGTAGTCCTAGTAGATAAAATTTGGCAGGTTATTGATTGATTTGTCAAGCTTGAATGTTATTGGCCAATTTTTTCAATCATGCAGCATGATTGGCAACTTGTAAATTATGGAGCATTTTAATTGGTCAAGGCTTTTAAAGTGGCATATGTTCATTTTTTTTCATTGGCCAACTCTTTGAAAAAAATTACTGATGCATTGGATCAGTGGAGCTGTGAATCAGCAAATGATTTCGTCTGAATTCCTACTGTACAGTCCAATAGTATCCTTCAATTCTTCTATAAATAGAAGCTCATTCCTTCATTATTTCTTACGAATTCACTGAAACTCTAGAGAGAGAACTTATAGAGAAACTATAGAAAAGTATTCTGCTACTTCCTTACTCTTATATCAAGTTTCTTTTACGGTAAGGGATATTATTTGTTATACTCGTAAGGGGTATTATTTCATTTGTATTCATGAAGAGAACTTCTGTTATTCCATTATTTATTATTCTGTTGGAATAACCTGTATACGCGGGCTACCCTATACTTGGTAAAATTCTTCTGTTATTCAATTTTTTATTATTCTGTTGGAATATCCTGTCTGTGCGTTTTACGCCGGACCTGATTTCATTCTTTATTATTCTGTTAGAACATCCTGTCTGTACATTTTACGCCGGACCTGGTTCTATTATTTATTATTCTGTTAGAATATCCTATCTGTGCGTTTTACGTCGGACCTATTTCCGTCTTTATTATTCTGTTGGAATATCCTATCTGTGCGTTTTACGCCGGACCTGGTTCCGTTATTTATTATTCTGTTTGAATAACCTGCATGTGCGGTCTATCGCATGCCTGGTGATTTCTTTTGTTATTCCATTCTTTATTATACTCAGTTGGTTAAAGTTTTGGCTTCTATATTCCATGAAATTAGTGGAATATCCTTGATATTTGCGCTTCATCCAGTTTCTTTTCATGAAAATATTCTTCTAAGCATTCTTGAATTTTACTCTACAAAGAAGTATTATGTTGGCAATTTGGACGTTATTGGTTCCTGGATAAATTAATTATTGAATTTGTTTTATTAAATCTTATATCATTGTCATCATCCCCATGTTTATATTCTGTTGAAAGTAATCTATGGCCTGTAGGGCATAGATGGACTTGGTATAATTATGACTAGGGATTAATCGGTATAATCATGACCGTAATGTTACAAATGATGTGGTAAAAGTCCTCATTGGCCCGTAGTGCATTGATGGACAGTTGTTGGCATGATCATGACCATTGATGAATACACGAATATCATTGGCCCATAGTGCATGAATAATTTGTGGTTGTGATACTAATGAATATCCTTGGCCATAGTGCAGGGAAGTGGTGGATTATTTATTAAGCTGAGTCTCAACGATAAAAGTGATTAAAAATCTTTTAAATCATAAAAGATAGTAAATTTTATTCTCTACTTGACTCTTTTAATGGATTGTTTGTTCCGCTGTAGTTAAACTTGGTGTTTGTTATATTTTATCAGTTTAACATTGTGAAGGCTAACGATAATTTATTCTGCATTATCTTAGTCATAATATTTCTTACTGGGCTAGTTGAGCTCACCCTTTCTTTCACTGCTCTCTTCAGGAAATGAGAACGTAGTCGGGACTAGTCGGGGAACGAAGTGACGGTCCAGATGATAGTATTAACAGTCCTCACTATTCTGTTAAATAGTGTGAAAATAAATGTAATAAGGACTCCATTGAGTTTGTATATTGTCTAGATGACAATATTTGTATTAAAACTCACAACCCATGTTGTATATTTAAGATTATATTTGTATTTTGTACCATGTATTTGGCGACTCAGAATAGGTGATGTATACCTATTTTGGGGGCGTCACAATAGGTGAGGGATCATCCCACGTGGGTGAGGTTGGCCTCCTGGGCGATGGCATTCAGGTTTTTGTGACATGGGCCTCAAATTTACGGGGTAAATGAATCAAGTCAAGCCGAGTATTGAGTTGTTCATATTTGGTTCATAAAATTTATCGAGTATAAAATAAAGTTTGATTGATGCTCGTTTCACTACCGAGTCGAATAATTTGGACATTTCAAACGAATATAATCCGAGTATCAATATAAAATTACAATTTGAGGATATTCGAATAATTTATCGAATTTTAAAATTTTCTCATTTTTAAATCATTTATATTTCGAATCGATCTTAAATCGAACTTTTAGTCAACCAAATACGAATCGAACCCGAACTATTTGCTCATTTTACACCCTTAGCTGAAATTTTTCCCTAACAATATATTTAAATTTTGAAAAGAATATATTTGTAAAAATTTCCATATTTAGATAGATAGTTTATTTTGCATATGTTACGTGTACACAAATTCTAATTACATTATATGGAAAAAGAATACTTCGAGTCCTTGTGACCGAACCAATTAAAGAATAAACAAATAAATTCCTTTACGTTTTGTTTTTTTCCTTTTTAATTGGTCATTTTATTTATTTTTATGAAACAGCATAAAGTTGGTCCCTTAGGCCTTAGCATGTTACTAGACATGAAACGGGCCCACATAATACAAATCACGCATACTAACAATCAGTATTTTGTTTCAACAAATAAAAAATAAATCCGTATTATCTTCTTCTTTTTTCTTTTTCTTTTTCTTTTTCTTCTTCTTAACTAATTGGCATTTTAAGAGTTAATACACATAATTAATACTTTGTTTATGTTCATTAAAAATTCCATTAAAAAAATGAGAGAGAAACTATGAATTTTTTATGGGAATAAATTAACCGGAAAAAATAGAGAATGAATTTTTATTTTATATTCAAAAATAATTTTCAAACTAAGCAATTAATTCATTTAAAAAATTACAAATAACACACAAAAAAGAAAAAAAAAACTCTAGAAAGAGAATACAAAAGAATATAAGGAATATTAAGTTATGACTTGTATGTGAATGTGCCAAAGAATTGATAAGTTTCATAAAAAAAAATTGATGACTTAATTTTACAAAACATGAAAGATAAAAGTATTAGGTAGTCGATATTGTTAGAATTTATTTTTTATCAAAATAAATCTATATTTAGTAATATTTTTGTAATAATTTTAGCAACACTTTACATTTTAAACCATATTTATTATACTATGACAATATCAACCTACTAATATTAATGGGTATATAAACATTAGAGAAAAGGTAATGAGCAATGCCAATTTTAAGGTCAACTTAACTTGGGCTGTTTGATTAGTACTAAATGGCTGAATGACTGATCGATTCAACCATTCAATGCGTTTGTTTACGAAAAAAACATCTAAGTGACTGAATCGACCAGCCATTCAGACGATTTGAACTGAATAGCTAAGTCCTATTTTTTTGACTGAATGATTTTTTAAATATTAATTATTATATTATATCAAGTAATATTAAATAAATTTATAATAATTTTGAATTTTTTCATAATGGTAAAATAATAAAAATCTGTTATTCAGATGTTTCAGACATGTCAATTATCAAATAACTTTTTTCATTCAGATTCAAAATTCAAATTCAACTCATTCAAATTCAGATTCATTCAGTTTTTATCAAATACCCTCTTAAACTGCTGAGTAGTAAAATTTGGATCCGATTAGTATAAAGTGAACTTACATTAAAAGGATGATCTCTCCGTTTACGTGTTAGTACTATATTAAGAGTATTCACAATAGTTTTCTTATCTTTATCCCTACTCTGCAGTGTTATTGGGTCATTCTGCAAAATAGAGATTCAATTTTTTTACTATTTACCCAACATGTTCTTTATATTGATTTAATTCCTTAAATAATGAAATTTAAAATTTAAAAGTTAAAAGTTAAAATTTTCAATAATCAAAACATCAAATTAATAATAATCTTATAATTTATAAAAGAGAGAGTATAATTTATCAATTATATTTCACTATAAAATAATTTTTATTTTATTTTAAATTTTAAGTAATTTATTAGGTGATTATTGAATGGGATGTAGTTGTAAATGTACATAAAATTAATATTGTGACGCCCCCAAAACAGGTATACATCACCCTTTATGAGTCGCAAAATACATGGTACAGAATACAACTACAAACTTCTTTTATACAATACGACAAAAGCGTAGCTTAGAGTTTTTACACGAATATTATCTCATAGACAGTATTCAAACTCAAATAAAGTCCTCATTACATTTATTATCACACTATTTCATAAAATAGTGAGGACTACTATAGCCACCATTTCGGACCGTCACTCTGTTTCTCGGCTAGTCCTATCTATATTCTCATTTCTTGAAGAGAACAATGAAAGAAAAAGGTGAGCTCAACTAGCCCAGTAAAAATATTATGATTAAGATAATGCAGAATAAATTATTTTTAGCCTTCAACAGTATAACAACTGATATAATACAATAAACAACAAGTTTTAGATCAACAACTGCAGTGAAAATAGTAATCCATTAGAAGAGTCAAGTAGAGCATGATATCTACTATATTCTATGATTTAAAAAGTTTATCATCAATTTTATCGCTGTAATACCCATTAACAGTTCTTTGTTATACCCAAGACAAAGAGAACTTTCATCACCTGTCTTCACCTGAACCACCAAAGATTATAGTTAAATTCACAATTCATGTTTATAACAATGTGAATCAACAGTAATTCCTTGCCACAAAGGCTTAATAGAACGTTCACTCAATATCCTTACCCCAAAGGCTAAAGTTATTCAAATGTATTAACAATGATCATACCAATCAGTTGTCTATCTTTTCACTACGGGCCAAAGATATTCAACTATAAAACCAATGGTCATGATCATACCAATAAATTACATGTCAGTGCACTACGGCCAAAGACATTCAACTGTTAACTAATGGTCATGATCATGCCAATCTCATCATCGAATTATCCATGCACTACGGCCAAGAATATTCGTTATTATCACCAGTGGTCATGATCATGTCATACACATGTCCATCTTTGCACTACAGGCCAAAACTATCAATCAACAGTTCATCTTTGCACTACGACCAAAGATATCAATCAATAGTTCTTCTTTGCACTACGGGCAAAGATATCAATCAACAGTTCTTCTTTGCACTACGGGCCAAAGACATACAACTGTAAAGCCAATAACCAACAGTTCTTCTATGCACTACGGGTCAAAGATGACTTTCAACGCAATATAAACATGAGGATCATGACAATGATATAAAGAATCAATCATGTGAGATAAAGGATAAATATTAAACATTTATAATTCAATTTATTCAGAGTTCAAGAATATCTAAATTGTCAACATGATCACCAATTGTGGAGTAAAATTCAAGAATAATATTCATGTATCAAAAATAATTTGGTCAAAAAAGAAATATATTTTTTGGGTAATAATACCCCGTGAATAGTACTCTATGAATAGTACTTCGGGAATCGTACCTCATGAATAGTACACCGATATGAAAACTGCCCCAAATACCTGAGTGAATAGTAACTGAATGAATAGTAACTCGTAAATAGTAACTCGTGAATAGTACTCCGGCATAAAAAGTGCCCCGAATACCCGAGTGGATAATATTCGAGTGAATAATAATCGGGTTAATAGTAACCCGTGAATAGTAACTCATGAATAGTAACTCGTGAATAGTATTCCAGCATAAAAAGATCAATAATTATCAAGAAAGCTCAGAATAATATTTCTATGAAAAGATACTAGATGAATCGCAAATATCAAGGATATTCTACTAATTTCACGGAGTATAGAAGAAATACTTCAACAAAATGAGTGTAGAAGTAGAAAAACGAAACGAAATAATATTACTTACATACTATAAAGTATGGAAGAAAATATTATTTCATTCGAATATTGAACGAAGATAATATCCCTACGAATACGAAAAATAATATTTCTTTTGAATATGAAATAAATAATATCACTTACCTCAGAAGAATACTGAATACTGAAATAGTGAAGTAGAAGACTTCTCTTCTTCTTTCTTTCTATAGCTTATCTCTCTATAGCTGCTCTCTCTATAATTGCTCTTGTGAGTCATAGTGAATTGGTGAGAATAAAAGAAGAATGAGCTTCTATTTATAAAAAAATATAGCTTCGATAATTGCACATTTTGGGGCTCGAAATATTACAGTATAATACCTTCATCTTTTCCTTCATTTTTAATTTAATCCTACAAGTATTATCAAACTTGCACCACCTCCCCTAATAGTACATCATGTGAATCAATAGTTGAGTCATATTAATTAATAGTTCTATACATGTGAAAAAAATAGTTACAGTATATTACATTCATCTATACCTCTATTTTTAATTTAGTCATGCAAGTATTATTAATTTTGCACCACCTTCCCTAATAGTACACGCACATGAATCAATAGTACATACATATGAACAAATAGTTATAAACATGTGAACTAATAGTAATTAATTGCTCATTTATCCGATTAATTACCCGATTGATCAATATAACATCCAGAAATCAATTATTATCGAAATAAATATCGATTTTCATTAACACTAATAATCCCAACACAATGAAAATATCAATTTCATCTTTAATCAACACGAACTTATTCATCATTAATATTATAACTCACAATATTTAACAACCAAATAATTCTTAGGAAAGAGGGGGCTTTCCAATAAGTATTTCTTCCTATTGGCGCGCAATTAGGTGACCAAACTCCTTTCCTCGAAAGAACTTTCTAGACATCATCAATAATGCAAATAATAATATGAATAATTTTGTCGTCTCAATTATTAATTTACTAATATAAAATATTATGCAGATGATACTATGACAATAATTGAATCAATAATATGAGAGATATTATGCATCAATTATTGTAGCAATAATTGAGTATAACTGAGCGACTTCTCACGTAAGCATCAATAATCAATACCGTGTGCTACTATGCAACCACGCGTATTACTGTACTTTTATCACCGGGTAGTTCAACAGTTTAACGGTAAAACTTTCGCCGTTATTTTCATAAAAATTATTTATATCGTTTTCTAACTCCGACAGTAATTTCGTAGCAGGGTCCACCAATGATTGTACCGTCTTACAGAAATTCCTCGATAAAAAGAATATTCTCCGACCAAACGAATATTTTATGACAACTTGCTTACTTTACAAAATTTTCACATATCACCCCTTAACCCTAACCTTTTATCAATTTAACCATTTACTAAATATAATAATAATTTTTTGACGCCCCCAAAATAGGTATACATCACCCATCTTGAGTCGCCAAATACATGGTACAAAATTTAAATATAATTTAATTATACAACAGTCATGTAAAAAATACTGCTAAACATATGTTGTGAGTTTTAATACAAATAATGTCATCTATACAATATAAAAACTCAATGGGATCCTTATTACATTTATTATCATACTATTTCACAGAATAGTGAGGACTACTAATGCACCATCTAGGACCATCACTCTGTTTCCCGACTAGTCCCTGCTACGTTCTCATTTCCTGAATAGAACAATGAAAGCAAAGAGGTGAGCTCAACTAGCCTAGTAAGAAATATTATGACTAAGATAATGAAGAATAAATTATCATTAGCTTTCAACAATGTTAAACTGATAAAATATAATAACATCAAATTTAACTGCAGCAGAACAAGCAATCTATTAAAAGAGTCAAGTAGAGAATAAAATCTATTATCTTTTATGATTTAAAAGGTTTTTCAACACTTTTATCGCTGGGACTCAGCTTAATAAATAATCCACATCATCAAATCACCCTTGCACTACGGCTAATGATATTCATTAGTATCACGACCATAAATTCTCCATGCACTACGGTCCAAGGATATTCATGTATTCATCAATGGTCATGATCACATGGGTCATTAGGAACACAAAGTCTGGAGTTGACTTTGGTACTTGGTACTTGGTACTTGTGCGCCTCCATCATGCTTTTATACATTAAATCAGGGTCATTAGGAACACAAAGTCTGGAGTTGACTCGAAGTATTCCTTTTTCATCGATTTTTGCTTCCGGCATAGCACCTTCTTGCAATTTCTTCCTCATACGCATCAGCTCCAGGTCTGTAGTTTGAGCAGCTTTAACTTTATCAATTAAAGTCGGTTCTACTCGTATGTTCGCCATCATCATATGGTTCCCTGGAGTCTTTAACTCTATCTCCATCCTTTGCAAGTCACACAAAATGGGCCTTTGTGTTGACAATATCGCACTCGTACCCGCATATAATCTTCTACTCAATGCGTCAGCTACGACATTTGCTTTTCCAGGATGGTATGATCATAATCTTTCAACATTTCAAGCCAACATCGTTGTCGCATGTTGAGTTCCTTTTGAGTGAAGAAATATTTGAGGCTTTTATGATCCGTAAAGATCTCCACTTTCTCCCCATACAAGTAATGCCTCCAAATCTTTAGTACAAAGACAACTGCCAACTCTAGATCATGAATAGGATAATTCCTTTCATATTCGTTGAGTTGTCGTGAGGTATAGGTTATGAATTTCCCATATTGCATGAGAACACATCTTAACTCTTTGTCTGAAGCATCACTGTAGATGACAAATCCCTCCGAGCGAGATGGTATTGTCAGAACAGGTGTTAAAATGAGTCTTATCTTGAGTTCTTGAAAACTCTTCTCACATTCTTCGCTCCAACCGAACTTTGTATCTTTCCGAGTCTGCTGAGTTAGTGGAGTAGCGATTCAAAAAAATCCTACCACGAATCTCCGATAATAACCAGCTATACCGAGAAAGCTACGTACTTCGGTCACTGATTTAGGTTGCTCCCATCTTTGAATAGCTTCAATCTTTGCTGGGTCAACATATATTCCATGAATTGATACTATGTGCCCAACGAATGCTACTTCCTCAAGCCAAAACTCGCATTTCTTCAACTTGGCATAAAGGTTGTTTTCACGAAGCTTTTGGAGTATCAGCCTCAAGTGTTGCTCATGATCTTCACAACTTTTGGAATATATGAGGATGTCATCAATAAAGACGACCACAAAGTGATCACAAAATATTCTTTGAATACTCGGTTCATCATATCCATGAAGGCAGCAGGAGCGTTAGTCAATCCAAAAGACATGACTAAGAATTCATAATGCCCGTATCGAGTTCTGAAGGCAGTCTTTGGAATATCCTCAGTTCTAACCTTCAGCTGGTGATATCTAGAACGAAGATCGATCTCTGAAAAGAATTGTGCTCCTTGCAACTGGTCAAACAGGTCATCAATGCGAGGCAACGGGTACATATTTTTGATGGTGACATGATTCAACTTTCGATAATCAATACAAAATCGCATACTTCCATCTTTCTTCTTCACGAATAAAACAGGAGCACCCCAAGGAGACGTACTAGGACGAATTAAACCAATGTCTAACAATTCCTGCAATTGGGTCTTTAACTCTTGATGTTCAATAGGAGTCATTCGATATGGGGCTTTGGAAATGGGTTTTGTACCAGGTTCAAGGTCGATATAAAATTCAATTTCACGCTCTGGGGGTAGGCCAGGAAGTTCTTCAGGGAATACGTCAGGAAATTTATTAACAATAGAAATATCATTCAAAACTGACATATTTTTGTTTAAATCTGTGACATGAGCTAAGAAAGCCTGACATCTATTTTTCAATAAATGAATAACTTTATGGCTTGAAATGACCGTGATTGATTTTAATGGTTTGGTCGCTTGAATTCGCATAATAGGTTGATTAAGAATATAAAAACTAACAAGCTTACGAAAACAATCAATTTTTACATGATGAGTAGTTAACCAATCAATCCCTAGAATCACATCAAATACAAGTATTTTTAATGAAATAAGATCGACAGGTAATGTGAGGGTATCGATTTGAACCAAACAAGACTTATAAACAGTGGATGTAATGAAGGTCTCTCCCAATGGAGTTTCCACAGATAAGTCAAAGTCTAATTTCTCCAGAGTCAAATTTAATCGTTGAGCGCAAGTAGGAGAAATAAAAGAATGGGTACAACAGGTATCAAATAAGGTATAGACTTCGCTAGAGTTTATGATAAGTTTACCCGTGATGACCTCGTTCGGGTTCCTTTCTTTTTGGGAGGTCACTACAAACGCTCTCCCATGCACTACCGACTTTTACTTTTTTGGGACGGCCTTTGGTGCATCCATCCTAGCTAAACTTGTCTTCGGTGAACGAAAAAATTGGGCTAGGTGACCTTTTCTTCCACTATTATAACATGCTTTGGACGGCATCGTGCAGTTTGGACTGATGTATCCCTCCCCTCCATATTTGAAGCATATGATAGGTGGTCGTTCTCCTACCTTAACAACGGGTGCTGGTGCTGACGTATTTCCATCATTGTTGAATCTCCTCTTCTTGAAATGTTTATTCTTATTGTTTTGGACATGATTACCACCGAAGTGGTTACCATTTCTGGCATGTTGATTCCCTCAACGCTTGTTGTCACCGTTTTGATGACTGCTCTCACTGGTATTATCATTTTGCCGGTTGATTTCTCTTAGTTGCATTGACTCATTATCGCGCTCCAATAACTGAGCCCTATTTACAACATCTGAATACAAACACAGTTTATGAGAAATTAGATATTGACGTATCTCAGTTTTCAAACCTCTTAGAAACATCCGCGTCATTCTCTCTTCATTGTCAACCAAGTGAGACGCAAACCGGGACAACTCGGCAAACTTAGCTTCGTACTGCGATACGGTCATATTGTTCTGCTCTAATTTGATGAACTCTACCTCTTTCATGTGACGAATACTTTCAGGAAAGTACTTGTCGTTGAATAGTTCTTGGAACTTCTCCCAAGATATCTTCAGTGCGGCAGGTTGAGTATGCTTTCCTGATTCCCACCAGTAATCTGCATCTTCTCGCAACATAAAGGTGGAAAAGGGAACCTTTTGCTCCTCAGAGCATCCCAATACATCAAATATCTTGGTGATCTGCTTTATCCACGTCTCCGCCTTAAGTGGTTTAGGTTCTCCAATAAACTCTGGTGGTCCCAGCTCCTTGAACTATTTAGCGGTGACCGTCCGAGAGTTGCCAGTGTTTCCACCTGTATTTTGGACAGGAGTCTCTCTCGCCTGATGTTGTACGAATTACAGAAAGCTCCTAAATATTTCATCGTTCGCCATTTGGTCGGTGTTATTTTTCACCTGAGGATTATTGCCTTCCTGATGCACATTATCCTGGTGTTGATTTGTGGTGACTCAACGGTCTCCTGTGCTCCATTGATATTTTTAATATTCTCGGATGTCATTTTCAGATACTGCCATAAAACAAGGGTTAATTGGTATGTAACATATTATCACTATACTCTGACCAACCAATTAAATACCAAATAAACTTAGGTAGGTCTTACTAGTGAAGGAATTCCCCGTCTCTCCCCTCCTAGTTCTAGTCTAACATCTTAGTCAGGGATCATATCCCTAAGCTTTGATACCAACTGTGACGCCCCCAAAATAGGTATACATCACCCATCTTGTGTCGCCAAATACATGGAACAAAATTCAAATACAACTTAATTATACAACAGTCGTGTAAAATACGGCTAAACATATGCTGTGAGTTTTAATGCAAATATTGTCATCTAGACAATATACAAATCCAATGTGGTCCTCATTACATTTATTATCATACTATTTCACAGAATAGTGAGGACTACTAATACACCATCTAGGACCATCACTCTGTTCCCCGACTAGTCCCTGCTACGTTCTTATTTTCTGAAGAGAACAATGAAAGCAAAAGGGTGAGCTCAACAAGCCCAGTAAGAAATATTATGATTAAGATAATGCAGAATAAATTATCATTAGCCTTCAACAATGTTAAACTGGTAAAATATAACAACATCAAATTTAACTGCAGCGGAACAAGGAATCCATTAAAAGACTCAATTAGAGAATAAAATCTACTATCTTTTATGATTTAAAATGTTTTTCATCACTTTTATCGTTGGGACTCAGCTTAATAAATAATCCACATCATCGAATCACCCTTGCACTACGGCTAAGGATATTCATTAGTATCACGACCATAAATTCTTCATGCACTACGGGTCAAGGATATTTGTGTATTCATCAATGGTCATAATCATGCCAACAACTGTCCATAAATGCACCACGGGCCAATGAGGACTTTTACCACATCATTTGTAACATTACGGTCATGATTACACCGAATAATCCCTGATCATAATCATACCAAATCCATCTATGCACTACAGGCCACAGATGACTTTCAACAAAATATAAACATGAGGATGATGACAATGATATAAGAATTCAATAAAACAAGTTCAAGAATTAATTTGTCAAATAACCAATAACGTCCAAATTGTCAACATGATACCTCTTTGTGGAGTAAAATTCAAGAATGCTCAGAATAATATTTTTATAAAAAGATACTGGATGAAGCGCAAATATCAATGATATTCCACTAATTTCATGGAGTATAGAAGTCAAAACTTTAACCAACTGAGTATAATAAAGAATGGAATAACAAAAAAAAATCACCAAGCATGCGATAGACCGCATAGACATGTTATTCCAATAGAATAATAAATAACGGAACCAGGTCATGCGTAAGGCACAGACAGGATGTTCCAACAGAATGATAAAGAATGGAATAATAGAATAATTTCACCAAGTATAGGGTAACCCGCGTATATAGGTTATTCCAACAGAATAATAAAGAATGGAATAATAGAAGTTCTCTTCATGAATACAAAAGAAATAATACCCCTTACCGTAAAAGAAACTGGATATAAGAGTAGGGAAGTAGCAGAATACTTTTCTATAGTTTCTCTATAATTTCTCTCTCTAAAGTTTCAGTGAATTCGTAAGAAATAATGAAGGAATGAGTTTCTATTTATAGAAGAATGGATTGAATAGTAACTAATTCATGAACGGTTCAGATCGATTTACTTATATATATATAATGAATAACCTTCTACCAGTTATTTTAAAAAATGGATAAACGGAGGGTCCATAAAATAAACTAAAATTATCACAAATACTTCATAAAAATCCCTTCAACATTTATCATCATTATTATAATTTACAATATTAATCGACCAGGTCGTTCTCAGAAAAGAGGGGGCTTTCCAATAAAGATTTCTCCATATTGACGCGTAATTAGGTGACCAAACCTCTCCTTGACAGAACTTCTAGACATCGTTAATATTGCAAATAATAATATTAATAACTTTGTCGTCTCAATTATTGATTTAATAATATATAAAATATTGACAATAATTGAATCAAATAACGTGAGATACTATGCAGCAATTACTGTAGTAATAATTGAACAAAACTAACTGACTTCTCACGTAAGCATCAATAATCAATACCGTGTGCTATTATGCAACCACGCGTATTACTGTACTTTTAACACCAGGTGTTTCAACAGTTAACGGTAAAACTTCCGCCGTTATTTTCATAAAGTATTTTTGTCGTTTTCTCAAACCGACAATAATTCTGTTGTGGGGTCCACCAATGATTATGCCGTTGTACGAATATTCCCTGTTAAAACGAATATTCTCTGACCAATCGATTATTATATAACAACTTGCGTACTTTGCAAAATTTATAAATATTACTCACAACTATAACATTATATCAAATTTACTCCATAATATTCAAAAATGATATTTATAGAAAATTCATCTTTATTCATAAAAGTTGGGGTCTTACAATTTTAAAAAATTTGAGTAGTTTTATTTCATAAAATTCGGGGTTTCACAAATATTAACTTTAAAAAAAATTAATTTATGATATTTTTAAATTTAAATTTAATATGATTCATTTAAATTTTGAAAATAATAAAATTTGTAATTATTATTATTTTTATAATATTTATAATTATATTGACATAAATTAAATAAATTTATATCAATTTTAAATTTGAATGCGTTTAAAATTAATTTTTAAAATATAAGTCAATATTAAATTTATAATTTGAAAATGAAGTACTAAAAAATTTCAAGATGTGTATAATGAATGAGTTGTCCACTTAAACGAGGGTGTGAAATGTCATTTTGTATATATAGAAAGCGGTCTTTTGACTCCCTCACACTGGAGAGTAAAATCCTATATAGAGATTAAAATAGAGAATCAAATAAGAATAAGAAAACTGTTAGATAATAATTTATTGATGTATTCTTTAAAATTAGGGATAAAGAATTGATTTTAAAAACTGTTGTTAATGCTCTAAGCATGAAGTGAACTTACCCTCATGGTAACCACTCTCATAAAATCTTGGAGTAGTATTAATTATACTCCCTCCGTTTCTAAAAGATTGTCGTTTTAGAAGAAAAAATCTGTTTCAAAAAGTTTATCGTTTACAACTTTCAAGGAGAATAAATTATACCCCTACCTACTCTCATTGTCCCAAGAAATTATCTCCCTTGTATTAATAGTTTTTAACTTCCCATAAAGGGGTAGTGGTGAAATTTTAAACAAATTTTATTTAGTAAATGATACTTTCTTAATTCATGTGCCAAAAGCTTAAACGACAATCTTTTAGGAACGGAGGTAGTATTAAGTTACTAGCTGTGTCCCGTGCCTTCGACACTGTATGGACGGTGTGATTTATCTTAAATTTTGAATGACCCAAATAATTTATTGAATGAACGAGAAATTCGAAATTATTTGTATTTTATTAAATAGATTCTTTTCTGGAGGTCAATGTGTGTTAAGTGGAGAGTTTAGTGGAGTACTAGTAGTAAATTAAGAGGAGAAGTTTCTAGCAACCTAAACATGCATGCATGGGCCCACATTGGGACCCACCCATAACTCCTAGCAGAAACTAAAAAAGTTCCAAGAAATAGTAGGGTGGATATTTATGGATAGATTGACTATATTTTATAAAATAATAAATGAGGTAGAAACCGAGTTTAGAACATTAACTCACCACAAATGATACTACATCCGTTTTTTTAAAAATAAAACTATTATTAATTTTTTAAAGTTAATTTAAGATTAAAATAAATTTATTTAATTTTCAATACTTAAATATTTAAATTATCTTTAATTTGTTTTCATGAAAGTGTGGACCCACGAATCACTGGGCCAGATTGGCCCAGAGTGCAATCAAGGAGGTTTAAATAATGCCCGTAAAAAATGTGGACCCACGTACCTCTGGGCCAGGTTGGCCGAGAGTCCTAATCCGTCAATTGAAATTTGTAACTCCAAATTTAATGATGACATGTCCATATTTAAACTTAAAATTTACAATTTTATTTACAACATATTCTCTTGTTTAAATATCAATTTGTTTTTGATGAAAAAATATTTTTATTTAATTTTTTTATTGATTAAAAATGAAAATTTATATTTTTTATTGATAGATAGGCTAATTAATTTTGATAACGCTTGGTGGGAGGTAAAATAAGGGAAAAAGAATTCATAATAATTTTTTTGATAAAGAAGCTAATAAAGTAAGTTGGGAAAATCTAGGAAGTTCTCTTATCGCCGCCTTTGATGTTTGTTTATGTTTGGAAGCACCACTTAATTTATGCCCATATATTTAATTATCCTTTGGATTCGGAGGATTGTTGGACTTCCGAGATTTATAATACTCCCTCCGATGCTTAATATAAATCGTTTTAGACATGTGCATAAGAATATACGTACTCAAATCACACCCAAAATATTATATTATGAAAAAATTTCGATTTCATAATTTTTTAGTTATTTTTATTAGTTGTTTTAAAAAAATAACAAAAAAAAGTCCGAATTTTGGTCCGGTCTGGGAGTCCGGACTTGATCCGACCTATATGTGACACCCCCAAAATTAGGTATACATCACCCATCTTGAGTCGTCAGATACATGGTACAGAATTCAAATACAACTTACTAATACCACTGTCGTGCATAATACGACAAAATACAACTGTGAGTTTGAATACAATAATTGTCTACTAGAGATCATACAAACTCAAAAAGAGTCCACAATACAATTATTATCACACTATTTAACAGAATAATGAGAACTACTAATACTATTCTCTGGTCCATCACTCCGCTCCCCGACTCGTCCCAGCTATATTCTCATTTCCTGAAGAGAACAGTGAAAGAAAGGGTGAGCTCAACTAGCCCAGTAAGAAATATTATGACTAAGATAATGCAGAATAAATTATCATTAGCCTTCAACAGTGTTAAACTGATAAAATATAATAAACATCAAGTTTAACTGCAGCGGAACCAGCAATCCATTAAAAGAGTCAAGTAGAAAATAAAAACTACTATCTTTTATAATTTAAAAGGTTTTTCATCATCGTTATGGCTGATATTCAGCTTAATAAATATTTCACATCATCGAATCACCCCCGCACTACGGCCAAGGATATTCTTTAGTATCACGACCACAATTATTCATGCACTACGGCCAAGAATATTTGTGTATTCATTAGTGGTCATGATCATGCCAACAACTGTCCATCAATGCACTACGGGCCAATGAGGATTTTTAATTTTTACATCACTTGTAATATTACGGTCATGATTACACCGAAAAATCCCTGGTCATAATCATACCAAGTCCATCCATGCTCTACAGGCCACAGATGACTTTCAAAAATATAAATAAGAGGATGATGACAATGATATAAGAATTCAATAAAACAAGTTCAAGAATTATTTTATCCAGGAATTATTAACGTCCAAATTGTCAACACGATACTGTTTTGTGGTGTAAAATTCAAGAATGATCAGAAGGATATTTTCATGAAAGGATACTGGATGAAGCGCAAATATCAAGGATATTCTACTAATTTCATGGAGTATAGAAGTTAAAGTTTTAACCAACTGAGTATAATAAAGAATG
Source organism: Panax japonicus (assembly GCA_020205505.1). Taxonomy (NCBI): domain Eukaryota; kingdom Viridiplantae; phylum Streptophyta; class Magnoliopsida; order Apiales; family Araliaceae; genus Panax; species Panax japonicus. The sequence continues at coordinate 8,553,802 of CM035109.1, read as the reverse complement.
AAATAACAAAAGAAATCACCATGCATGCGATAGACCGCACAGGCAGGTTATTCCAACAGAATAATAAATAACGGAACCAGGTCAGGTGAAATTCATACCGACAGGATGTTCCAACAGAATAATAAAGACAGAACCAGATCCGGTGTAAAACACACAGATAGGATATTCCAACAGAATAATAATAAAGACGGAACCAGATCCGGTGTAAAACACACAGATAGGATATTCTAACAGAATAATAAGGAATGGAACCAGGTCCGGTGTAAAACACACAGACAGGATATTCCAACAGAATAATAGAAGAATGTCACCAAGTATAGGGTAAACCGCGTATACAGGTTATTCCGATAAAATAATAAGAAATGGAATAACATAAGGATTTCACCAAGTATAGGGTACACCGCGTATACAGGTCATGTATAGGGTATGCCACTTTTACAGGTTATTCCAACAGAATAACAAAGAATGGAATAACATAAGTTCTCTTCAAGAAGAAAGAATAACACCCCTTACCGTATTAGGAGATTGAATACTGCAGTAGTGTAGTAACCGAATACTCTTCTTCTTTCTCTATTACTCTCTCTATACTTTCTCTCTCTATAGCTTGAACGAATTCGTGAAAAATAATGAAACCCTAGGCCTCTATTTATAGAAGATTTATTACTATTTATGAAAGTATTTACTATTTACGAAGGTAATTACTATTGACGAAGGTAATTACTATTTCAAAGGTAATTACTATTTACGAAGGTAATTACTATTTACGAAGGTAATTACTATTTATGAAAGTAATTACTATTTACGAAGGTAATTACTATTTATGAAAGAGACTCTTAGATGATGACATATGGCCCCCCATAAATAATTAAACTTATCACAAACGTCTAAGTCTATATACATCAAGGATTAAATAAAAATTACCAGAAATCATTTTATTTTTAATCAACACATTTTTAATCTTTCAATAATTATTAATCATTTATAACGTGTCGTCTCAATTATTGTTTAAATAATATAACATATTATACAGATGATACTGTGACAATAATTGAATCAATAATATAAAAGATATGATGCAGCAATTACTGTAGCAATAATTGAGTATAGCTGAGTGACTTCTCACGTAAGCATCAATAATCAAAATCGTGTGCTACTATGCAGCAACGCGTATTACTGTACTTTTACTACCGAGTAGTTCAACAGTTTTAACGGTAACACTTCCGCCGTTATTTTATAGAAAGATAATTTTGTCGTTTTCTAACTACGACAATACTTTCGTTGTGGGGTCCACCAATGATTGTGCCGTCGTACGAATATTCCCCGACAAAAAGAATATTCCCCGACCAAACGAATATTTTATAACAACTTGCGTACTTTGCAAAATTTATAAATATTACCCACAACTATATATTTTATCAAATTTATTCCATAATATTCAAAAATAATAATTATGAAAATTCATCTTTATTTATTAAAACTGGGGTCTTACACTATATATATGAGTCTGTGGTAGGCTAAGATAACCCAAGAAAGATATTATTGGACTAATGTTTTAAGTTTTGTTTGGATGAATTTAATTTGATTCGGACTTGGTATTTTATCTAAAATTTATTTCGGACTCAAGATTTGACCCGGATCGTTTCATATGATATTAGATCCGACTCTCAAAAATTCGGGTCAGGTAATCCGATCGAGTTGCTGGAGGTGGGTATACGAAAGTTAGTGATATTATCCCACAATGGAGAGAGGTCCAAAGGCGGGGATATAAATATGTGGACCGTGTGAGTGATCAGTTTTGACGAGGACGTCAAAAAATTAATTGAGAGAGTTTGTAACACCTTAATCCCACACCAAAAGGTACAAAATAAATTTGTCCGTATATAAGGAATTAAGTTGCTAACAGTAGTACCTTCAAGGAATTAAGTTACTAACAATATTACTTCTGTTATAACCTTTTGAGTGAATCGAATTTAATTCGATTCGGACTAGAGATTTAACCAAAAATTTGGAACACTGAAAATTTGACCCGTGTCGTTTCAATGCGCCCTTAAAATCGCTCGAGGATGACTTAGGTGGTGGTTTATTGCATCTTAACAATCCACCTATTAATATATTTTAACAGTCCATATTTTTGTATTAAGTGGTCCTCTGAATAGTTAAGAGCTTTTAAAAAGCATTAAGGTGCTGTTTGTTTACATCTGATTGCCTTTTAATGGACTGCCACTTATTCGCTAAGAGGCATGATGCTGTTTGTTTTGTTTTTTGTTACCTCTGAATGCCTCTTAATCGGTAAGACAGAAAATGAGATCTTAATAATTAAGAGGTACCTCTTAATGAATTTTTTTTTGCTAATTTTTTTTATATAAATATATTAAACAATATTATGCACTCATTTTTATTAAATTGAATATTTAAAATTATTAAATAAAATTTTATCCTTTAAAATGGTAAAATAGTGTCATTAAGAGACAACTTACTTTTTAGTTATCAAATAATTTTTTAGATTCAGACCTCATAACCATTCAGATGATCTAATTTATTAAGACATCATAATCGTTCAGATCTTAATTTCCAAATTTATCAAACACAACCTAAGAGCTCTTAGAAGACATTAATAGGTGAACTGTTAAGAGGCAATCAAACACCACATTAGTCTTAATTGATTAAGTCTCGGTTGATGTGTAGGAATTTAGTCTCAATTGACGTAAAAATTGATTTGAGAATACATTTACAATATTGACAACTAGATCACTCCCATGAAAGATGTGACCTTCCGTATAATTGACGTGCAATTCAATAACTCCTTTTCTTGACATAATTTTCTAGACATTGTTAATAATTTTATTGGCCTAATAATATCATATCCAATAATATGAATTACTTTGTTGTGTCAATTATTGATATAATAATATGAAATATTGTGCATTTGCTACTGTGACGATTATTGAGTTCAATAATAGGAAATACTATGCAGTTGTTATTGTAACAATTATTAAATCAATATTATAAAGTATTGTGCAATATAGTGCGATACTGTAGAATACCGCGTGCTACTGTACTTTTGTCACCAGGTATTTAAACTGTTAAAAATGATATTATCGTTGAATTTTTTTTATTAAAAAAGTTATTTATGTCGTTTTCTGCATCCGAAAATATTATGTATTGGGGCCAACCAATGATTAGTTATTTCAGCGTCGTCGTACTTTTACCTAATATTCCCGATAGAACGAATATTTCCTAACATACTTTTATAATTTATACATATCACTCTTAACTTTAACTTTTATATCAATTTAACCATTTACTTATTAGAATAATAATTATTAAAAAATTTAATTTATTATATTAAAGTCTGGATCTTAAATTACTTGTTTGTTTTAAATTTTGAATTTGAGAAAATTAGTCTCATGATAACAAAATGACTTGAAATGGAAGACTATTTATTACAATATCCAAGTCGGTATTATAATCTATACCGTTTGAGATTAAAATTCATGGACAAATAACATTCACTACAAGAAAAAGTGTTAAGATCGACGGAATTATCCTCGACGGATTCTAATCCGTTGAAATAATGCTTTTTTCAATGGAATAATCTACTAACTATAAGTAATGCAAGTATTATCAATCTTGCACCAACTCTCCTAATAGTAAATAATGTGATTCAATAGTACACAAATGTGAACAAATAGTTATATAAGCATGTAAATTAGTAGCAATTAATTGCTCATTTATCTGATAAATTACCCGATTTATCAATATAACCCCTCGACATCAATTATCATCGGAATAGATGGCGATTTTCACTAACACTAATAATTCCAACACAATAGAAATATCAAATTAAATTTTTAATCAACACAACTTATTCATCATTAATATTATAACTCAGAATATTTAATAACCAGGTCGTTCCCAGGAAAGAGGAGGCTTTCGGATAAGGATTTCTCCTTATTGGCGCGCAATTAGGTGATCAAACCTCTCCTTAATAGAACTTCTAGACATTGTCAATATTGCAAATAATAATATGAATAACTTTGTCGTCTCAATTATTGATTTAATAATATAAAATATTATGCAAATGATACTGTGACAATAATTGAATCAATAATATGAGAGATATGATGCATCAATTACTGTAGCAATAATTGAGTATAACTGAGTGACTTCTCACGTAAGCATCAATAATCAATACCGTGTGCTACTATGCAACCACGCGTATTACTGTACTTTTAACACTGGGTGTTTCAAAAGTTAACGGTAAAACTTTCGCCGTTATTTTCATAAAGTATTTTTGTCGTTTTCTCAATCCAACAATAATTCCGTTGTGGGGGTCCACCAATGATTGTGACGTTGTACGAATATTCCCGGTTAAAACGAATATTCTTCGACCAATCGAATATTATATAACAACTTGCGTACTTTGCAAAATTTGTAAATATTACCTACAACTATAACATTATATCAAATCCACATCATAATATTCTAAAATATATTTCGAAAAAATTTAATCTTTATTCAAAAAGTTTGGGTCTTACAACTATTCATATCGGGGTACTATTCATCCGGGGTGCTATTCATGCCGGAGTACTATTCACAAAGAAATTAGTTTCTTTTTCTATCAAAATTATCCTTGATATATAAATCTTATTCTTGAATTTGAATCCACGTTTTGATCATCATGTTGACAATTTGGACATTCTTGAATTCTGGATAAATAAAATTATAAATCTCTAATATTTATCTTTTATCTCACTTGTATTCATTTTTATATCATTGTCATCATCATCAGACTTGAATTGTGGGGAAGAGTTATCTTTGGCTCGTAGTGCAAAGATGAACTATTGATTATTATGATTATGACCAGGAACTGTGTATTGGTATAAACATGACCTTTAATATTACAGATAAAAGCTTGTGATGAAAGTTCTCTTTGTCCATATTGCAAAGATGGATAGGTGTTTGGTATGATCATGACCAATGGTGATATGCAAATGAATATATTTGGCCCATAGTGAAAAGATAAATTATTGATTTGAAGTAATTATTAATTGGTGTTACAGGGATAAACTATTGATGATGGAATTTTAAATCATAGAATATAGTAGACATCATGCTCTACTTAAATCTTCTAATGGTTTGCTATTTTTGCTGCAATTGTTGATCTAAAACTTATTGTCTATTATGTTCTATCAGATTTTTCACTATTGAGTACTAAGGTGTTGTTTGTTTACATCTGATTGCCTCTTAATAGACTGTCTCTTATTCGCTAAGAGGCATGATGTTGTTTGTTTGTTTTTTGTTATCGTTGAATGCCTTTTAATCGGTAAGACAGAAAATGAAATCATAATAATTAAAAGATACCTCTTAATAAAAAAATTTTGATAATATTTTTTTATATAAATATATTCAACAATATTATGCACTCATTTTTATTAAATTGAATATTTAAAATTATTAAATAAAATTTTACCCTTTAAAATGGTAAAATAATGTCATTAAGAGATAACTTACTTTTTAGTTATCAAATAATTTTTTAGATTTAGACCTCATAACCATTCAGATGATCTAATTTGTTAAGACATCATAATCATTCAGATATTAATTCCCAGATTTATCAAACACAACCTAAGAATAATTTATTATTCCTTATCTTAGTCATAATATTCTTTATTGGGCTAGTTGAACTCACCCGTTTCCTTTTTGTTCTATTATTCTTCTCATGAAATGAAAGTGTAGTTGAGACTAGTCGGGGACTGGAGTAATAGTCCGAGATAATTATTATAGAAATCTTCACTATGTTGTGAAATAGTGTGATAATAACTGTAATGAAGACTTAATTTGAGTTTGGATATTGTCGTATTATGTTCGGTGCAATATTTATATTCAAATTCACAGTATATGTGGTCGTATTTTGAATGGCAGTTTAATAGTTGTAAATAGAAAAGTTTGTATTTAAATTTTTTAGTATGTATTTGACGACTCAAAATGGTTTGTGTGGACCTATTTTTAGGGACGTCACAAAAATAAACTAAGTAACATGTATTTAGTTTCCTACTAATAAATTAAATTTAATAAAATAAAATAAATATTAAAAATTAGATAATTAATATAATATAGTACAAATAAAATATATAAATTTAATTTAATAATGTATATTAAATTTAATAAAAAAATTAAAAATATATATAATATAATACAAAATAAATAAAATACAACAAAACATAATAATAAACAGAATTAAATTTAATAAAATAAAATAAATTTAATAATAGATCAAATTAGATTTAAAAATAAATCAAATAATATAATAATATAATAAATCAAATAATATTATAATTTTTTTAATAATAATTCAAATAATATAATAATATCAAATAAATTTAATAATAAATAATATAATATAATAAATAAATTTAATTTAATAAAATAAATAAAATAAAAAACTATAATAAATAAAATAAATTTAACTTAAATCATATCTAATTAATAAATTAAATTAATTATATTTAACTAATTAATATAATTTAATATTATATAAAATAAAATATAAATTAATAATAAACTATAATAAAATAAAAGTATTTAATTTAGTAAAAGAAAATAATCAATTAAATAATTAAATAATATAATATAATCTAGAATAAAATAAAATAATAGGTAATATAATAATAAATTAGAATAAGTAATATAACTAACTAAATTAACATAAAATAATAGTCCCCATATTCAAACAATAGTTCTCATAAACTAAGTTATATTTACTTAGTTTTCTATTGATAAAATAAACTAAGTAACACTTTTTGAGTTTGCCACAATTAAAATAAACTGAATACGTAATATATATATATATATATATATATATATATATATATATATATATATATATATATATATGTTATAATTTGGAAATTAGAAATCCGTTTGTCAAGTTGGAGTGAATATCGAATAGTAGTTCTCATATATATTCAAATAATAGTTCTCATAAATTAAGTATCATTTACTTAGTTTTCTATTGGTAAAATAATATAAGTAGCATTTTGTGACGCCCCCAAAATTAGGTATACATCACCCATCTTGAGTCGTCAGATACATGGTACAGAATTCAAATACAACTTACTAATACCACTGTCGTGTATAATACGACAAAATACAACTGTGAGTTTGAATACAATAAATATCCACTAGAGATCATACAAACTCAAAAGGAGTCCTCAATACAATTATTGTCACACTATTTAACAGAATAGTGAGGACTACTAATACTATTCTCTGGTTCATCACTCCGTTCCCCGACTCGTCCCAGCTATATTCTCATTTCCTGAAGAGAACAGTGAAAGAAAGGGTGAGCTCAACTAGCCCAGTAAGAAATATTATGACTAAGATAATACAGAATATATTATCATTAGCCTTCAACAGTGTTAAACTGATAAAATACAATAAATATCAAGTTTAACTGCAGCGGAACCAGCAATCCATTAAAAGAGTCAAGTAGAAAATAAAAACTACTATCTTTTATGATTTAAAAGGTTTTTCATCATCGTTATGGCTGAGACTCAGCTTAATAAATATTCCACATCATCGAATCACCCCCGCACTACGGCCAAGGATATTCTTTAGTATCACGACCACAATTATTCATGCACTACGGCCAAGAATATTTGTGTATTCATTAGTGGTCATGATCATGCCAACAACTGTCCATCAATGCACTACGGCCAATGAGAACTTTTAATTTTTACATCATTTGTAATATTACGGTCATGATTACACCGAATAATCCCTGGTCATAATCATACCAAGTCCATCTATGCACTACAGGCCACAGATGACTTTCAACAAAATATAAACAAGAGGATGATGATAATGATATAAGAATTCAATAAAACAAGTTCAAGAATTATTTTATCCAGGAATTATTAACGTCCAAATTGTCAACACGATACTGTTTTGTGGTGTAAAATTCAAGAATGATCAGAAGAATATTTTCATGAAAGGATACTAGATGAAGCGCAAATATCAAGGATATTCTACTAATTTCATGGAGTATAGAAGTTAAAGTTTTAACCAACTGAGTATAATAAAGAATGAAATAACAAAAGAAATCACCATGCATGCGATAGACCGCACAGACAGGTTATTCCAACAGAATAATAAATAACGGAACCAGGTCAGGTGAAATTCACACCGACAGGATGTTCCAACAGAATAATAAATAAAGACGGAACCAGATCCGGAGTAAAATACACAGATAGTATATTCCAACAGAATAATAATAAAGACGGAACCAGATCCGGTGTAAAACACACAGATAGGATATTCCAACAGAATAATAAAGACGGAACCAGGTCCGGTGTAAAACACACAGACAGGATGTTCCAACAGAATAATAGAAGAATGTCACCAAGTATAGGGTAAACCGCGTATACAGGTTATTCCAACAGAATAATAAGAAATGGAATAACATAAGGATTTCACCAAGTATAGGGTACACCGCGTATACAGGTCATGTATAGGGTATGCCACTTTTACAGGTTATTCCAACAGAATAACAACGAATGGAATAACATAAGTTCTCTTCAAGAAGAAAGAGTAACACCCCTTACCGTATTAGGAGATTGAATACTGCAGTAGTGTAGTAACCGAATACTCTTCTTCTTTCTCTATTACTCTCTCTATACTTTCTCTCTCTATAGCTTGAACGAATTCGTGAAAAATAATGAAGCCCTAGGCCTCTATTTATAGAAGATTTATTACTATTTACGAAAGTATTTACTATTTACGAAGGTAATTACTATTGACGAAGGTAATTACTATTTACTAAGGTAATTACTATTTATGAAAGAGACTCTTAGATGATGACATATGGCCCCCCATAAATAATTAAACTTACCACAAACGTCTAATATTAGACTCTTTATATACATCAAGGATTGAATAAAAATTACCAGAAATCATTTTATTTTATTTTAATCAACACATATTTAATCTTTCAACAATTATTAATCATTTATAACTTGTCGTCTCAATTATTGTTTAGATAATATAACATATTATACAGATGATACTGTGACAATAATTGAATCAATAATATAAGAGATATGATGTAGCAATTACTGTAGCAATAATTGAGTATAGCTGAGTGACTTCTCACGTAAGCATCAATAATCAATACTGTGTGCTACTATGCAACAACGCGTATTACTATACTTTTACTACCGAGTAGTTCAACAGTTTTAACGGTAACACCTCCGCCGTTATTTTATAGAAAGATAATTTTGTCATTTTCTAACTACAACAATACTTCCGTTGTGGGGTCCACCAATGATTGTGCCGTCGTACGAATATTCCCCGATAAAAAGAATATTCCCCGACCAAACGAATATTTTATAACAACTTGCGTACTTTGCAAAATTTATAAATATTACCCACAACTATATATTTTATCAAATTTATTCCATAATATTCAAAAATAATAATTATGAAAATTCATCTTTATTTATAAAAACTGGGGTCTTACAACCTCCCCTTCTTATGAAATTTCGCCCTCGAAATTAGGGTACATACCTGGTATGTCAAAGAGGTAAGGATACCTTGACTTCATTTCAGATTCTAACTCCCAAGTCATTTCCTCAACATCGTGGTTTCTCCACAAAACTTTGACTTAAGGTATAACCTTGGAGCGTAGAATATGTTCCTTCTTATCCAAGATTTGAACAGGAATCTCTTCATACGTCAAATCTTTCGCTATTTCGCCCGGTTCTAACTCAATAATGTGGTTCGGGTCTTTCACATATTTTCGTAACATGGATATGTGAAAAATGTTATGAACACGAGACATACTTGGCGGTAGAGCGAGTCTATAGGCCACAGTTCCTATTCGATCGAGGATTAAAAATGGACCGATGAATCGAGGATTGAGTTTTCCTCTCTTTCCAAATCTTGTAACTCCTTTCCATGGAGTAACACGTAACAACACATGATCTCCTATATTGAATTCCACGTCCTTTCGATGAAGATCAACATAACTCTTTTGTCGACTTTGTGAGGTTTTTATACGTTGTCGGATCGTTTGAATCTTTTCCGTAGTCATACGTACCAACTCCGGTCCCAACAACGTTGCTTCACCCACCTCATCCCAGCATACTGGAGAACGACACTTTTTTCCATACAACGCTTCGAATGGAGCCATGCCAATACTTGCTTGATAACTGTTGTTGTAGGAAAACTCCACCAATGGTAAGAACTTGTCCCAACTCCCCTTGAAATCAAGGACACAGAGTCTTAATAGATCTTCAAGAGTTTGAATAGTTCTCTCCGACTGTCCGTCCGTCTGAGGATGATATGCCGAGCTAAATCGTAAGTCTGTGCCCATAGCTTTTTGCAAACTAACCCAAAATCGTGAAGTAAATCTTGGGTCTCGATCAGAAACTATGGATACCGGCATACCATGCAGTCTTACAATCTCGTTTATATACATACGAGCAAGACGTTCAAGTGTATAAGTTTTTCGTATCGGTAAGAAATGAGCAGACTTGGTCAATCTATCAACAATAACCCAAATCGCATCTATGCCTTGAGAAACCTTAGGAAGACCGGTAACGAAATCCATGGTAATGTGCTCCCACTTCCATTCTGGAATTTCAAGTGGTTGCAATGGACCTTTTGGTACTTGATGCTCCGCTTTAACTCGTTGACAAGTTAGACACCTTGAGATAAACAACGCAATCTCTCTCTTCATATTGCTCCACCAAAATGTATGACGAATATCATGATACATTTTGGTACTCCCAGGATGGATTGCAAACGGTGTATTGTGCGCCTCCATCATGATTTTATACTTTAAATCAGGGTCGTTAGGAACACAAAGTCTGGAGTTGACTCGAAGTATTCCTTCTTCATCGATTCTTGCTTCCGGCATAGCACCCTCTTGCACTTTCTTCCTCATACGCATCAGCTCCAGGTCTGTAGCTTGAGCAGCTTTTACTTTATCGATTAAATTCGGTTCTACTCGTATATTTGCCATCGTCACATGAGTCCCTGGAGTCTTTAACTCTATCTCCATCCTTTGCAAGTCACACAAAATGGGCCCTTACGTTGACAATATCGCACTCGTACTTGCATGTGATCTTCTACTCAATGCGTCAGCTACCACGTTTGCTTTTCCAGGATGGTATTGGATGGTATGATCATAATCTTTCAACAGTTCAAGCCAACGTCGTTGTCGCATGTTGAGTTCCTTTTGAGTGAAGAAATATTTGAGGCTTTTATGATCCGTAAAGATCTCCACTTTCTCCCCATACAAGTAATGCCTCCAAATTTTAAGTGCAAAAACAACAGCTGCTAACTCTAGATCATGAGTAGGATAATTCTTCTCATATTCTTTGAGTTGTCGCGAGGCATAGGCTATGACTTTTCCATGTTGCATGAGAACACATCCCAGCCCTTTGCCCGAAGCATCACTGTAGATGACAAATCCCTCCGAGCCAGATGGTATTGTTAGAACAGGTGCTGAAATGAGTCTCCTCTTGAGTTCTTGAAAACTCTTCTCACATTCTTCGCTCCAATCGAACTTTGAATCTTTCCGAGTCAGCTGAGTCAATGGAGTAGCGATTCGAGAAAATCCTTCCACGAATCTCCGATAATAACCAGCTAAACCGAGAAAGCTACGTACTTCGGTTACTGATTTAGGTTGCTCCCAGCTTTGAATAGCTTCAATCTTTGCTGGGTCAACAGATATTCCATGACTTGATACCACGTGCCCAAGGAATGCTACTTCCTCAAGCCAGAACTCGTATTTCTTCAACTTGGCATAAAGCTTATATTCACGAAGCTTTTGGAGTGTCAGCCTCAAGTGTTGCTCATGATCTTCACGGCTTTTGGAATAAATAAGGATGTCATCAATAAAGACGACCACAAAGTGATCCAAATATTCCTTGAATACTCGGTTCATCATATCCATGAAGGCAGCAGGAGCATTAGTCAATCCAAAGGACATGACTAGGAATTCATAATGCCCGTACCGAGTTCTGAAAGCCGTCTTTGGAATGTCATCGGTTCTAATCTTCAATTGGTGATACCCGGAACGAAGATCGATCTTTGAAAAGAATTTGGCTCCTTGCAACTGGTCAAACAAGTCATCAATACGTGGCAATGGATACCTATTTTTGATGGTGACATGATTTAACTCCCGATAATCAATACAAAGTCGCATACTCCCATCTTTCTTCTTCACGAATAGAACAAGAGCACCCCAAGGAGAAGTACTAGGACGAATAAAGCCAATGTCTAACAATTCCTGCAATTGGGTTTTTAACTCCTGAAGTTCAATAGGAGCCATTCGATATGGGGCTTTAGAAATGGGTTTTGTACCGGGTTCAAGGTCGATACAAAATTCAATCTCACGCTCTGGGGGTAGGCCAGGAAGTTCTTCGGGGAATACGTCAGGAAATTCATTAACAATAGAAATATCGTTCAAAACTGACGTATTTTTGTTTATATCTGTGACATGAGCTAAGAAAGCTTGACATTCGTTTTTCAATAAACGAATAGCTTTATGGCTTGAGATGATCGTGATTGATTTTAATGGTTTGGTCGCTTGAATTCGCATAATAGGTTGATTAGGAATATGAAAGCTAACAACCTTATGGAAACAATCAATTTTTGCATGATGAGTAGTTAACCAATCAATCCCTAGAATCACATCAAATGCAAGTATTTTCAATGAAATAAGATCTACAGGTAATGTGAGGGTATCGATTTGAACCAAACAAGACTTATAAACAGTAGATGTAATGAAAGTTTCTCCCAACGGAGTTTCCACAGATAAGTCAAAGTCTAATTTCTTCGGAGTCAAATTTAATCGATGAGCGCAAGTAGGAGAAATAAAAGAATGGGTAGAACCGGTATCAAATAAAGTATAGACTTCGTTAGAGTTTATGATAAGCTTACCCGTGATGACCTCATTCGGGTTCCTTGCTTTCTGGGAGGTCACAACAAACGCTCTCCCTTGCACTACCGGCTTTGACCTTTCTGGGACGGCCTTTGGTGCCTCCATCCTAGCAGAATTTGTCTTTGGTAAACGACAAAATCGGGCTAAGTGACCTTCTCTTCCACAATTATAACATGCTTTGGACGGCATCGCGCAATTTGGACTGATGTGTCCCTCCCCACCGCATTTGAAGCATATGATAGGTGGTCTTTCTCCTTCCTTAACAACGGGTGCTGGTGCTGACGTCTTTCCATCATTGTTGAATCTCCTCTTATTGAAATGTCCATTCTTATTGTTTTGTCCCTGATTACCACCAAAGTGGTTACCATTTCTGGCTTGCTGATTCCCTCCACGCTTGTTGTCACCGCTTCGATGACCACTCTCGCTGGTATTATAATTTTGCCGGCTGCTCTCTTTTAGTTGAGTTGACTCGTTATCGTGCTCCACTAACTGAGCCCTATTTACAACATCTGAATACAAACACAGTTTATGAGAAATAAGATGTTGACGTATCTCTGGCTTCAAACCTCTTAAAAACATTCGCGCCATTCTCTCTTCATTATCCACCAAGTGGGACGCAAACCGTGATAACTCTGCAAATTTTGCCTCGTATTGCGACACGGTCATATTATTTTGTTCCAACTTAATAAACTCCACCTCCTTCATGTGGCGAATACTTTCGGGAAAGTATTTGTCATTGAACAGCTCCTGGAACTTCTCCCAAGATATCTTCAGTACAACAGGTTGAGTACGTTTCACCGATTCCCACCAATAATCTGCCTCTCCGCGCAACATAAAGGCGGCAAAGGGAACCTTTTGCTCCTCGGAGCATCCCAAGACATCAAATATCTTGGTCATCTGCTTTATCCATGTTTCCGCCATGAGTGGTTTTGGCTCTCCCTTAAACTCCGGTGGTCCCAGCTCCTTGAACTGTTTAGCGGTGACCGCCCGAGAGTTTCCCGTGTTTCCATCTACGTTTTGGACAGGAGTTGCTCTCGCCTGCTGTTGCATGAATTGCATAAAACCTCTGAACATTTGATCATTCGTCATTTGGTCAGTGTTGTTGTTTGCATGAGGATTTTCGCCTTCCTGATGCACATTATCCTGATTATTGATATGTGGTGAGTCAACGATCGCCTGTGCTCCATTGTCATTCTCAACATTCTCAGATGTCATTTTCAGATACTGCCACAAAACAAAAGGTTAATTGACATGTAACATATTATCCCTATATTCTGACCGACCAATAAAATAGCACATAAACTTAGGTAGGTCATACTAGCGAAGGAATTCCCCGTCTCTCTCCTCCTAGTACTATTCTCACATCTTAGCCAGGGATCATATCCCTAAGCTCTGATACCAACTGTGACGCCCCCAAAATTAGGTATACATCACCCATCTTGAATCGTCAGATACATGGTACAGAATTCAAATACAACTTACTAATACCACTGTCGTGTATAATACGACAAAATACAACTGTGAGTTTGAATACAATAAATATCCACTAGAGATCATACAAACTCAAAAGGAGTCCTCAATACAATTATTGTCACACTATTTAACAGAATAGTGAGGACTACTAATACTATTCTCTGGTCCATCACTCCGTTCCCCGACTCGTTCCAGCTATATTCTCATTTCCTGAAGAGAACAGTGAAATAAAGGGTGAGCTCAACTAGCCCAGTAAGAAATATTATGACTAAGATAATGCAGAATAAATTATCATTAGCCTTCAACAGTGTTAAACTGATAAAATACAATAAATATCAAGTTTAACTGCAGCGGAACCAGCAATCCATTAAAAGAGTCAAGTAAAAAATAAAAACTACTATCTTTTATGATTTAAAAGGTTTTTCATCATCGTTATGGCTGAGACTCAGCTTAATAAATATTCCACATCATCGAATCACCCCCGCACTACGGCCAAGGATATTCTTTAGTATCACGACCACAATTATTCATGCACTACGGCCAAGAATATTTGTGTATTCATTAGTGGTCATGATCATGCCAACAACTGTCCATCAATGCACTACGGCCAATGAGAACTTTTAATTTTTACATCATTTGTAATATTACGGTCATGATTACACCGAATAATCCCTGGTCATAATCATACCAAGTCCATCTATGCACTACAGGCCACAGATGACTTTCAACAAAATATAAAAAGGAGGATGATGATAATGATATAAGAATTCAATAAAACAAGTTCAAGAATTATTTTATCCAGGAATTATTAACGTCCAAATTGTCAACACGATACTGTTTTGTGGTGTAAAATTCAAGAATGATCAGAAGAATATTTTCATGAAAGGATACTAGATGAAGCGCAAATATCAAGGATATTCTACTAATTTCATGGAGTATATAAGTTAAAGTTTTAACCAACTGAGTATAATAAAGAATGAAATAACAAAAAAAATCACCATGCATGCGATAGAACGCACAGACAGGTTATTCCAACAGAATAATAAATAACGGAACCAGGTCAGGTGAAATTCACACCGACAGGATGTTCCAACAGAATAATAAATAAAGACGGAACCAGATCCGGTGTAAAACACACAGATAGGATATTCCAACAGAATAATAATAAAGACGGAACCAGATCCGGTGTAAAACACACAAATAGGATATTCCAACAGAATAATAAAGACGGAACCAGGTCCGGTGTAAAACACACAGACATGATGTTCCAACAGAATAATAGAAGAATGTCACCAAGTATAGGGTAAACCGCGCATACAGGTTATTCCGACAGAATAATAAGAAATGGAATAACATAAGGATTTCACCAAGTATAGGGTACACCGCGTATACAGGTCATGTATAGGGTATGCCACTTTTACAGGTTATTCCAACAGAATAACAACGAATGGAATAACATAAGTTCTCTTCAAGAAGAAAGAGTAACACCCCTTACCGTATTAGGAGATTGAATACTGCAGTAGTGTAGTAACCGAATACTCTTCTTCTTTCTCTATTACTCTCTCTATACTTTCTCTCTCTATAGCTTGAACGAATTCGTGAAAAATAATGAAGCCCTAGGCCTCTATTTATAGAAGATTTATTACTATTTACGAAAGTATTTACTATTTACGAAGGTAATTACTATTTACGAAGGTAATTACTATTTACTAAGGTAATTACTATTTATGAAAGAGACTCTTAGATGATGACATATGGCCCCCCATAAATAATTAAACTTACCACAAACGTCTAATAATAGACTCTTTATATACATCAAGGATTGAATAAAAATTACCAGAAATCATTTTATTTTATTTTAATCAACACATATTTAATCTTTCAACAATTATTAATCATTTATAACTTGTCGTCTCAATTATTGTTTAGATAATATAACATATTATACAGATGATACTGTGACAATAATTGAATCAATAATATAAGAGATATGATGCAGCAATTACTGTAGCAATAATTAAGTATAGCTGAGTGACTTCTCACGTAAGCATCAATAATCAATACCGTGTGCTACTATGCAACAACGCGTATTACTGTACTTTTACTACCGAGTAGTTCAACAGTTTTAACGGTAACACCTCCGCCGTTATTTTATAGAAAGATAATTTTGTCGTTTTCTAACTACAACAATACTTCCGTTGTGGGGTCCACCAATGATTGTGCCGTCGTACGAATATTTCCCGACAAAAAGAATATTCCCCGACCAAACGAATATTTTATAACAAATTGCGTACTTTGCAAAATTTATAAATATTACCCACAACTATATATTTTATCAAATTTATTTCATAATATTCAAAAATAATAATTATGAAAATTCATCTTTATTTATAAAAACTGGGGTCTTACACATTTTCTTAATTTGCATAATGAAAATAAACTTAATAAGTACTATATGTTGGTATATACATATATGTACTATACTTTGAAACTTAGAAACCCGTTGAAAAAATAGGATTGAATGTTAAATAGTAGTCCCCATATTCAAATAACAGTTCTCATAAACTTAGTAGCATTTACTTATTTTTTTTCATTGGTAAAATAAACTAAGAATCATTTTCTTAGTTTGCCATAATTTTCAATAAACTCAATAATACTCTTTGTTTAATCTTCAATACACTCAATAGATCGTTTAGTTTGACATTATCCTCAATAAACGCAATAGTAATAATCAATTACGACAATAAATTTTATAGTACATATATCATTTCATTAACATGTAAATATGTTGACCGCCTTAGTTGACCTGGTTAGGGGTTGTTCGACAGCAGTTGCAAGGTGCAGGAATAACTTAAGTTAACATCAGCATGCCCACCTAGGCTAGTTTGATGAATTATCCTTATACAGTTATACTTAAATGTTATATTTATATAAATTGGAAATTTTAAAACATAAATAACCTCTTTATTTCAATCTGTTCGATATGTTGTCCAGACTAAAAGTATGGTCTACATCATAGTTCCTCCAATCATACCAGACCATATTCCCTACATGTGACTCCCCCAGAATAGGTTCACACAACCCATTCTGAGTCGTCAAATACATGATACAGAAATCAAATACAACTTCATTAATACAACTATTAATTATAGTGTAAAATACGACAAAACATACGCTGTGAGTTTCAATACAGATATTGTCATGTAGACAATATCCAAACTCAAATAAATTCCTCATTACAATTATTATCATACTATTTTACAAAATAGTGAGGACTACTAAGAACTATCTTGGACCATTACTTCACTCCCCGACTGAAACAACCCGGATCAAATCCCGAGTCCGGAACAAATCTCAGGTCAAATTTCAAGTCCGAATCGAATTAAATTCATCATAATAAGGCCTCAAACTACTGGCCCAATAGTATCTTCTTGCGTCTTATTAGCCCACCACAGGCTCCTAAAAGGTCATGACTTGAAGGTACCATTGGTAGTAACTTATTTCCTTATATGCAGACAAATTTTTCCCCTATCTATCAATGTGGGACTGGGGTGTTACAAACTCCCCCACTTAAATTTATGACGTCCCCGTCAAAACAGATCACACACACGGCCCAAAGATCTTTGTCTCTCTAGCCATTGTGGGATAACACCGGCTGACTTCGTGTCCCCACCTCCGGACCTTCATCTCTCCATTGTGGGATAATACCACCAGCCTTTGTGTCCCCACCTCCGGCAACCCGATCGGATGACCCGACCTGAGATTTCGAGTGGCGGCTCTGATACCATATGAACAACCCGGGTCAAATTCCTGAGTCCGGAAAAAATCTCGGGTCAAATCCAAGTCCGAATCGAATCAAATTTTTCATAATAAGGCCTCAAACTACTGGCATAATAGTATCTTCTTGGGTCATCTTAGCCCACCACAGGCTCCCAAAAGGTCATGACTTGAAGGTACTATTGGTAGTAACTTATTTCCTTATATGCAGATAAATTTTTCTCCTATCTTTCGATGTGGGACTGGGGTGTTACACCGACTAGTCCCCAGTTACATTCTCGCCTCCTGAGTAGAACAATGGAACCAAAAGGAAAAGGGTGAGCTCAACTAGCCAGTAAAAAATATTATGACTAAGATAATGTAGAATAAATTATCCTTAGTCCTCATAAGGGAAAAAAATCTGATAGAATACAATAGACAATAAGTTTTAGATCAACAACTGCAGCGAAAACAACAATCCATTGTTCTTCTCAGGATGAGAGAATATAGCTGGGACTAGTCAGGGAGTGGAATAATGGTTTAAGATGGTTTCTTAGTAGTCATCACTATTTTGTAAAATAGTGTGATAATAATTGTAATGAGGACTTTATTTGAGTTTGGATTTTGTCTACACGACAATATCTGTATTGAAACTCACAATGTATGTTTTGTCGTATTTTACACGACAATTAATAGTTGTATTTGATTTCTGTACCATGTATTTGTCGACTCGGAATGGGTTATATGGACTTATTCTGGGGGCGTCACAGGTTGCCTACATCTATAAATAAGAGGAGTCTTATTGTGATTTAGGGTTAATGACAATTTCAAGATTTGGGAGAGTACATAATATTCTATAGAGATAGAATTAGGGTTTTGTCAAACACCCATCTTCTTGAATACTTATTCTTCCTCGTTGGATCACCTCTAAATGTTAAACACTTGGTTGGCTAACATTGATCAAAGAAAGGAATCAAATCCGGTGGATTCAAGTTGAACTTGAAAAGGAATTGAAGGTGAACTTGTACCTAAGGAAGCTAGTTTCTACAAGGGTATGAATTTAATCTCCATCTCGTTTTATCTAATTAATAATTGCGCATAAAGGATGATCCGGGTATATGATTTGTAAAATTTTAAACTCTAATTTTTTCACGCTTCCACTCTATGTATGTAATTTGTTACATGTTCATAGGATATTACAAACATAACAACGACAACGCTGATTTTCATAAACCTAGAATAACATCGTCGTCCACACCCGCTCGATGATTACCTGGCTACTAGTTTATAGTTTATTTGTATTCATTTTATTCATTAAATTGCTAGATCATTTTTACATATATATTGTAGTCTAGTTGCGTCTGTACAAGTTTTGTAAATCTTATTGTATATAATTTATGGAACATTAGCTTATATTTGTAATTGTTGACGAGTTAGTAGATCATTTGTCATTGTTAGCTATATATGTAATTGTTTGCTTAGTTATGTTGATGATGAGATAATACAACCTTTTAGCATTATATTGAATGTGAAATATATTATTATCTGTCTGTGATAGGATAAAGCAGGTTATAGGTACAACAATGAGTTTAAAACTAAGAAATTGTAATTTTTTTAAAATATATATTAAAAATATGAATATTTTAGACGAAATAAGTTATTTTCGACAAATATTTCGTCGGTATTAGTATTTACATAATTTCCCAAAAATAATATTTTTTCGAAAATAGTTTATTTATGTCGATATTATCGTTTAAGCAGATGTTTTCAAATTATATTTTTCGTCGGAAATAGTTTATTTCCGTGGGAATTTCCGTCGGAACTAACCCATCATAAATTCGACGACTTAATTACGTCGTAAATATTCCGCCGTCAATAACTTATTTCTGAAGAAATTCAGTCGGATATAATTCAGTCGAAAATATGTGTTTTTCGACGAAATTTTTGATGGATGTTATCTCCGACGTGTCTATATACGACTGACTTTCCAACGGAATATTCCCTCAGAAATAAGCTAATTCCGACATAATAGGTTTGCTTACTTCCGACGGAATATTCCGTGGGATGTAAGGCTTTTTCTTGTAGTGATTTACCTTTAAAAAAATGACCGGTGTATCATATTTTATACATTTATACTTACACTACTAAGAATACATTCTCTTTGTTATTACCGATAAGAGTATAATAGTCCAAATGATAAATTTGTATCTAGTTCCTTAAATAATACTGTCCAAAACAAACATAACATGAGATTATTTTAAGTTATCCTATGAATAATCTCATCTTAAATATTTATGTAATTAAAACTATTTAATCTTATGATTAATAGTCTTAAAGTTATAATTCATAAGAATATAGTTCCAAAATTATAATTCTTATCCATGAAAAATGATTCCTTTTATATCAAAGTGTTGATCACACCTTATAAAAAGGTGTTCTACATCAACCAAATTGAATATCATACTTAAACTGTCATATATTATTAGTATTTTGTAAGAAATTTTTCTTAAAACTCTCATTATTCATATCTTGTAATATTTCATATTCTTGAACCTAATATTGACTATGTGCTTATTCAAGAAGCATTTCTTAAAGTCAAATTAAAATCTTTCAAAAACAAAGAGGAAGATTTAAGTATTCTTCTAGTGTATAGTATTCTTCTAGTGTATGTGAGGAATTGAGTGATTCCACTTCCCATACCAAGATTTTAGGAAGTCCATATGTTTGGGTTTCTGAGTGAGTGACAAAGAAAAAAGACATCAAATTTCAAGACCAGCCAAAAAAAATACAAGAAGATTTGAAAAAGGAAATCTGCAATTATTAAAAGACACTAGGGGATAGTGGTTCCAAGACATGATCATATTTGTATAAAGATTTCTCCACCTACGTGAGGAGATAAACTATTTTTTTAGTAGAAAATCCCAAATTCTAGAGGAGTTTGGGGATTCGACTTGCTATATTTAGTTTCCTATATTATCCTTATCTTTTTTTTATTGTCTTAAGAAATTCTCTCTCTTGTATTAATAGTTTTCAATTTTTCATAAAGGGATAGTGATGGAATTTCAAACAATTTTTTCTCGGTAAATGACACTTCCTTAATCCATGTACCAAAACCCTAAACGACAATCTTTTAGGAACGGAGGGAGTATATTTGTAAGATATATATATATAGTGAACCGAGATATATCATTATATTTTTTGTTTGGTATTTCTCTATCCCTATCTCTTTATTTTGATTCACTAAAATATTAAAATAAATATTTCAAACAAAAATCAATTAGAAAAATAAATTTTAAATTTTAAAAAAAATAATAAATTAAAAGCAAATGAATCTATTCAACTAAAAAGATGAATTATTGCATATAAAGTATATTGATTGATATGTAAATGTATACGTGAACAGTGACATACAAAAATAGCCATGACAAACAAGGTTCAATGTACCACATACATTCACTTTTAGCCTTTTATGTGTGTTTACGTACTTTTATGTTCATGAACCTCTCTCTCTCTCTCTCTATTGGACCTCATGATGGCTACGTTCATGGGTCCTTTCATATTTTTGATTTTTTTCATAATTCCTGTGAAATATACGAAAAAAATTGAGTCTCTCTCTATTATTATTATTATTATTATTATTATTATTATTATTATTATTATTATTATTATTATTATCATTATAAATTATTATTATTATTATTACTTATTAGGATGCTTCAAAGTCTAAATAAGAGTGCAATTAAATAACTTACCAACATGAAGAAGTTTAACTATATAATAATACAATTTTACTATCAGACCAGTATGTTATTATAAAAATATCATTAAATATATATTTGCTCTTATAACAAAATTAATACTCTAACATTATCAATAACTTTCAAAAAAAGATATAAAACAAACAAACTGTAATAATGTACTCCGTATAATGTAATGAATAGAAATAATTAATTTTTCATGTAACTTATTAACCTCTCATCATTCACTTTTACAATAAATAAAAGAGCTGAAAGTTGACACTCTTTATTTTCCTAACACTTTAATAAATACTTCTTCTGTTATAAATTTTAAAATTAGTATGACTCATAAAAATTTAAAATAAAATAAATTTTATAATTAATATATAGTTTTTATTATATATTATATAATTATATTAATTATATATTAAAAGTAAATAAATTTATATTAATTTTAAATTTAATATATTATTATTTGACTTTAAAAATTAAATTAAAATTTTAATTTAAAAAACGGAGGGAATAAAACTTCCAAACCCCACCCGGAAGCCAGGAACTAAAGCTAGTCCATGAGTGATCATCACTTAGGAAGAATATCAAGAAAGATGGATTAATAATGCATCCTCATGGGACACTAATTAAAACGGATCCAGTTATGATGAAATTTATTTTTTGGTAAGTTGATTAATTGACCAATAGAATGCTGATATACATAGAATCTCGCATGCATATCAACACTCTATTGGCCAACTATATTAATAATAAATTAAAGTTCATAGTACATACGTAGGGGTGTAATGCATTATATTAAAAATTAATAATCTTACAACTATATTAATAAATTATTATTCTCAAGTGTATTTTTAAATATTTCTACAAGTTGACACCTAGGCCTTGTTTGTTTCGGTCTGAATAAGGTTGAATGACTCTGAATCTAAGCGATTTAGCTATTCAGACGGTTTGATTATCATTTTTTAAGATTTGAATGGTCCAATTTCAACTGACTGAATAAATCATAATTTTTTGGCTGAATAATCAAGCTAGTCGTCTTAATGGATTTTTACGGATGTTTCCCCCAATCCCACAACTCAGAAAACCAACAAGATCGTGATTGAGCTCAACTTCCTCAAAGTTGTACAGAATTTGAACACATTCTAATCCATTACAACTCTGGATCTACACATAACCTGCCCCAAATTGACCAAAACCATTTATTTAATTATCATAGTCAATAAATAAACGCTCATTCATCACAAAATGATAACAAATGAGAAACCCAATTAAGACCAAAACCAACTAGTTTAAACATACAAAACTCATCCATCAAAAAACAAACTCATATAAAAAACAAAAACAAAATTGTGTGTAAGAGAGAAAAATACTAACTAGGATCGCGAACGGAAGCACAAGGAGAAAGATTAATGGCATATATGCTCACATTGAAGTACAAGGAGAAAGATTAATGGCATATATGCTCTAACGAACCATAGATCTAATATGTTACCTTTAGAGTCAAGATGTAATTTTAGATATCCATATATGTGTCTAATATTCCCAATAAATTATACTTTTAAATATGACATTTTAGATCAACATGTGTATTACACTTAGGGTGTGTTTGATTAGCTCTTAACGCCTCTTAATTGGAGTGCCTCTGATTCGGTCAGAGGCAAAACATGTTTGGTAAAAAAAATTGTCTCTTAATGCCTCTTAATCGGTTAGACAGAAAATTAAAGCTTAACAATTTAAAGGCACATCTGAATGAGCTTATATTATTAATTTCTTTTTGTATCCATTTTAATCCTCTTTCTCTCTCTCTTCATTAAGATCCATCACAAGCTACTCGTTGATCATACCCTTCACAATAATCAGTTCATCATTCAAGAAATTCATGCTCCATAGATCCTGAAAATGGATTCATAACCTTCCCAATTAACAAGGTTTTCAGTCGACACCGCACGAATATGATTTGATTAAAACCCAAAATCAGATTCCTAAATAATAAGAAATTAATTGACCCAACAAAGGATCAAAACCCAAATCAAAAAGAAACACATGCCTGAAAATTTCCCTAAAATATTTCTCATTTCTCCTCTATTTGTTGTGAAATCTGCTGTTTGCAAACACCATAATATAACCTCCACCACAAACTCTGCCTCAAGATCTAGCCGTTACCGCTGCAACAATGGTCCTAATGATCACAACCAATTTGATATTTGGCTCGTCACATGTAATAGATATTAAACATGAAGGGGCCAAGTAATTTTGCCTTTTGATATTCAAAACAATATGATGGATTGAAATAAATACAAGGATGGTGATAATGAAGAGAGAGAAAAAGAGTTGTTTTTTTTTGTTTTATTTTTATATATTTTTTTCTTTTGTTCAGATGGTTAAAATGTCAAAATATTGTTATTAAGATATTTTGGAATTTTTTTTTATCAAATAACATTTTTCATTCAGATACACTTCTATTTGGATACTCTATATTATTCAGACGTCTAAACTGTTCAGGTCTTAACATTCAATTTGAACAAACACCACCTTAAATGACTTAATAAGATATAATTGAAATAGTGAATTGAAACTTGATAAGCTATGCTTTGATTCAAACCCAAAATTTAACCGAAGACATTTAAATCATCATAAATTCACTTAAAATGTTGTATATATTTTTACTATCCACCCAAAAAAATAAAAAATAAAAAATAAACCATCCTTTTTTTGAAGGCAAAATAAACCCTCCTTGCTCCTTCTGTGAAAAAAAGGTCAACAATATCGGCTAACGAACCTGTGTCATGTCAGGCGATATAGTTGCAATTTGCAAATGGTATGTATGTGAGCAGTTTCCCTACAAATTTAAGTGCATGATCCTCGATTCACGTTTGTAGTGTTTGGAGATTCTAAATACATCAAAAACAGTTATACAAAAAAAGAATAAAATATAGACTAAAAGATAATTTGCACTTAAAACTTTATTCTGTCTGTGTGTTTTACACTGGACCTGGTTCCGTCTTTATTATTCTGTTAGAATATTCTGTCGGTGCAAATTTTGCCTGTCCTGGTTCCGTTATTATTATTCTGTTGGAATAACCTGTCGATGCGAAGTACCGCATGCATGGTGATTTCTTTTGTTATTCCATTCTTTATTATACTCAGTTGGTTAAAGTTTTGACTTCTATACTCCATGAAATTAGTAGAATATCCTTAATATTTGCGCTTCATCCAGTATCTTTTCATGGAAATATTCTTTTGATCATTCTTGAATTTTACTCTACAAAACAGTATCATGTTGATAATTTGAACGTCATTGGTTCCTGGACAAGTTAATTCTTGAACTTGTTTAATTGAATTCTTATATCATTGTCATCGTCCTCATGTTTATGTTATGTTGAAAGTCATCTATGGCTTGTAGTGCATAGATGGACTTGGTATGATTATAACCATGGATTATTCGGTATAATCATGACCGTAATGTTACAAATGATGTGAAAATTAAAAGTCCTCATTGGCCCGTAGTGCATTGATGGATAATTTTTCGTATGATTATGGCTATGGATTCTCCTCGGCCAAGGGAGCAAAGATGAATTATTTTATGGCATGATCAGGACCGTTGATGAAAACACGATTATCTTTGGCTCGTAGTGCGTGGATAATTCGTGGTCGTGATACTAAAGAATATCATTGGCCTATAGTGCAAGGATGATTTATTGATATGGATAATTTATTGAGCTGACTCAGCGATAAAAGTGATGAAAAACTTTTTAAATCATAAAAGATAGTAGATTATATTCTCTACTTGACTCTTTTAATGGATTGCTTGATCTGTTGCTGTTAAACCTGATGTTGTTATATTTTATCAATTTAATACTGTTGAAGGCTAACGATAATTTATTCTGCATTATCTTAGTCATAATATTTCTTACTGGGTTAGTTGAGCTCACCCTTTCTTTCACTGTTCTCTTCAGGAAATGAGAACATAACAGAGACTAGTCGGGGAACGGAGTGACGGTCCAGAGGATAGCATTAGTAGTCCTCACTATTATGTGAAATAGTGTGTTAATAATTGTAATGATGACTCTTTTTGAGTTTGTATAATCTCTAGTAGACAATAATTGTATTCAAACTCACAGTTATGTTTTGTCGTATTGTACACGACAGTTGTATTAGTAAGTTGTATTTGAATTTTGTACCATGTATCTGACTACCCAAGATGGGTGATGTATACCTAATTTTGGGGGCGTCACATACAACTTTGCAGAAGAAAGTTTTTCCAAATTCCAAACAAAAATTGATCGAAATCCACTAACGGGTGTTTTTACAGGCTATAATCAAATTTCAGTCAAGTAATGGGGTCCACCGACACACAAAATATTTGTTAATCATTTAATGCAATAAAATATTCTTTCTCCTCATATACTCATATATCCCACATTTATTATAAAAATATCATCATTATTATATTATAATAATATAATAAAATATTATTTTATCAGAAAAGATAAAATATCAATTTTCAACAATTGTCACTTTAAAAGTTTTCTCCATCTATATCCACATAAAATAAATATTTTCCTCATCATATAAATTAATAATTAATTATTCACGAATAATATTACAGAATCACAATACTGACAACCAGACAGTTCCTAGGAAAGAGGGGACTTTCTAATAAGAATTTTTTCTTACTGGCGCGCAATTAGTTGATCAAACCTCTCCTTAGACAGAACTTTCTAGACATTGTCAATAATGTTATCTAATAATATTATTCAGATAATATGAATTATTGCTTCGATAATAAAAAATACTGTGTAGTGACAATTATTGGAACAACAATAATATAAAATATCAACGCAACAATTATTGAATCGATAAAATATAATACAGAACAGTAATTACTGTAATAATTATTGAATAGTGTCTTCTTACGTAAGAATCAATAATTGGTGCAATACTGTGTGCTACTGTACAACAACGTGTATTACTGTGTTTTAACCACCGGGTATTCCAACAGTATTAACAGTAAAAACTACGCCGTTATTTATAAACAACTTATACTTGTCGTTTTCTTCATCCAATCGCTTTCCGTTATGCGCCCCATAAAAGACTGCGCCGTCGTACGAATATTCCTCGACAGAAAGAATATTCCACGACCAAACGAATATTCTTCGACAACAATGAATATTTTATAACCACTTGCTTATTAAAAAAAATTGCGCATTTTACCCATAACTAACCTCATTAATCAATCCAACCCTTACTATTTCAAAATAATAAATAGAGAAAATTAAATTTCATTTATTAATAATTTGGGGTCATATAGCCGCTACTCCCTCTAGCGGTTGGGCCAAATTCTCTAACATTTTAAAACCCTCTCTGCTCGCTAGAGGGAGTAGCGACTAGTCAAAACGACGACGTTTTGACTGCCCGCTACTCCCTCTAGCGGCCAGCAGAAAAGATTTTAATATTTATTGTTGGCTGCTACTCCCTCTAGTGGCTGTGCATTCATCTCAGCCATTAACTTTAATTTTGGACGTTTAGATGAGCTTTAATTAATATTTTAAAATCGAAAATAAAATTTTGTGAGACAGCTATATAGTGGCAATATGCCCTTATTTTCGGGCATTTAATAATGTGGGTCAAAGTGGAGGGACAGAGAGGAGGTACGTGTACGAATCAATATTTAATATCGTCCTACTTTTCCCACCACATGCTGCCGCGTATTCTTCCACTTGCAGGCAGCCCCCTCTCTCGTTCATCCGCGTATTCTAATATTTATTTTTTAAAATCTATTAACAAAATAAAACATAAATTAATTAATATTTAATGTTTAAAAATAAATTGAAAAAACAATTCATTATTTTCTTTTGTAAATCTACAAACGACATTTAAGTATAATTTTTACATTTGAAATAAATTGTTATCAAACGAATATTTTTTAAACGTATTTGAATTTCCAAACACTCTAAATACACTAAACACTGCAAACCCCGAATAATCAAAGTTGCACTAAAAACATATCAATACTTAAATCTAAATAACAAAATACTAATGATTTTGAATTTTTCGCTCATTCTAATAAATCATCTGGACCGTTCAAAGTTTGGGATAAATATCATCGTCTATAGTGCCGAACGCACTGTTGCTAGTACTTATATATAAATACACATAAATGATGAGATTATCATATCAAATCAATTGGACAAAATTATTAAATGATGACATCATCAAATCACATCAATTGAAAAAAATCGTTGAGTCCACTCTTAATTAATTAAGTTAGTTAACTCACTTAGTTTGATAATTCATCTATTATTCTATCCTTATATATATATATACATAAACGATGATTTAAGATGACATCATCAATTGAAATCAATACCTATATATAATTAATTGAAAAACTCACCGAGTTAATTAAGGGTTAACTCGGTTTATGTTAGTAAAAAACAAATACTTTTTTTATTTTTATTCTCTAACATGAGAAGGTAAGTCGAAAATATTTTTTATTTTTCGTTCTGTCAAACTTATTATAATATTTTTTTATTAAAAAGATTGTTTAAGATAATATATCTTGACCAATTTTATGTAAGATAATTTAATTATTACAATTTTATTAAGATATTCAATTTTTAGATATAGCCAATTAAAAATTTAAAAATATCATTATTATTAAATAATTAATTGAAATATATAGTGTAGGTTTTCTTTCTCAAATATTACTGTAATCAATTTAATTTAGCGCAAAAAATAATTAGGAATTAGTATTCTGATTAAACTCAAATATCACTATTTGATTAGTATTAGTAGGCACTTACGGGTAAAAATAATTACTGAATTATGCATTATTTTTTTTGACATAAATATTTGACAAATTATTAAAACTATTATCCAAATTAGTCCGTGCATTGCACGAGTTATCAACTAGTAACAGATAAAAAGAAGTGGAGAGCGTATGTAGTAGAAAACTGATACTTTCGTATAAAAAAACAATATTTTTATATAATTCTCTCGCATATAAATATGTGACTCACTCAATATTAACGTGGAAAAAATCATGTGAAAATATTATATTTTTATATAAAAATCCTATATAGTATACTCCTCCATACATATATGGTACTATTATATTATGAGAATAAATTATAAACGGATGACTAGTAAAAATGTAAAATTAAAGTTTTACAATATCTAATAAAAATGTCATGTAGGGAATTCGCAAAAAAATGAAGCGATTTGAAATTCAATAGGATTAGTTAAGCAGTTTTACCATAGTAAATAATAAATACAAATTATATTAATACAATTTAAAATCCTTAAATTTTCTCTTAAATTTCTTACGTATCATGTTTTTATTAAAAGATGTAAAACTCTATTTTTACACTCTGTGTTCTGAGTTTTGAACAGAAAAGAAAAGAATAGAAAACTTAAATTAGAATAGAAAAGAAAAAAATAGAAAATTTGAAGTTTTCCCTTGTGTTGTTTCTGAGTTTTTAATAGAAAAGGATAGAAAATTTAAAATTTAGGACATAAGTTATAATTTGAAATTTATTATATTAAAAGTTGAGGATAATATGAGAATTATAAAAATATTACTTATTCCAATTTCTTTTCCGTCCAAATCAGGCCAAATTTTAGACTGAAAACTTTGGCAGGAAGAGTGGCCAATTTTTCTATCCATTTCTTTTCTTTTTCGTTTATTAAAAAACTCAGAAACATGATAATTGGAAAGAAAACTTAAATTTTTCGTCTATTTCTTTTTTTTTTTGTCCATTTTAAAACTCAGAAACAGCTCGTTAAGGTAATTCTTAAACAATTTATTCTCTTATTATCTTATACTATTGTATAACTTGACTTGACTAGGCTGTGGGCTGTGGTTGACCAAAATGAAAAGGCCGGAGAGAGGGCCCTCTTTTGTTCATTGTAGTTCAATTGTGAATAGCAATATCAACTTATCAAGTGGCCCACTTTGTAAAAAAAACAGGTACCAGTTATATCATGGAACAATTATATTTTCTAATACATTTTTAAAAATAATTATATCAATAGTGCACTCATAAAATATTTATAAATTAGTACATTTGGAATATTTTATTTACAAAATTAGTGCATTCTTATCCCTTTAATTTAGTTGAGTGTTTTAATAGGTCGCAATTCAATATTTTCTCTTCCTTCCTTCTATTCCGCTCCGCCGAACTTCTTTCCATCAGAATTTCGAGGTTCGGTCCAAAAGAAATGATCTTTTCGGTGATGGATCACACATCATATGTGTTTTTAACATTCAGCAAAGATCAATTTATGCATGCAATTCACTTACTTATGCGCTCTGTGAAGCCTTGCAAAGAAAAACTTTTAAGGAAGCCCTTTGTAGTGGAAGTGCGGATATTTGTGCTGGTGTCAAGGAATTGAAAAAATTATCTTGTATCATTGCATGCTTTCAGGGACTTTTGTGGGGCCTAGCATCAAATATTCAGATCCCAACTGAAGGTTTTTTCAGTCAAAATGCGAGCAAGGTAACCAAAAATTCATATCAAAGTAACCATTTCAGTGTTATTAGGTTACCAATTTATTTTGAATGTGATTCAGTTGGTAGCCAACCTTCAAGCAGTTGGTTGCCAAACTTTTTATACCAAGGTAACCAAACTTTGTACCAAGCAGTTGGTAAGCATCACGTAAACCTTCATGAAATTGGTTGTCAAACTATTAGACCAAGGTAACAAATTTATACTGCAGGTGTGAAGGTAGATTTGGTTACCTAGTATAAAAGTTTGGTTACCTAGTTATAAATGTTTGGTTACCTTAGTACGAAGGTTTGGTTATCAATATTACATTACATGCACATCACTCTCTTATCTCTCTCTTTTCTATGTAGTGTTCTATTTTTTATTTACTTTCATGAATTTGGTTGCCAAACTTTTAGACCAAGGTAACAAATTCATACTGCAGGTGTGGAGGTATATTTGGTTACCTTGGTATAAAAGTTTGGTTACCTTGTTCCAAAAATTTGTTCTATTTTTTATCGACTGTTGTTACAAAATAGTTGTAGTTTCTGGTTAGGAAGAGTAGTAGAAGAAGAAGAATCCATGTATGTGTGTGTGTATGTATTTGTCTGGTGAGCGTAAAGAAAAGAAATAGATGGATGCTTTCCTTTGGAAAATATCGTAGTAGTAGGGAGTGTCTAGATAGATAGATGTAGATGATTAATTTTAGAGAGACAAAATTGCAGGGAATGTCTGAAAAAAGTTGGATGGGGAAATGGGATGATGACGTGAATATAAAAACTACAAATGAAGAAAGGGACTCGCATAGATATAGATGTCCAGAATTTAAGATTCAACCTGCACTCTCTCTTTCTCCCCCCATATTGCACGACCATCGAGGCCTCCCTCTCTGTCTCTCTCGCCTTTGTGAAAGTCCTGTAACAAGTATTCAAAGTTATATTAATTTACGTGTACAATTATTTTATTTTATTTATTTACTTATTTGTTAACTATTATTTTAAAGTTTATATGAGGGAGATGAATATTTGAATTTGAATTTATTTTTGTTGTTAGATCTCAAATATTTGAATTTGAATTATTAATTATGGCAGTTATTTCTCATTGATTTTAGGTTTCCTTATTGAGGTGAATTATATTATTTTTGTAATATGAGTCCTAATTACACTCTTTTTGTAATTATTTTGTTGATGCACTAATGATGTAATTACTTTCTAATAGTGCCCTCATAAAATTTTTACACAACTAATTCACTCCCATATTTATTT
Source organism: Panax japonicus (assembly GCA_020205505.1). Lineage (NCBI taxonomy): Eukaryota > Viridiplantae > Streptophyta > Magnoliopsida > Apiales > Araliaceae > Panax > Panax japonicus. Next base: position 8,522,118 of record CM035109.1, on the reverse strand, counting down.
ACAATACTAGTGCAATTAGGATTCCTTAATTTAGGGAATTAGTATTCAATTAGAATTCCTTAATTTAGAGATTAGTTATACCCATGGCTTCTTCTCTCTTCTCATCTATAACAACTGCAGTTATCATCACCCTTCTTCTTCATTCATCGTATTATTTCTATATAATATAATATATATATATATATATATATATATATATATATATATATATATATATATATATATAAACTGTATAAACTCTTCTTTCTCTCTCCTCCATAACCACTTTTAAGGGCTTGCTCCAGCCTTGAGCCTTGAGAAGAGTGATGATGTTTGAGGAAGAATCGTTAATGGGCATACATCCCACCTTTCTTCACCAATTTGTTTTTCCTCAAGGCTTCCTTCGTCTCCTTCAATCCTCCTACACACAAACACAAAAAAAATCCATTGATTTGAAGCATAAGCCTTAAATAAAACTGGGTATGAAATGAAAGACCCTTATCGATGGTGGTAAAAATAGGGTTTCGGGGGGAGAAACCAGAGGAAAGCAAAGGAGAATACATGTAGGAAGTTGATTTAAGATAGTTTACAAATGTCTTCAGGGATTTATATATATATATATATATATATATATGTATGTATATATTTATGAGTCAACCAACTGTATATCTCCAGTAGCTTCTCAAAATGAAGATCAAAATGGAGGTGAGTATGAAGATTCAGGCGGTGGATATAAATACTGGATGATGGTAACCAAACATTCATACTAAGGTAACCAAACTGTCATATCAAAGTAACCAATCAACCTCCACACTTTAAATTTTTTCTTAGTACAGCTGGTTACCAAACCTTCAGATCAAGGTAAGCAAAACCTTCGTACCAAGGTAACAAAAATTTCATACCAAAGTAACTAATTCACATCCACACCTGCAGTTTTTTTTATAGTGCAGTTGGTAGCCAAACCTTCAGACCAAGTTAACCAATTCAATTTTATTAAGTTACCAATTTTGTTTGAATGTAATGCAGTTGGTAGCCAACCATTCATACAAAGGTAACCATTTTTTTATTTATGAGTAACAAAATAGTTATAAAAAAAAAATTCAGAACATTAAAAGTTACATCTATTTATTTTTAAACTTTTTGTAGGGCGAATCTTCTTATTCTCATTGGCGTTTTGGACAACGGAGATTCACGACGGTGTAGCGGCGGACTATTATTTCAAAATGTATGTGAGGGAGATGAAGATTTGAATTTGAATATTTAAATTTGAATTATTATATTGAATTTGAATTTGTTTTTGTTGTTAGATCCAAATATTTGAATTTGAATTATTAATTATGGCAGTTATTAGTCCTTGATTTTAGATTTTCTTATTGATGTGAATTGTACTATTTTTGTAATATGTACAATCTTTTTGTAATTATTTGGTTGATGCACTTTTCTTGTAATTACTTTCTATTTATTGTACACTTATGTAAAGGACCTCTTAATCTATTTATCTATCTATCTATATATGTAGGGGAGGATTTAGAAGAAAAAAAAGCAGATTTTTACTAATTTTTTTTGTGATGTTGATGATTCAATTTTGAAATATTTGAACTTTGACCACATGTCATGAATGCTTAAATTAATCAAAGTACAATTATATAACAATCCCAAATAAACAATTATTTTATACAACATAAATAGAATTTTAAAATATACAACGAATAAATATTCAGAATCCAAATTTAAAATATAATTTCAAAATAAAAAATATTTAGATACAATATAGAAACTTATTTCGCTTACTTGTTGATGTGATAAAATTTAGTAACTGCAAGTGCACAATGTCTATTGTAAATTTGAAAAGTGCAAGGTCGAACCAAAGATACTAGATCAATTCTAAAACATTTTTAATATTTATTTCGGGTGAATCAAAAATAAAAATGGGGAATTGATTTTCTATAATTAAACTAATTAATAATAATAAAGCAATCTAAGAATCTGAATTCATTAAACAATAAATATAATAAGTAATTCAATCTCTTCTATTTTTATAACTTAATTATGATTTTGATTTCCCAGACTATGAAATTTAAGAATTAACTATACTCATCAAAACTTCTTCGAGCAAGTATGAATTATAAAAAACTCATATCTTCACAATAATCTATCAAAACCTATTAATTAATTTAAAATCACATAAGAACTATAAAACGAATGTATTTCAATAAAAAAAATATGAAGACAAAATCAAGTAAACATAAAAACATAAATAATAGAAGAGATAGAAAATATTATCATGAATAATTATCTAATTTCATCTTCATCCTAGATTAAAGAAATTAACTACACATGAAAATAAAAAAAACTTACTAAAATAAAGAAGAAGATAAAAATAAATAAGAAAATTCTAATTCACCTCCCCTTCTCTCTAAAACAAAAGACTTATTTATAGGCGAAAATGAATTGTAACCTAATACTAATACATTGAACTTGGTCTATTTTTTTCCTTTATCTCTTTATTTCCAAATTGACTTCAACTTCTTCATGATAATCCTCCAAGAGTATCATGTTATCTTTAAATTTGGATAATAATTTTGTATTTGTTTCCCAAGTTAAACAAGATAAATCTTACAAATCAAATAAAATGCATTAGTTAAATAAAATAAACATATAAAATAATAAATATGAGAATATTAAAATGTATGAATTATGTGTCTAATTATGTGTCTATCATTTGTCATAGTTCAATTTGAATGATTTTCCAAACGCTCAAAGCCTCAAACTAAATTTGTTTTCTATATTTAAACAAAATATGAATTAATTTCAAAAGATAATCAAGTTTTGATATCTTTTTATAAGTTTCAAATAACTTTTACTTGACGTAAGAGAAATAAATCATCTCAAATTTATATTCAGAATACCAAAAGTTATGCAGGGTCCATTAGTTAGATGCATTCTTACTTATCATTTGCTTCTAAGGTCATGACAAACATGTAAAGTTTAAATATAACTTCAACTCTTGAAATCTGTTAAATTTTCTGTAATCTTGACTAGTATACAACATATATTAAATCATTAACTTCGTCGTAGTTGTGCTCAATTCATCTTTCCAAAAAAATAACTAACTTTGACAAAATTATCATCAAATTTTATGTAATTAATTAATAAATCTTGAAAACATTAGTGCCACATAATTTAAACTCCTAGTGAGTAAAATAAACAGAAAGCTTCAAGAGCATAATTCTTAAATAGCATAATGCCTTAAATAGCATAATTTTATCAAAACGACGTAGTTTTGTAAATATGCGGTGGCATTTTTGTAAATACTATGTCACCGCGTATTTACAAAAATATCACCGCGTCCCTCCAAAACTACGTCGTTTTGATAAAATTATGCTATTTAAGGCATTATGCTATTTAAGAATTATGCTCTTGAAGCTTCCCGGTAAAATAAAATGTAAATATTTACAATTCCAACAACTACTTCAATTAATAATCAAATAATTAATAGACAAAAACATTATCAGCCATTGGTGAAAAAGATAATTGCTAAATGAAAGATTTAAAGATAATTATCAATTAATTGAAAGTTACAAAAAGTTCCATTAATTTGTCCCCTTGAGTTTATTAACTTATATTTCTGCCCCTATTTATATACATATATAAAAAACTCTGCATAGGCAATGTTGTACATTCGCAACAGTATATATATATAAATTGGATCAGGTCCGGACCTCCCGGACGGGAGAAAATCCGGACCCAATTTTTTTTTTTTGGTAGAACAACTAAAAATAAAATAAAATTATGGAACTGAAATTTTTCCATAATACATTGTTTTGGGTGTGTTTTTAATACCTACACCAACCAATGTATGTACAGTCTGCCCAGACTGTACATAAATGTTTTGGTATAGGCATCCAAATCACGCCCAAAAAACTTTATTATGTAAAAATTCCAATTCCATAAAAAAAAAATTTTAGTTGTTTCAAAAAAAAAGCAAAAAAAAAAAGGTCCGTATTTTAATATATATATATATATATATATATACACACACGCACACACAATTGTGTAGTACACAGTCAGCTATAGCGACGATTTTTTGGGCTATGGCGACGGGTCGTCATAGTTATTCTAAGCTATGACGACAGGTGAACCGTCACCATAGTCCCAAAAAATTCATCGCCATAGTCCGACTGTGTAAATACACAGCTGTGAATATATATATTATTGTAAAAAAATCCTATACATATATATATATATATATATATATATATATATCGGAAGTTATTTATAACAAACGTTTGTTATGGATATTATTCTAGCAAACATATTTTACACCATTAATCCAGGGATCTAATGGCTCAAAAAGAATTTTTTTTACTAACCGCAACTCTTAGTAGGTACCATAAAATGTTTTTTTCCCTGGCATTTCTAGGACTTGCGGTCAAGAGAAAAGTTTAAAACACCCCCTAGTTAGATTTAAATAGTTTCACTGTATAAAATATTTGTAAGTTAATTCCAAGTTGTATTACAATATGGAGTTTTAATTTTAAATAATCAAATTATCATAATAATTGATGATGTTAAATTATATCACATAAGAAATTATTTATACAAATATTTTATAAATAATTTCTTATGTGTATTGGGTTATTGTTTCAAGTGGTGGATCATATTCTTGATGTTACAAAGTTTTTACATGAATTAGGAAAAATAGTAGGGAAAGATTTAATGGTGGATAAAACTACTTATCCAAAACTATTAGGGCTAGAGAAATCTAGGGAATTTACGCATCCTTTCTTCTTCTCTTTTTGTCCAAGATTAAAAAAGCAGAGCGAGAAATTGGCTTCTATAATGAAAGATGTATGAAATCTCTTATATATAAATTTACAGTCCGCACTTTAGTTGTACGGATGGTGATATTACCAAAAAGTCATCACTTTTAATATTATAATAATATATTAATTTTTTTAAAAGAAATCATCTACATTATTAAAGTGCGGATTTTGGAGGGCATTTTGTTCAGTTTTGAGTCTGCAATTTATTAGTACGGACACCCTTAAACTAAACTGCGGATGGGTGATAATTTTCACTGTTAGATTTGTGATTAGATGGGGCACGATCTGTTGTAAAAATAATTTTAATTTTATAACATTGAATATGGATCAACCCCTATATATATATATAATAAAGACAAATAAAGATCTTATCTAAATTAACTTAATTATTTAGTTGGACAATATATGTCATGTCCATAGTTATACTAAAATTTTTGTATCATTTGTTGTATTATTCAAGTGTGTACATGCATGTATAAAAATCAATTTCATGTTCAATGTATTATAGCTATCCATACTATATATACTCAAATTATAATACTAAATAAAACACATCACAATTTTAAATTATATATCGATACTGACATGTGCCTTGCACATGGTATAAGTCTAGTTTACATCTAACAACATAAACAACATAGTAGTATCTCAAAAGAGAAAAATCAACTTTTGGTAATTATACTGAGAACAGACTTACAAGTTGATACCTGAACTGAAAAAAGTAATAAATTGGTGATTGTACTAGAAAAAAAATTACAAACTGTTATTATTAGGGTTCCATTCGACTTCTGTTTAAAATTTTAACATGTTAGAGGGAGAACGATGACATGACGATGACTGGGCAAGTCAGTTAAATGATTGGGCATAGCTACCTTTATTTTCCATCTATTTAAACAAACACAAGGTATTTTGGGGGAAAGTTAAGGCTTCTAAGTCGTCTTCATTTCTCTCTCTCGATTCTTCAACCTTGAGTAAAATCATATGCTTTGTCTATTGATTACTAGTTCACACACACACACACACATACACACACATATATATATATATATATATATTAAAGGCTTTTGAGTGCCAAATTAAAAGAATGAACTTATCTTGGAGTGGAATCATGAATGAAATTAATTCTTCCAGCTTAAATCAATGGATTCAACCTGAGTTTCCAAGTCCCTACTACTGTGGAGTAATGGTATGAATGTGGGAGGCAAGAAAATATGTTAAAAAACATCCACGAAGGCGAATACTTGGGTGCATTAATTATCGGGTATGAATGTAATTTTTTTTAATTTGTTTCCATAATATTTCTTATTTTAATGGTTAGTGTGTAATAATAAAAGAAAGCTTAATGCGATTTCTTTAAATGGTATGATCCACCATTTTTTGACAGAGGTAGAGATGTTATTGAAGATTTGATATTAAAATTGAAAGTCACCAGAGAGATTGCAAATAAAATGAAGAAGTAAAAAAGTGAGAAGGCTAAAAATTGGTTAGCAACTGAGATAACAAAAAGTTTAGTGAAGACCTTGGAGAAGGGGGTTAAAAAGATGAATGCCAAACTTGTAGGAAGGGAAAAAATTTACTAGTTTCTTTTAATTTGCTCATGGATGTGTGTTTTAGTGTTTGTTGTTTTATAAATTTAAATGTAAGTTTAGATGCAATTAGGATTCCAAGCTTGTATACAGTTGGAATTTCAAGCTTGTATTTTGGTCATGGATATGAATGAATTAATGAAAGGAGATTATTATGTTACATTGTGTTATGTTTTGTACCATCTTTTCTTGTCATGGATATGAATGAATGAATGTTGTTTTCTTTGAGTCCACGTTTTTACGATCGTAGAGTGAATCCTCAGATAGTAGAATGACTTTATTCTAGGATACTACAATTGTAGAATGAATACTCAGATCGTAGAGTGAATCCTCAGATTGTAGAATGACTTAAGTTTAAGTTTCTACGATTGTAAAATAAATTATCAGATCGTAGAATGACTTAACTCTGCGATTCTACGATCGTAAAGTGAATCATCAGATCATAGAATGACTTAACTCTTCGATCGTAGAGTGAATGCTTAGATCGTAGAGTGAAACGTATAGTGAATCATCATATCGTATAATAACTTAACTTTACGTTTATACACTGAAGTCTAGTACCGTAGATTTAAGTCGTTTCGTAAAGTTAAGTCACTCTACGTTGCCTTTTTAACATTTCATAAAAAATAAAATAACACATTGTCGATTATACTTCATAAAAAGAAAATAAGACACTGTCGATTACAACCATTAAGACTAAAATATCACTTATTAACCCACAGCTCCCAAGGACATTTTAGGTTTTTACACTTAACTTGAATCTTTTTCCCAATATTTTTAATGTACCTAATATCTTTTACTTTTCCCAAAGAATATTATCTAACAGCCTCTCAAAAATCTTGAGCTCAACTAAACATCAAGGCAACAAAGAACTGAATATTATTCATCTTGGTTTTTGGGTCAAATGATATCATTGGTCCTTTCAACATTCTTTTTCCTGTTTAATCTGTCTGGATGATCCACTGCTCTTTTTTCATCCTCTTCATCACTGCCTACATCCAATGACCTCAGTTGATCTGAATACTCGTATTCACTAGATGACCATTCCTTATGAGTGATTTTATTTGAATCATGAAGAGCAGAGGAAAATCAACTACACCGAAACTCAAAATAAACTACGTAGATTCACCACTCCTAATGCCTTAAAATCTCAAAACTACAAAAAGGGAGAGGTTTGGATGATTACTTCTTGTTGTACTTCAAATTTGTCACATAATATGAAATTAGTTAACCACATAGATTTAAGTAAGTAATCATACCTTCATATTTAGTTACCTTTACGTCAATACCTTTATCATCTAACGTGAATTTAATTGATGTACTTTGTGATTTAGATTTTTTGAATCAAAACCTTTTGATCAAACCTTTTGTGTAGTTGAGATGCTTCGCTATTTTTGGCATTTATATGTCATGGATTATCTCCTCTTGTTGAGTTGAATGATCTTGAGTAGGTTCTTCAACGTCTTGTGATGTTTCTGATTCCTGTTCCTGCTGACTCTCTAATTCAGCTTGCTGCATATGCTCATTCGGTTTGTTGATTTGCTCTTTCTGGTTTGCTGTATTAGCAGTAGTCTGCTGTTTTTGCTTATCCAGGTCTGTTGAATATACTTATTCAGTTTAATGTTTCTCCTTATCCAATCTGTGGTTTTTGCTTATCCAGCATGTTGTTTCTTCTTATCCAGTCTGTTGAATTTACTAGAGTTTTAGAAATTTATATTATCTCATCAGTTCCGTTCCGTTCTTCTTCTTGAGATCTAATTTCAAGAATTTTGACTTTTCGCCGAGAGTATCATCTATTTTGAGAAGAAACTTTTGCTTTAAGATGTACTTACAAAAATAATTTATTCTTTTGGTACCCATATCTTTTTGGGTCTTTTAGGGTTAATCACATACAAATCACTTTTCTTAATACACACTTTTAACTTTCAGATTCCTTTTATTTGACGAACAAATCTAATTGTCCCTTTAAGCCACATTTTTTACAAGTAGTGAAAGGAGAACAATAGTTCAATTTAGAATGTGATTTAGATTTTAGCATTTTTACATCACTATTTTTTTGTGTTGGATTATAACCAATTTATTATTTTTCAAAGTTAGGTCTTTGTTTACCCAACATAAAAGTTAAGTTTTCTTTTCTTTGGACAAATTTAGCCAATGATGATTTTAATGATTTTATCTCTTCTTGTAAATCACTTTTTGAAGTATTTTCAATATGTGTGTTATCATTAAAAGCATCTGTGACACCCCAAAATCTGGTCTATCTTCACACCCGAATTTCGTGCATCACTAGTATTTCTCATTCCATTCATACATCATTATATCATTAAGAATAACGACATCTATTCAAATTCTAGATTCTATTACCGTAAAATCTTCGTTCATTACAAATAATGGTAACTATATTATTCATTTACTACCTTAACACGATAAGGTTTAAATTCTACTTTAAATTACAAGTCTTGGCTTGATCTTCACCCTTATTCATATAATGAACAAGGCCCGTGGTACTTGCAACCATAGTGTCGTACAATGGCACCCATCAGCTTGATCTTTACTAGATCCTTCATTACATTCTGCCGTCGTTCGCTGAAAATATTTTTATTTAAAGTAAGTGTGAGTATTCAATTGCTCATCAAGTCATAGCAGTTGAATAAACAACAATTCAAGAATCATATATTCTTTTAAAACTTCAATAACCGAATAAGGGTTATGAAGCAGATCGAATAATATGAATAAATCTAATTCCTATCATTTTACAACTTTATTTACATCTACATCAATTCTTATAGGACTTAACACATCCTACATGACAATATAATACATTATTACACAGCACATATCGAGTTCTCAACAGTAATCAATATAATAATCTGAGCGGCACCTGCCTAGAACTGATGAATTAGTTTTCCCTCTCATCTACATTGTCTTCAACAGCGATTTAGATCTGTTGCTAGTACATCATAAACATTTGCCCATAAAAAAGAGACGTTCATCTCATTCACTACAAGCTAACAGTTAAAAAGCACGATTGTACATACACTTAAACTCAATACTCTTCTTAACGTTCTGCCTAGCTAAAATTATTAGCACAAACTTAATCTTAAACAGTTCATCATAAAATAGAACTCTTTCATATTGAACAGTTCAAACATAGAACAATTCATCTTACACAAACGCATAAATGTTGAAAGTTCGGCACACGACCTTATGCATAAATACCTTGCATTGTAACTAACGAGATTTTTGTAATTATTTTTAAACATTTATTGAGTAAAATAAATATTTAATATAATTGTTGTAGATTAATTTAATTAAGTTTTATATATTAATTAGATTAACGTGGAATGATTTTATAGTTTGAAGTTTGAATTTAATTGGGATGATTAAATTAAATGAGTTGTTTAATAATTATAATGATGTTCTAATTAATTTAGTACTTAATTAGATATTTAATAATTTGTTTATAATTAATAATTAAGAATTTTAATTATGTGGTAATTTGATTTAAAGAGTTATATTGGCTTTAATTGAATTAAATTTTAAATATTAGAATTTAATTAATTAAAGTGTGAAATTTGTACCATATAATAAGTGAGTTAATTAAAATAAATTAAAAAGGGAACCTTTAAGGACTAGTCAAACATGGCCTTGAGAACATGGGATCAGTTGAGCCATGATACGCTTAACTTATACCCACGTATATGCCAGTTATATTATATACGTATATTAAGTTTATATCATTCATTTACAAAGTCTGGGAAAAACAAAGCATATAGAATTTGAGAGAGATACCGAGAATCAAGGAAGGAAGTGGAAGATTAATAGAGGAATTATACATCATCTAACAAGGTTTAATCAAGGGATTGAAGGTATATAATCTACCTTATATTCCTAGTTGTTTTGTTCTTGAGTTTTCTTTCAAAAATTGGAGACTTGGTTGATGAATTTATTAGATAGTTGTTATATGTGTTAATATGTATATATAATCTATTATATGTTGTCTAAAAATGAATTTTAGAAATTAAATCTGTATGAAATAGGTTTTAAAGTAAACATTTGAGTTTTTGTGAATATATGTACAAAAGGCTGATTTAAAAGTCAAAATTAGTGTCCAATTCATGTTGTAAACTGTAAATTGATCATGACTTGTGTTAATATATTAAGAAACGAGAAGAATACAAGTTATATGAACTGATTTGGTTAAGAATTGAAGTCTTAGTGATATGATTCGCTAAATATGTCAATTTTTAGGAAAATAGCAAAATACATGGTTTTAATTCTTCAAATGTAGATGTTTTAGTTGTTGCTACTGTTGGAATGGTTCTATGCATGCTTGGAGTTATTTTTGTGAAGTCTATATCATTTGGGTATGCTTAATTTAGAGTTTTGTGTGTTAAAAGTCGAGTTTTTGGCCTAAAGGCATGTCTGTCCGCGAGTTGTAGAGTTCAGGTCTGGAGACCTTCGCCCCAGCGAGGTTCTTAGCGTTAGGATCTGCGCCCCGACAGACATCCTCCCCAGTGAACTTTTTCTAGTAAAAAATCTCACCCCGGCGAGAAATACATAGAAGGAATGATTTGGTTTTTTGTTAATTTCAGATCATAGCATGATGAGTTAACATAACCTAATAAACATGATAACCTATTAGACATGTAACAAGATACTATAACATATCATTAGCACGTACATGATAGTTTCAAGTTATATATGAACAATTGTAAAGAACTTAAACTTGTGGTTCGTGAAATTCGTCATTGTTGTCTAAAGACGTATTATTGGTCAAGTAGGTATCTTAGAGTTAAGTTACGTGGTTGATGTTAATGATCAGAACTTAAACTATGTTAATAAGTCAAAATGGAAGTGATACTTAAACCTATAACATTAACATTAGTATAACTAATGAACAGAATTCACAATCAATTTAGATTGAGACAGGATATAATTATCAATCACATCAGAAATTTGGACGACATCATCATGGACAAAAGAGATTCCAAAGTGTGCAAGAATTTTGGTAATAAAACCCCCATAAGGAAAACACTTTGTTTTATTTTTCAAACAACTCTCCATGTGCTTAATCATAAGCAAGGCAAAATTAAATTTTGTTCCAGAGATAATTAAAGCAGAAAGAATTAAGTCTTGATATGTCATATTGGACCGACCCCCATTCCGAGGAACTAAATTAGCACGAATGAGTTTATGAATAACATTAGTCAAAGGGGTAGTTTCAATAACTGTTGGGAGTCCAATAAATTCAGCAGAGGAACGCTCTTTCACAATTCGTAACTGTTCAAGGACAGTTAAATTTTCAAATGATAAGGGACCCTTGAGTGTGAAAGAATAGAATCCAGAACATAGAATATTGAGAATAGAGCCCAATACAGTACAATCAATGACCAATGTTTTGTTTTTCAAAAGAGTTTTTTGACATCATCCTTAACAGACATATTCCCAAAAGATTGTTTAATTAACGTTGGATATGCAGATTTGGGGGGACTCAGCATAGCAGGGATGTGAACTTTTACAAATAAGGATGTTACCCCAATTTGTTGAAATAGGGCTTGATCAACTGATTTCCCAAAAATAATAGTGTTATTGATCATAAGATCCTGAGAACGCATAGCATAACTAGAAGAGGTAAAGATTAGAGGAGTACCATGAGTTTCAGGAACAGGAGAAATCAGTTGGTCCGAAGGAGAGGAATCAGGAATGAGGATGGGGTCGGTGGACTTCCCTTTCAAATGATTCTTCAGAACCACCAAATCAGTTGATCGTCGAGTGTGAAGCCGATTCGAACGCCGTCGTGAGGAGTGGTTTGGAATACTCTTCTTGCTTGGAAGAGCTTCTCAGCCGGTGTTAACCACATGTTCGCCACGAGTTTTAGCCATGGAATCACTCTTGGAAAGCTCTAGATTTTGAAAGGAAAGAGAGACGACGAGTAAAGAATAGTAGTAGAGGAAAGTTTAAATGGAATAAAAACCCTCGTCTCAGGAATAAACAATGAAAGGATTACATTAGAGTTGTATTCCCGCTCAATCACTAAATGACATTACAACCCACTTGTGTTATTAACAATCCACTAATGCCTTTTTTGTTACTTTAATATATAGAATATATAAAACATGGAATAGTCACAAATATGTTCACATATGGCATTTAAACATATAATGAAACTTGACAGACGATAAATGATTTATTAAAAAAAACACCACATAATGCAAAATAAATTTATAAATTGATAAAACATAATTTAATAATATATATATATATATATATATATATATATATATTATTTTTAATTTTTTTTAAATGAAATTAATTTCTATAGGCACATAAAAGTAGTTAAGTACAGACAGACATTCCAAGTTCTCTTCTTAAGGTACAAAAGCGTTCCTCACTTAAAGGTTTTATAAAAATGTCAGCCAATTGATGTTCAGTAGGGACATACTAACTTAATTATTTCTTTAGCAACATTATCTCTTAAAAAAATGATGTCTCACTTCAATATGCTTAGTACGAGAATGAAGCACATGATTTTTAGAAATATCAATAGCACTAGTATTGTCACACATAATAGGCACATTTTCACAAATAACATTAAAATCATGTAACGTTTGTATCATCCACAGAATTTGTGAACAACAACTACCTGCCACCAAATATTCACCTTCTGTAGTAGACAAGGCAACAGATGTTTGTTTCTTGTTGTGCCAATCTACAAGACTTTGGCCTAAAAATTCACAAGCACAACTTGTGCTTTTTCTATCAACTTGGCACCCTGCATAATCTACATCTGAGTATCCAATTAGTTCAAAACTTGGAGATACATGATAGTATAAGCCTAAATTAAATGTCCCAGCTAAATATTTAAATATTCTTTTTACCGTTTTAAGATGAGACTCTTTCGATTGAGCTTGAAATCTAGCACAAAGGCATACACTATATATAATATCCGGTCTTGATGCAGTTAAATAAAGTAAACAACCAATCATACCTCGATACATTGTTACTTCAACATCTTTACCTATAGCATCTGCAGTAAGCTTGACGGTAGTGCTCATTGGTGTTGACTTTGGTTTGGTATTTTCGAATCCAAATCTTTTTAACAGCTCCTTCACATACTTTGATTGGTGAATGTGAATCCCTTCATTGGATTGTTTGATTTAAAGCCCCAATAAATAATTTAATTCGCCCATAAGGCTCATATCAAACTCATTATGCATACATTGGGAAAACCACTCACACAAAGAGTTAGTAGTAGCTCAAAAATTATATCATCCACATAAATTTGAACAATTAATAAGTCCTTATTTTTTGTTTTAATAAAAAGAGTAGAATCAATTTTACCACGATTAAAACCATTGTCTAATAAAAACTTGCCTAATCTTTTATACCTAGGCTCTTGGAGCTTGTTTTAATCCATACAAAGCCTTTTTCAATTTAAACACATGATGTGGATATTTTTCATGTTCAAATCCCGGTGGTTGCTTGACATACACTTCCTCATTTAAATAGCCATTTAAAAATGCACTTTTCACATCCATTTGATATAACTTAAATTGTCTAAAGCATGCATAGGCTAACAAAATTCGTATGGCTTCCAACCTTGCAACAGGGGCAAAGGTTTCTTCATAATCTATACCTTCTTGTTGATTATAGCCTTGAGCTACCAATCTAGCCTTATTTCTAGTAATTATGCCATTTTCATCCAGTTTATTTTTGAAAATCCATTTTGTACCAATAATAGAAGTAACTTTAGGAGGTTTAACAAGATCTCATACCTGACACCTTTCGAATTGGTTTAATTCTTCCTGCATGGCAATAGACCAATTTTTATCTTGAATTACTTCCTTGGCATTCTTTGGTTCTATTTGTGAAAGAAATGCGGAGAATGCACAATAATTCCTTGCTTTCTCTCTTGTGTTCATCCAAGTGTCAGGATCACCTATGATCAGATTTGGTGGATGATTTCTCACTGTTCTAGATGGTCTAGAAAGCCTTGCTGCAGTCATTTACTCTTCAAGTTCATGTTCTGAAATGTCATGCACTACATCAAACTGATCATCAAATTTTTCTTCTAATGTAGACGGGTTGAGCTGTCTGTCTTTAGGCGTCTACATGTCTGAGTTTTCAACTAAGGCAGATGACTCAAGTTGTCTAATTTCATTTGCTTGCTTTTCACGTTCAACTTATTTTCCTTCTGATGCAGACGGCTCTGGCTGTCCGGATTGAGCTGTCTGTTTTCCACTAATCACAATGTCTTTTCCTGCAGAAACTTCATTTTCTTCTTATGATAGGTCACGGTTAACTTCATCAAATACAACATGTACAGATTCTTCAACTTTACATTTATCAAGATTATAAACCTTATAAGCTTTTACTATGCATTGAATAACCAAGAAAAATAGCTTCGATTGATTTTGCATCAAATTTTCCAAGATTACTATTAGTATTTAGAATGAAACATTTAGAACCAAATACTTTAAAATAGTTAATATTTGGAATCCTTTTGTTTAGTAACTCATACGGTGTTTTCAAAAGGATGGGTCTAATTAGTACTCTATTTAAAATGTAACATGCAGTACTTACAGCCTCTGCCCAAAAACTTTTAGGCAGTTTACTTTCATGTAGTAAAGTTCTTGCAGTTACTTGAAGAGTACGATTTTTACGTTCCACCACACCATTTTGTTGAGGTGTTCTTGGTGCAGAAAACTCATGTGTGACACCTTTCTGACTGCAATATGATATAAAATCTTTTCCAAATTCTCGACCGTGGTCACTCCGTATACCAATTAGCTTGAGGTTGTGTTTTGTTTCAATATTCTTTATAAGCTTTTCAAATTCTGCAAAGACTTGATCTTTAGTTTTCAAAAATAACACCCATGTAAATCTTGAAAAATCATCTACAATAACAAAAGCATAATGATTATTTCCTAGGCTATCATATCTCTCGGGTCCAAATAAATCAAGATGCAATAATTGAAGAGGTAAAGAAGTTGATACCTGATTTTTGCTTGTAAAGGAATTTCTTACTTGTTTACCTAACTGACATGCATTACAAATACATGTCTTCTCATATTTTAGCTTTGGTAAACCTTTAACAAGGTTCTTTGTAACTAACTTGTTAATCAATTCCATATGCACATGCCCTAACCTTATATGCCAAATAATAGTTTGATCTTGAACAGCAGCTAAACAAATATCCTCATTTTGATTTTCAAAATTTATAGTATATATATTACCTTCTCTGTTAGCTACTAAAGGAACATTATGAGAGGCATGAATAATAGCACATTTATCTTTTTCAAAAATAACTTTATAACCACTATCCATTAGTTAACTTACACTAATTAAATTATATTTTAACCCTTCAACATGATGGACATTATCAATGTAAACCTTACCATTACCAATTTTACCTTTACCGATGATTTGGCATGTGGTGTCATCTCCAAAAGTAACTGTGCCTCCTTTCTTTGCAATAAGTGAGGTAAATTTAGTTCTATCACTCGTCATGTGTCTAGAACATCTATTGTCAAGTACTCATTTATGTGATGGTACTTTAGCTTTAAAGCATACCTACAAAACAAAGAAGTAGCTCATCTTTTGGTACCCAAATATGTTTGGGTCCGATATTGTTAGTAGTAATTAAATCTCCTTTCTTTACCCAAACTTGTTTTATTTTAATTTTACTACAGTTTGTATCAAAATGTCCTTTTAAACCACATTTTCTGCAAGTAACATAAGGTGAGCAATAAAGAGGCTTGTTCCTTGGGTTATTATTTATTACTCTAATTTTATTAGTCGTGCTTTTTATGTTTTTAACAGGATTATATCCAATTCCTTGTTTATCTAAGCTTGACCTTTGAGCACCCAACATTATATTTAAATTCTCTTCTCCTTGAACAAATTTGGCAAGATCCTTTTTCAAAGATATTATTTCTTCCTCATTATTATTTTGCATGTTTATTATTTTTCCATCATTAAAAGCATCTATACAAGTATCTCTCATTTTCAAGCTTTCTTTTAGATCATCATTTTCCTTTTTAAGGCTATTATTTTCTTCATTTAATTTGTTTGCACGATTATATAAAATTTTATTAAAATTATCTAAATATCCAATTTTAGCATTCAACTTAGATACTTCATATGATGTGCAATCTTTAAATATTTCTTGTTTTTCCTCAATTAAAGTTTCTACTTCCTTCATTAAGTCATTTATCCAACTTTTTAAGTGAGTATTTTTCTCTTTCATACGAAGGTTTTCATTTTTTAAAACAAGATAGTAGAAATAGTAATTTCTCCAAGTTCAGGACTTACCTCAGATGTTTCCTCATTGTGTATTTCGGTGAAGCACAGTTGAGCAGTTTCTTCTTCTTGATCTTTATGATCAGATTCATCATCACTCCATGTCATTAGAGCCTTCCCTTTCGAACCATTTGCTTTGTTCTTTCTTTTTAGTTGGAAGCAATCTCTTTTGAAGTGACCAGGCCTTCCACATTCGAAACAGGTTTCCTCTTGTGGCTTTTGCTTGAAATCTTTCTTGTTGTTGAAAGCTTTTGTTGGTAATTTTGATCTATTCTTCTTTCGGATCAACTCCCTTAATTTTCTGGTCATTAAAGCTATTTCTTCATCCGAGTCTTCGCCATTGCCTTCTATGTAGCTTTCAGCTTGTAGAGCCAAGGTCTTCTTCATAGGTGCCTCATCTTCTTCATCATACAATTTTAGTTAGGTTTTCAAACTCTTCAAGTTCTCCAAATAAGTTAAGAGTTTCCAATGTGCTGATTATGACTGAGTCTTGAAGTGTAGTAACCTTTGGTGCGAATCGCTTTGGCATGACTCTAAGAAGATTTCGGTTGATTTCCTTTTGATCAATCTTTCGTCCAAGCATGCTTAGAGAATTCATTAGAGTAAGGAATCTTGCTTGGACATCTCTAATTGATTCATTTTTCTCCAATTTGAATAGTACGTATTCGTACATTAGCATGCTCAGCTTGACCTCCTTCACTTTAGTAGTACCTTTATGGCTCATGATGACTGTGTCCCAAATTTTCTTAGCCGTAGTACAAGAAGAGACCTTATCTATCTCCGACTGAACCACGCCACTTAAAAGTGTATTCATGGCCTTGGAATCATAAGATACCATATACGATTCGTTTGAGTCCATTTCCATAAGATTCTTTTGCTTGTCATCATCATGTCGCGGAATTGACTGGTCCATTTTCGACTACCCACCATTCCCATGGGTCACGGTTCAGATAGATCTTCATTCTGAACTTCCAAAAATTGAAGTTTTCACTTCCGAGCAACAGCGGTGGCCTACTTGTGGACTGACCTTCTTGAAAGTTTAGGTGTACCATAGGATCTTCCCCTACGACCTGTAACGATTAATATTAGTAGAGCCTTGCTCTGATACTAAATGTAATTCAGTTAATATGCACACCTAGAGGGGGGATGAATAGGTGTTTAAGCTTAAAGTGATAAATAGTGAAAACTTTTTAAAATTTTTTGCTACAGGTATAATTCAGACAGCTACACTTGTCTGCTTTAGCTTATGTTCTTCGTTTCTGATTATCAGACAGCTAAACCTGTCTACTTTAGTGTCTGGATAGTGGTGTGAATAACAACAAAGTGCAGAATATGAATGACAGTTAAAGAGATAAACAGAAGTAAAAATCACACCGAGATTTTTACGTGGTTCAGCCCCTATCCTCTATCTAGTGGCCTAATCCACATCAAATCCCAACTAGGATTGGAGACTCTTTTTATTACTATTTAAAACTCAATACAAAAATTACTCCCTGTTACAAAGAAGCCTCAAATCTGATGTTGGACACTTATACCCCCTTTTTGCACCTCTGCAACTTGTACACCACTGCACCTCTTCTCACCTCTGAGACCCTTGAGCCTTCTATGAACAGACTAAATAAACCAGGAAACCTCAAGCCAAAGCTATGCTAGAATACTTTGATTTACAATGAATAAAATTTCCAGCACAAAAGGATATAATAGATAATAATAAATGACTAGAATAAAAACAGTTGATAAGCTCTGATGTGATCTCTCAACTTGATTGTCCGTTCTCAGTTGTTGATAATCAGGCGAAGAGAAGGAGTATATATAACTAATCAAGCAACGACTAATAACATATGATAGCTAAGATTTCTCAGTCCCGTTAGCAACCACCCATGACTTCAACAGCTTTGAATCACAAGAAGGATATTACGCAGATATGCGCTAGCTATTTGATTTTGAAAAGCTGAAATCAAGGAGAGAAATTCTTTCCACAAACAACTGTGTTAAACATGAATAAAGGAGATAAATAAGGATAATATTCAAAAGCTTCAGTAGGACTCCTTTTCAAAATAGACTACTAACTAATGTGGGCTCCACTAAGCAAGATAAAATCCTTAATTAAATTATCACTCACGAGATACACTGATGAAATAGAGAAGCCAATTTTGGGCTAGCTGAATTTAAGGACCATACTATTTGTTACTATTTATAAATACCAATATACCTTAATAAACTCCAATTCAATTCTTCCTTAAAACACTTCAATTCAAATGTGAACTGATATTTAATCATATCAACTGTAAGGAAGTCAGCGACAAATGTCTATGAAATAACCATAACTCATGCATATCAATTTTAATATTATAACCCATAATCCATGCATATTTAATAATATAATAACACACCATGAACCACGCACACTTAAATTAGTCATCAATCAAAACATCATATAATCAAAAACTAACACATACTTGGGCTATTTCTTCGTTTTCATCAACTTCCACTTCAAACTCATCATCACTTGAATTAATAAGTGTTTTGTTCCTTTTGTTATCCTTGTAACTTGGTTTACCTTCATTCTTTATTTGGAAGCAATCCTTTTTAAAGTGACCACGACGTCCGCATTCAAAGCAATTGTCTTCATTTAGCTTTCCATTGAACTTGTTTGAAGTGATTGCATTCTTTCTTCGATTCATTCTTTGTAAAAATCCTTTGATCCTGCTTGAAATTTTTGTAATTTCCTCATCTGTATCGTCATAGAGCTCTTATTCCAGCTCTTCTTCATTACCTGGAATAAGAGCTAAGACATTCTTTTGAGGAGTATCCTCCTCATCATCATATCTCCTTAATTGATGTTCAAATTCTTCTAATTCACCGAATAAATTTAATGTATTCATAGAAGAAATATTAGGAGAATCTTGAAGAGTTGTAGCTTTAGAAGTAACCTCTTGGGCATAGCTCGAAGTAACTTAAGATTGATCTCACTTTGTGGAACTGATTTATCAAATAGCTTCAATGAATTCATGAGTACTAGGAACCTTGATTGTGCCTCGTTGATAGTTTCATCTTTCTCAAGGTTGAACATTTCATAATCATGCATGAGCATACTAAGCTTAACTTCTCTTACTTTCGATGTACCTTCATGGCTTACTTTTAAAGTATCCCAAGTCTCATTAGCCGTGTTGCATGAGTAAACTTTGTCAATTTTGGATTGCACCATGCTACTAATGAGTGTATTTATTGCTTTTTAGATCATAGTAGATGTGAGTTTCAGTTGAGTACATTTCCATTAAGGTCTTTGGAGTACCATCTTTTTTCCTTAGAATAACAGGACTATTCTCCACTACCCACAATTCCAAGGGTCTCTTTTAAGAAATATCTTCATTCTAAATTTCTAGAAGTTGTAATTTTTAACTCCATGAAGTAGTGGAGGTCTAACAGTTGATTGACCTTCTTGAATGAAGTTTTCAAGTTGTGTCATGTCAGAATATTTCCCTACAAGTCACCTTTAAGACCAAGATAAGTAGAGCCAAGCTCTGATGCCAAATGAAACAAAGATATTTATGTTAAATCGAGTTCGAGTAAAGGTTTTGTGATCAACCCAATTTATATATGGCTATAAAATGAAATAAATACCAAATTTCCAATAAGAAATATATTCCACAATTGAAATGTTATACTCTCCCATTCTAAAATTAGAGATACAATTTGACTTTTGACGTATATTAAAATTCAAATTGATGTGAATTTATTTCTTTATTGTTGATACAACTATTATAAGAATCATGAAATACATTGCAAAAGTTTTCAGTCGAATTGTGATTACGATGTATGTGCATACATGAGATAGATATGAATTAAGAAAGGTCTCAATTTAATTTATTATATCTTATCGCATACACGACCATGTTGATCGCACTCCAACTTTGTCAAATATTTATCGACATATATTATTTTTCTTATTATAATTGTACAATATATAACAAAAATTATTTCATTATAAACTTATATAAGTCATACCAATTTTAAAATTTAATATACCGTCGTTTAACATCAAAAATATCTTTAATTTTATAACGGAAGGAGTACATATTACGGCTGAATGAGACTTTTATCCCTCCAAGTTGTCACTCACTTTTAAAGTCGTCCATAAAGTTCATTTTTCGTCAATTAGGTTCTTAAAATGTCATTTTTATCGTTTTCTTTCTTTTTACCCGATTTGACTGTAACTCGACCCATTTTGACTAAATTTTAGCACAACCCGGTCCAGTTTGACTCGACCCCAATTTCAAGAAAAAAAATTCAATACTAACAAATTTTAAAATAATATTTTATTTTAAAATAGTAAAATTAAATATTATTTTCAGCAAAAAATATTAGAAACTTTTATTTTTTTCATAAATGAGTAAAGTTTCATAAAATCTAGATTCAAAAAAATTAAATAAGAAAATAAAACTTTATTTTCAAAAAGAAAAAGTAGATTTTTTTAATTAATATTTTTAGAAAAAAAAAGAGTTTGTCTTTACCTTTATTATGTGTTAGAATCTAGATGATAAATTTGATGATGATATGATTAATGTATATTTGTATCAGTGGCTTTTGTAAAGTTCTTAATGAGATCGTAATGTACAAGAACTTAGAATAGTAAAGACCAAGTGTGTTAAGTTAATCTTAAAAGCTAAAATGTTGTATAAATGATAGGGTCAAAATGATCCTATTGTATTGTTAAACGATCGTAAAGCTACGGTGCCTGTTCATAGAATGAACAGTAATCATAGAGTAAGTTATACCTTCTTAGAGCATCAAGTGTTCGAATCGCAGAGCTCAGTCAAGATCATTCTGTTAGTTCCCAGAGGGCACAATAGATCTAGAAGGGGGGTTGAATAGATCCTTTTTATTTCAAATACTTTTCTGGTTTATGTTGTATTGTTCATATTAGAGTATATGACAAACATAAGAATATTTTCAAGCACATCGGAATAAGTAAAAGATTCCCCTTCATTGATATATTCATAATCATACATACATTGTTCGTATGGTTAGTTTAGTTGTAAGTAGTTAGAACATACATAGCAGTTATAGACATAATGTAAATGACATAATGTAAAAGACAAAAGGGGTTTTAAGTGGTTCAGAGAATCAAGCTCCTAATCCACTCTTCTGCTTTCAACTAGTAGGTTTTCCACTAAGGAAGGGCAGCACCCTGAATCTCTACGATTCCTTCAAGGCCAGCAGCCTTGGGACTTCAGTTCACTAAGAACTCTTCAAGGCCAGCAGCCTTGGGACTTCATTTAGTCCCTTTGGACAAGGACCCTTTGGACCTGCTTTGTTTAGTCCCTCCGGACAAGGACCCTCTTGGCCCTGCTTCATTTAGTCCCTCTGGACAAGGACCCCTCAGGCCCTGGCTTCGTTGAGTTGTTTGATTGTTTTTGTTGGAGTCGGTGCTGAGCTGCTAAGATGTCTTCATGCTCTGAACATCTTCTATCCCTAGCAGCTTGGCTTGATCATCCTTGAAGAGCAGTTGAGTGTTGCATGATGCTCAGCTTCTTAGGTTGCTCAACTACTCCGGATGTCCCCTTGATGAACTGCCTTAAAGATCATTCTCCTTGGTACTTGATGGCTGCACATGAGAGGCTTCTAAGATGACTGTAAGATCTTCTGCAAGGTACTTAAAAGCTTTCTCATGCTTGACACCAAGATAGCTTTTGTGATCTCGCTTCTTGCTACTCGATGCCTTCCCATGATGGACTTGCTAAGTTGACCATAAGCTCTTCTCTGTTGTACTTAGTGTCTTCCCATGATGGACATCCAGATGGCATGATGCTCTTCTTTTTCTCGGCAGTTCAGAACACTCTTCATGTAGTAGAGCTCTCACTTCTACATAGTAGAACTCACACTTCTACTTCTTGCTTGATCTGACTTTTGAGTGTTCTTAGTGGATCGTAGAGTGAGCCTCTGGACTCACTATCACTTGATTCGATCAGTCCACCTTCTCTCCAAAACTCACAACTCCAGGAACCTTTGATCTTTGAAGCTCTTCTACATTTATACACCTTCCCAATCCTTCCATTGGAAAGTAGCTGTTAGAAGTTATTCAAATGTCTTCACAGATCTCAAGTTGCTTGAGGTAGACTGCTTGATGTGACATGACATACTTTTTCTGACTCTGCAGTCTACTGTTTCACTTACCCTGTCAGATGTATCACTTTACTATCTTGGGCAGGTCGAAGACTTTATTTCTTCTGATTTCTTGATCAGAGGTTGTCCTTTTGCATCAATGCTCTCAATAAGCACTTGTCCGAATATTACCCTTCAGATTGAACCGTTGCCAATGCTTCAGTCTTCAGGTATCCGAACTCTACGATTCTGATGCACGTCTTCAGGGACCTGATCGTAGTGTCTTGTTGAGTGTTGCTCGTTGACTTAGAAGAGTTAACACTATGATCCTGAAGAGTGTTGATTGGATCTTCAATGTAGAACACATCTTCCTGGTATTGTGCAGTGCTTCAATACTTCTGTTTGCTTTGACTGTTCTCAGATACTGATGGCCTAATTCTTTGCTCTGGTCCCTTTCTAAATATCAAGACACTTCAGATTTGTGGCGCGTCCAGCTTGCTTTCTCCTGGTGATCTTCCGCTCACTTATCATCAATGAACTGACCCTGCACTTAATCACTTTAGTCTTGCTCTCCAGAGGCTGACCAATATCTAGGTTCACCTTCCACCAGTTCATTCTTTGTTTGGCGAACACTACGATATTGGTTGCTTCTAAGATCGTTGCTTTCTGTTCTCTTGACAGCTACTGTATTAACTGACTTTTCCTTAGTCAGCTGCTGAAGTCTTCATTGGATCTCCTTGTGGAAGACTTCATCACGAATGGCCTTACACCTCAATCTTAACGCTGATTAGGTTTGTGCTTAGATCTTCTGTTAGCCTGCATGCCATTCGTTGAGTGCTCTCTGGTTCCCTTACTGTGGAATGCATTATTGCAGTGCCAACCAGAGGCTTCGTATCTTTGGATATTCTGGGAGTGCTCATTCGTTGAGAATCGTATCTACTCTACGATTCTTACTTAGCATTTTGAGCACTCCTGTTGGAGTCGTAGTCCTGCACTCTACGATTCAGCTTTGGCTTTGCAGACACTACGATCCCGAGATCAGATCTTGACACTCTACGATTTCTGCCTTGTGCTTGTTGTCTTCGTCTGATCTTGCCCGACTACGATCTCTGCATTCATTCAGTGGACTCTACGACCTCAAAGTGTAGCCTATGATCCTTGTCTTGGCTTTGGCATCGATAGACTCTACGACTCTGAGTGTAGTCTACGTTTCATACTTGGCTTCGGCAGATGGTCGTTCGGCTTATAGACAGGCTGTCTCTACGATTCTGAACATGAATTCCTCAGCACACTACGATCCCGAGGAAGCTCTTCTTGACACACTACGATCCTTCTTCGTTTCCCCTGGAAGTCTACAAACTCCGAGATATCACTATCTTGCATACTCATATTCTGCCTCGATAGCTCCCGAGTTAACTCTGACTCTCCTGGCAGACTACGACTTCTGGTGCAGTGCTCGACGATCAGACAAGCCTATCTATTACATCATAAGATAACCCTAACAAGCTTGATCTTTCTATATTTATAGTCCTTGTACATCATTTTTTTTCAAGGACTTTACAAAGCTGTTTTGCTTATGTAGGATCAACCTAACATATTTGATCAATTCATTCTAAGTCCTTGTACATATATTTCTATTATCTATCAAAGGACTTTACAGCTTTTCTTCATGCAAGCATACTTGCATATTCATTCATATATATATATATATATATATATATATATATATATATATATATATATATATATATATATATATATATATATATATATCATAATCAAATCATATATTAAATAGGAATATCATTCACATGATTATTCCTGACACATTCAATGAAGATCTTATCGTAGAGTTCACTTCTGATAGTATAGTAAAGATCAGATCACAGAGTGAACAAAAGATCCCAGAGCTAAGTCAAGAACGTATAGTGAAGTCAGAACATAGAATTCACTTCAGATCGTATAGTGAATCATGAGTCATATAGTGACTCAAAGATAGTTCAGTGAAGAAATATTGTAGAGTGCCTCTCTACTCGTAGAGTAATCAGTCGTAGAGCAGAACATAGAGCTCAGGTCGTCGAGCGAAGTCATGCAAAAGCTTTACGTTTCTCATCTAACTCAACTATCAACTTATTTCGTAGAGTAAATTAGACCTGTCAGAAGGCTGACAATGGGAGTGTTACATATTGAAAAGCCCAATACACTCACCAAACATCCTTGGTTGAAATCGAATATTAGAGCATGTTTATGTCTATCAACTAGTTTGGTGAAAGCAACAACACCTATATAGTAGGTGAAATTGCAAGATGATGTGACATATCAAAGTCACAAAGCAAGCTGACACAGCAACTTAAGAAGTCAACATCAAGGATCTTGGAATATCTGGGCATTAAATGCACAATAGGAATCTTGCAACGGGAAGCTCTTAAAGAGGTTTATATAAGACCAAGTAGATTTCAATTTAAACTAACGATACAAAACAATCAAGCAGAAACTATGCCTGAACTCTAACAGACCACTCTACGAAAACTGAGAACACCTTGTTCTGCTACTAAGCACCTTAGGAGCTTGTCATAAAGTTGCTTAGTAACACCTCAAACAACTACATTACTCTCAGTGACCCATTGTCTTAGTGACAATCTTCCAAGTCTAAGTGACTTGATGAAATCTACACCAAGTGTCCCTATTCTGAGACTTAATGACTCGAAGGAACCTGAGTGGTTTAGTTGTAATCAAGATTTTTGTGATCTTCATCCTTAATGAATTTTCTACTCGCAGAGTAGAAGAGTGGACTTGGATTTATTCAGTCTTCAAACCACTTAAACTTGTTTGTGTCGTTTAATTTCTGCATTTACTTTTTGTTCATAATTTGCTTTACTTATTTGTGACTTATAATCATAAGAAATAAATTTGGAACTGTGATTTCTTCATAATCTTGAAAGGGGTTTTCCAACTCAAATTTCGTTGTGCTTAATTAACATTGGTTAATTAATAATCTGTTAATATTGTCTTTAATAACCAAAAGTTTTAAATGATCTATTCAATCCCCTTCTAGATCTATATTTTGCCTATGAGAAACAACAATATGTATTCTTAATATTAGAAATTTTAAAAACTAAAAATAGAAATTAAAATACAAAAACAGTAAAAGATCAATAAAAAAATTGATCCAGTTTTTAAAAAATAAAAAGTTTTAAAAATAATTATTATTTTCAAGAAAAAAAAGTAGAAAAATTTTCATTTTTTGAAAAAATGAGTAAACTTTTATAAAATATAGATTTAAAAAACTAAAACTTTATTTTCAGAAAAAAATAGAAAATTTATTTTTTTAAAATGAATAAAATTTCATAAAATATAGATTCAAAAAAAGTAAATAAAAAAATATTTTCATAAAACAAAATTAGAAACTTTTTATTTTTTAAAAGGTTTAAATTTTCATAAAAATAATTAAGAATTAAAATAAAAATTAATTTTAATTTTTTTGATTCTATATTTTATGAAATTTTACTCATTTTTTAATTTTTTTAAAATAATATTTTTTTAAATATTTTAAAATAAAATATTTTTAATTTTAAAAATAAATTAAATTGGTGAAATTGGGTCCATTAAATTACGTCAAGGAGAAAACTGCCATTCACCCTGCATATTACATTTGCCTAAATGGTTGATTTGGCTTTGGAGGAAAGTCTACTCCGTGTACATGTAGGTCCCTCCTTCTCCTTCTCCTTCTCCTACCTTATCTTCAAAATTTTACACAAAAGTCTTAGCCTGCATGTTTATTTCTGATTCTCTCTCTATTTGAAAATTACAGACTTTTCAGTAATCTCGGGCTCTTGCTGCTTCATTATTCAGCACACAAACAAGCATCTTTCCTAAAAGTACTAATCATATTATGCTGGTGAACTAAAAGTAAGGTTTGTTTAATTTCCTTTCCAATTTCAGTTTTTCTGTTATGTTATTGTTCTTGTTGCTCTTATTATGCAAATATTTAAAGAAAAATTGAAGATTTTTTATGGTGTTTGATCTTGGAAAACAAGCATATCTAAGTGAATCAAAAGTTCAATTCATCTAATTTAATCGATGAAGAACGTTGACCCCCAACTTAGTTGATTTTGAAGTCTAACTTGGTTTCTATTTACATTAGAGGGAGGATTTACAAAATTATATATATTTTAAAAAAAAGGGCTCAAAATTGGATTTTAGTTATGAACAAGAGTAACAATTTATAAAGAGCCAATTTATATGTTACCAAATATCTTTATGTTGGAATTTCCATATGAAAGCTTCATAGTTTTTGTAGAGTTCCTAATTAGCAGCTTCAAACTTCTCTATAATGATGCATAGATCAGCTTTTGGTTTAATTTCTCAGTTCAAATTGATATAAATATGTTCAAGATGTGATATCCTGTAAAAAAATAACTTGCAGGAAAAAAGAAAAATAAAAATGGTGGATGCTGTTGTGACAGTTTTTGTGGAAAAGCTAATTAATGCTCTTTCGGAGAGGAGCCGAATCGTGAGCAAATTTGAGGATGAGTTTGGAAAATTGAGGGATGAGCTACTTCTTATGCAAAGCTTCCTCCAAGATGCAGACAGGCTCAAGAGAAGGAACAAAACTCTTCACACGATTATGATTTGCTTGCGAGATCTTATTTATGAAGCTGAAGACATACTAGCAGATTGTCAAGATCAATCGGAAAATGATGATAATAAACTTTCCAGATCTTTTGCAATCAGCTTCCATCCTTCAAAACTTTCATTCCGGTATCAAACAGGGAAGCGTCTCATAGAAATTAATGAGAAAATCACAGTTATAAAGAATAGGATATCGACTTATCTTGGAGTGCCAATTTTGGATCGAACAGATTCAGTGGAAGCTCACAATCGTCTGATGACTAGATGGAGCTCGCCCTTATATGACCATAACCAGGTAGTTGGTTTGGAAAGCGACACTGAGAAGATTAAGGAGTGGTTATTTGAAGCGAATGAAGGTATTCTAGCTATCGGGATTGTTGGTATGGGGGGATTAGGCAAGACCACGATTGCTCAAAATGTGTTCAATGACAGAAGAGTAGAGGATCGGTTTGAAAGGAGAATATGGGTTTCTGTTTCTCAATCGTTTACTGAAGAACAGATCATGAGAAGCATATTGAGGAGCTTAGGAGATGCATGCATTGGAGATGATCAAAGTGCATTGCTGCATAAAATAAACCTATATCTCTTTGGCAAGAGGTATTTGATTGTGATGGATGATGTTTGGAGCACAGACAACGATTGGTGGCTCAAAATCAGCGAGGGATTGCCTAAAGGCAACGGAAGTAGTGTTATGATTACTACGCGAAATGAGAAAGTTGGTCGAAAGATGGGAGTTGGGGAGCCAAGAACTCATTGGCCCAAGTTTCTTAATGAAGACAATAGTTGGTTATTGTTCCGTAAGATAGCATTTGCAGCAAGTGGAGGTGAATGTCATCATTCTGAGCTGGAGAATGTTGGGAAGGAAATAGTTGAAAAGTGTAAAGGTCTTCCATTAGCAATCAAAGCTGTTGGTGGAGTAATGCTATGTAAACCACCCCATTATCATGAATGGAGGCGAATCTCAAACCATTTTCGAGATGAGTTGAAAGAAAATGATAGCTCGGTGATGGCTTCATTGCAGTTGAGCTACGACGAACTCCCACCTTACTTGAAATCATGTTTTCTCTGTTTCTCACTCTATCCAGAGGATTGCGAAATAGCAAAAGGGCAACTAATTTATTGGTGGATTGGAGAAAGTTTCATCCCACTCAAGAATGGGAGGCCATCAACTCAAGTGGGAGAAGATTGTTTTTCAGAATTGACAAATCGATGTTTAATAGAAGCGGTTGACAAAGCTTACAATGGGGCAATCTACACTTGTAAAATTCACGACATGGTTCGGGATTTGGTAATCCAGATTGCAAAAGATGATGCTTTTTCCGTTCGTCATGTTGCAGATTGCCGCCATTTGAGTATTGGAAGAGACATGAATATGAAGTACCTAGTTACCAACAATAAGATGAGAGCTCTGCTGACTACAACCAGGGGAGGTGAAGTGAACAAGATTGCTTCCAGCGTTGTGAAGAAGTTTTGCAAATGCCGCCATTTGCAGGTATTAGATCTTTCTAAATCTATATTTGAAGTGTCTCTAACAAGCTTGTTAGATGAGATTGGAACTCTCAAACACCTGAATTATCTCAGCTTAAGCAATACTCATCCATTGACCCAAGTCCCAACTTCACTAGAGAAACTCAGTAAGATTCAGATTTTGGATGTTAGTTATTGTCAGAATCTGAAAATGCTACCCTCTTGCATAATAAATTTCGAGAATTTGATTGTCTTAGATGTAAGCCATTGTGGTTCTCTTGAATACTTGCCCAAAGGTATAGGGAAGCTCCTTAATCTTCAAGTACTATTGGGATTCAAGCCTGCAAAACCAAGCCAATTAGGAGGATGCCGAGTAGCTGAACTTAAAAGCTTGACTCAACTTAGAAAACTTGGTTTACGGCTCACTCATGGCGAGGAGATTGGAAGTGATGAGGTTGATGCATTAGTAAACCTCCAAGAACTACAAATTTTGACTATTAGTTGTTTTGAAAGTTATGAAAATAGCCTCATCTACAAACTAGATGAACTTTGGCCGCCTAGACAGCTCCATGAGTTGTCCCTCAACTTTTTTCCGGGAAAAATAAGCCCTGTTTGGCTCAACCCAAGATCACTCCCCATGCTGTGTTATCTTTCAATATCCTCTGGAAATTTGACAAAGATGAATGAGAGATTTTGGGGGGATGGTAATCATTTTTGGAGAATTGAGGGCTTAAAGGTGGAAGCTTTATTGGATTTGTCCGAGGAATGGTTGATGTTTCATAATGTCATGCCATCCTTGAGAATTTTGAATGTTAGTTGGTGTCCTGAATTAGAGTCATTCCCAATTGAAGACGCTGGATTTAAAGGGGGAGTTTGGAAGAAGGAAGAGCAGAGGAGCTAGTTGTGGGGAGTTTGTTGTGAGCCTAGTCAGTCGGGTTTTAAACGAGCCTTTGAGATGATCAACAAAATCTTTACCATGTGAAACAAAGACTTGTATCAATAACAAGGTAACTTTTTTTTTTGTCAAGAGATTTTTTAAAACAAAAAAAGGAGCCTCTAGTGTGAGTTATAGGTTGAAAATGTTAATTTTTTATTTTATTTTATAATTTTATCGAGTTGTAAATTTTTTTATATTAAAGAATGTCTTTCTAGTTGTTCTAAATCAATTAACAAGTCAGAGAAGAAAGGTGCTAGTGGGATACGGTTACCATGAAATTAATTTTATCATGAAATTAACTTTATGATAAATTGGTCAATTGACCAACAAATACAGTGCTGACACGCAGAGAGATACTCCCTCCGTTCTTAAAAGATTATCGTTTTAGAAGAAAAATTTTGTTTCAAAAAGTTTACAACTTTCGAGGAGAATAAATTATTTACTTTCTTATATTATCCCTACCTTCTCTCATTGTCCCAAGAAATTTTCTCCCTTGTATTAATAGTTTTCAACTTCCCATAAAGGGTAGTGATGAAATTTCAAACAAATTTTACTTGGTAAATGATACTTTCTTAATCTAATCCATATGCTAAAATCTTAAACGACAATCTTTTAGGAACGGAAGGAGTATATGATATATCGACTTACGTGTCGACACAGTATAAATTAATTAATCAAAGTTAACTTCATGTTGAGTTAGTGGGTGCTTATGAGCCACATTCTCGTGCTTCTGACCCACATAACACGATTTTTGTGTGTTGTATATATGGAGACAGTCAGAAGAAAGACAATAGTCTTTTGATTTATCTCACACCGTCCAAAACGTGATCATATGATCAATAAATGTTACGTTTGGATTGAAGGAATAGAATAAAGAGTGAAATGATTCATTCTATTATAGTAGGAATGAATTATTTCATATTTTCCCTCCCCAATAAACCAACTACATTTTTTTTCATTTCAATCGCAGTTAAACACAATTTTTTTCATTCAATAGGAATGAGTCATTTCATAAAATTGTCTCTTTCTATGTGAAAAAAATTGTTATGTATTGCGAGCCAAATTATAATTACGTCATGTGTACGGAATAAGTAAGAATTAGGAATAATTTCATCTTAATTTATTATATTTTATCACAGAAATTTTTTTGTTGGTCACAATCTAACTTTGTCGTGTACATATATATCATTTGCTTCTTGTGAAAAATATTCGTCCACGAAATTATATTGTTGTCGGTAGCATATTTGTAATTAGTATACATAAAAATGGGGTGGGGTGGGTATTACACATCCCAGTCCATCCCTAATCTTATAAAAATTCCCTACATTCGTCCCATTTTCGGCAGAGATTATAACTTAATAACTATTTCCATCCACACGAGGAATTTAAACCATTAAAACTCCCACAGAGAATTTATATCATTGTGGGGATTTATTTCTATTTATTTTTTAAAATAAAAAGTTAATTTTAATTATATTAACAATAATACATACATCAAAATTAATCATATTTTAGCGCATACATGATAAAAGTAAGAAAAATTAAATAATATATATTTATATAAATATATATTTTAATTATGTAATATAAAATAGTATAAATATCAATTTAATAGGGACTGGGGCCGAGGAAACAAATATATCTCCTCTCCATTCTCATTAAAAACATCCTAACGGTTCTTCAATCATTTAGGAACGGAGGTTAAATTTGTTAAATGCATGCTGCTTTTTGGATATTATTGGATATTTCTTTTTAAAATGAATGCTGGTGAGTGTTTCATATTGCTGTTCTAATAGACTAGTCATTCGGTACTTTTACAATTATGTTCATTAGTATTCCTCCTCTACCTATAGTAAGAAGAAATAAAAAAACACACTGGTTCAGACTTTCAAGCTCATATTTTTACCGAAAAGGTTAACATCCAATCCAAAGTAATTAATGCTTGTTTAATACTACTCCCTTCGTCTAGATGTTTTAGAGGTGGACACAAGAATTAAGATAATAATTGAAAAATATTAAATATAATACTCAATTGTCTATAATACCCTTAAATCTTTTGTTGAGATTAAGAGAGTTTTGTTGGGATAAGGAGAGAGAAAGAGTTTAAAATATCAAAAAAATAGGCAGGTAATGAGGGATAATATTGGAAAAAATGTCATTAATTCTCTTAGATTTGAACAAACAACAAATAATTAGAGACAAATAAAAAACTCTAAAACGTTAAATAATTAGGGACGGAGAGAGTACATCCGTTCTTAAAAGATTGTTGTTTAAAATTTGTTTAAAATTCCATCACTACCCCTTCATAGGAAGTTGAAAACTATTAATACAAGAGAGAATTTCTTGGAACAATGAGAGAAGGTAAGGATGATATAGAAAAGTAAATAATTTATTCTCCTCGAAAGTTATAAACGACAAATATTTTAGAATAAATTTTTTCTTCGATAATCTTTTAGTAACAGAGGAGGGAGTAATCGAAAGAAGCAATTACTAGAAGAGTGAGTTCCCCAGTAATCTTCATGCATCACTAATAAAAATATATGTATATTTCCGTGTAGTAATTTGTTAAGACACGTTCCCTATGCGTGCAGGCAAGACAAGAATTAAAGGAAGGGCACTGATATTTCAACTTGTTTTTTATATTTTCACATAATCCTCAGACATTAGAATAAAATGGGTCCTACCTTCATGTGAGAAGACACCATGTAAAAATAGTGCTCCCTTATGTTACGTTTAGATCGGATGAATGAAATTGGTGAATAAATTGAATAGAGAAGGGAATGAAAAGATAAGTGAAATGAGTCATTCCGTACCCTCCACCCGTAAGGAATAAAATTCACAAATTTGGTTAGAATGAAAATGGTTCATTCCATTCTAATGAAACAACCAAACACAATTTGTTTATTCCGTAGGAATGAGTCATTTCATTCTTACCTTATTCCTGCAAGCCAAATGTAGCATTAAATGAACCATTAATCATTACATCCATCAACTTTTCAACTGTTATAACAAAGAGTGCATCACTGCATCAGCAAGCAAAAGAAAGGTTCAACATCTTTGAAACTCATACAACAAGAGGAAATGCAAACTCGCATACATCACATGCGAGATCAGACGACAAAAAGGAAACTAAGATAGGATAGACTAATAATGGAACTCAAGTTAAATTATGACTAATACTAAACATACCAAATCCCATTCCTAACATGTTCAAGTGACTCAAAATGGTTTCTCATATTCCTGTGTTGGCTGCTGCTCCCAGACAGGCAAAAAACCTACAATATGCAATCTTAAAGTGCTTAGAGGGATCGAGAGAGATAACTTATGAATATATCAA
This sequence comes from Panax japonicus, assembly GCA_020205505.1. Lineage (NCBI taxonomy): Eukaryota > Viridiplantae > Streptophyta > Magnoliopsida > Apiales > Araliaceae > Panax > Panax japonicus. The sequence continues at coordinate 8,488,944 of CM035109.1, read as the reverse complement.
CAGTTTGACCTCACACAATACAGATATAAGATGCAGACGTACATATAGTAAATTGAGCAGCAAATATGACAACATAGAAGAGCATGGGACTATAAAAAAAGAAGAATCCATGAGTTTTAGCTACATCAAATAAAGACTGCCATAGAATTGCTTTATGCACATATATGACTTTGCACGTCTACTGCTTAAGGAAGCAACCCCATTAACCAATTGGATTCAATTATTTTTATCGCATCTGCCTCCATCATAGACAATTAACTAGACTAACGCTTGGTTTGTGCATGGTAATGTTAAAATAAAATTTCCCTCTTGGAGGAGGTTGGTTGTCTACAAAATTTGCTTACGAAAAGGGGGGTGGGCACCAAGAAAAGTTGATATGTCATATGGTGTTGGTCTTTCGAAAGGGTGGGAGTTGTTTAAACCTCATTGAGCTTTGAGGTAGGGGATGGTACTCGAATGAAGTTATTTGTTTGGTGTGGGAATGAATATGAATAACGCAATGCTTTTCCCCAGCTTGTTAGGTATTGCTAGGGCCGGGGATATCGCAGTCAGAGGCTGCTGCTGAAAAAGGAGCGAGCTGAAGCCCCATTTTCACTTTTTCAGGAGGGCTTCTAATGATTGGGAGATGGAGGGAGTTGGCACATTTATTGACAGGTTTTATTCTTGGAAATGGAGGGGTAAAGGAACAAATAAGGTGCTGTAGAAAGGTGAGGAAAAGGGTAAGTTTTCTTGGAAGTCGTACTATAAATGGTTGTCTGATTGAGGAGAATATGGTTTCCTCTCAATTCTTTTCGTCATCATCACACAAGAATTTGAGACCTGGGACCTCTCTGATAATTTTCTAAGAACCTTGATTGTCATAGTAACATCCATTTCAAGCACCTATATACTTTACCCAGTAATAGTTTGAAACATGGAAAGACCACATCCAAGTGCATAGATACACATTATATAACTCAACATGTTTGAAGGGCATTACAGCAGGTAATGATAAAAACCAAAGTTGTTGAAATATCTTATAAAAGGAAGGCGAACCTCATTCCCAACTTTTGTCTAATTAAAGCCTAGAGAATCTAAGACTAGGCCAATATATAGTAGGCCATTAAATCCAGGGCAGTGAAAGACCAAAAACTAAAGTTCAAATCTCTTAGTTAAAGATGTTTTTGATCCGAGACAAGTTCTATAAGTACACTCTTACATAGATGTGACAACAAAGCCTGCAAGTTTTCCTCATTTGTACTCGATGTGCATACATCTATTATTTCAAATTTCTCCTTGAAGTACTATACGAAAGTCATTCATGTGTATCGATTTCCTTATTGTTACTTAACAACTGGGAACCGTTCTCACACAACCATACTGAACAGAACTGCATCTGAACGGATGAATTAGAAGAAAATAATGGAATAACTTCTTTTAACTATGGTTAGGTTTCGCATCTAAAGCACTAGAATCTCTTGATTGCAACCAAGATAATTCGATCACAAACTCAAATTTATGTAATCTCTCAATATCAATAGTAATAGTCTAGGAGGTCTTGGATATTACCACACATTTTTGAAAGGAAAATCTAAACCCTAATATTATTACCCTAATGACTTCGACAATAACTAAATAACTTAAATGTTAAAATAAAAATACCTAGACTACCCAAAATCCCCAAGTATTAATATAAGAACCCTAATTACATTAATTTCTACGCAATTGAATATTTTAACAAATATATAATTTAAGATTGGGCTGCTGTGTTCCTCAACCTTCTTTTGAGAAAATCTGTCCTCAAATTTTAAAATTTGGTAGACTGAGAAACCATGAGAACTCCTCGTTTTCAAACAAGTCTGTCCGACAGCATGAAACTTTTCTGGGAGAAAGAGTGCTGCCTTGGTATATAAAAGCGTTGCAAGTAAAGCTTCTGAACATGCTCAAACCACAAGGGCATTTCAAACCTTTCAGCAATTTTCGCGAGGATAATTCCATATCTTCTATAACAGGAAATGTTCCCCATGACTGTACTTCAGTCGCATTGTTTGGAAGCTTACTGAAGGCTTTGAAGCTCTAGGAAAACGTTTTTGGACTAAAAATTTCAAGGCAGCATTGAGTTCAACAAAAGATATTTGTTCCCCTTCACTACAGTTGTAACGGCTTTTTTTTTTTTGGATTCTCTACTAAGTTATCTGCTTCTGCATTTGTCTTTTTGGTTAAATACTCTTATTCTCTTTGATAATTGGCAACTTAAAAGTGATCCTCAAATTTTGCACAACCAACAAAACATTACATAGAGTTGCACTATACATGAAATGTATAAGGCCCAAAATGATTGCGACAAAACAATACACTACAACTGTAATGGTGTTGTTTTACCCAAAAAATCAAAAAGGGAGTGGAACTGACGGAGCTAGTTGATTTGATCATTTGAAAAGTAGAACAGAAACTAAAATCAATCTCATACTCCTAATGACAACAATTTTCATCGACTGAGACTTGAAAAGGGCATGTGTAACAAGTAGAAGGGGGTTCTTGAATCACTTTTCTGAAAAAGTTGGGGACTGAAAATATCTTTTTACCACCAAGTTAATAGAAGACCTAAAAAAATCACTCTATTATTTCCTAACTATTTATTTCTCTTTTTCTTTTCTTTTTCTTTCCACTCCTTTTTTTTAATCTAGGGGCCTACTAAAAATAAATAACTAAACATGCCAAAATCTGGAAAAGATGAATGTTTGGAAGAAGGAAATACGTAAACATGCCAAAATTTAGAGAAGAGTGAAAGTTGTGATTTTGTAAAATTTGTCACACTAGGTGATCATAGCTTAATTATGTAGTAACTCGATGGGGCGTAATTATAACTATGCAAAACATATGATAATAAGGACAGTTCAACCTCTGTTAACGCAACGCACCAACAGATGAAGACGGAGAACATGAAGGACCTTGTGGGGTTCGATGGCAGCAAGGATGGGAGCAACAATAGTGGTCGGCAGTGATTGTTGGCGGGAGGTAGCGTCAGCAACTCGGCATTGAACTATTTTTCTTTTTCTCTTTTCTGACCTGAACCTATTTCCTCTCCTCTTTTTCTTTTTAAGTGAGTTAATGGGTCATTAACCCGATGGTCTGGGTTTATGTACTGCTTATTTGGGTTGCTTGATTCTGGTTGTTCCTGACGATGAACGGTGGCAGCAATGGCAGCACGACAAAGCTGGCCTCTTGTTCTTTTGTTTGTTTATTTGTTTTCATCTCTGGCTTTCGTCGATGTTATCGGAGGTAGCATCAGCATTGAACTTCTTCTTTATAGCCTGAAGCTTCTTCCTCTATTCTCTTTCTTTCTTTATCCCGGTGAGCTATTGGGTCATTGTTCCAATGGTCTGGGTTGATGTGCTGCTGATCAGGGTTTATTACTGATGATGAACGTTAGCAGCAAGAGGATGATGAGGGTGGCCTCTTTTTTGTTTTTTTCATTTTGTTTTTTTAAGCTCTGGCTTTCTTCTCTTTCTTCCTTTTTTTCTCCCTGGAATTTGCAATTGAGATGACTAAAAGTGGGCTGACGACGAATGAATCCAAAACAATCAGCGAGTGATTTCTCCAATCAACAGTGACATCGAGGAATTTGATCACAGCTGAACTCAAATTTAAGAAATCTCTCAATATCAATAATTATAGTATTTGTAACCTTGGGGTCTTGGGGATTACAACGCATATTTAAAGAGAAAAAACCAAAGACATAATCGCGACCAAATAGACCAAATGATCCTACTGACTTGAACAAATTTACTAAATACCCAAGATACTTGGATAAAAATAACTAGATTACCTCAAATCTCCAAATATTTATAGAAAACCCTAATACATACATCACTAGCTACCTAATTGAAAATTTTAAAGAATTGTAAATCAAGTTTAGGGCCGCTATGCTCCTCATCACAAATCCTCCAGAGTTTGACCTCACTCCTCCCCTTTTCCCCAGGAAGTTTATAATTGATTTGTATGGGGTTTCACATAGGAAAGTAACTCCTAATCACAAAATATAATGGCCTAAAACTGAAAATAATATTAGATACTAGATTAGTTGGATTAAACTCTTGTTTGGGATTTTTCTTATAAATGCCATAAGGAAGAAGGGGAGAAAAAGATAAAGACTAACGAACAGGAATCGTACCACAACTTAATTAAATGCATGCTATGCGAAAAATTTCACAAGCTAACAGAAAATTCAAGCACTATCTTAGGCGGATCACATAAAATATAAGTTTAAAGAAAACAATAATACCGTAAATCTAAATTTCTGGCATACTTATTGGTATTTCTCCCAGGGACATATATATTGAATCATCATCTCCCAGCATTCCCTGAAATAGTCAGTAGTATTTTAGTTATCCTCCACTTGCAGAAGACCAAATTCTTCAAAGAAAACCTTGCATACACTAAACAAAACCTAACAACTATCAAACCACTGAGTACATCAGATTGATAACAAAACTGGGTGTTTAGAAATATGCATAACTGGTACTCTGTAGAAAATCATATATATCCAGAAAAAAATAAGTATTAAATATATTAGCATGAAATTCCAGTCAAATATCAAACAAATTTAAGTGGTTTGGCGGTTACCTCTCCATTATTGAGACCCATCTCATTTTGCAATGAATTGACATCTGGTGGCACAGAAGAACAATTAGGCAAATCAGACCTGAGCAACTCTGATATCATCATTCCATAACCGTCCTGAACATCAGGAATGTCATGGACTTGTGCATTGTTTGTAAAGCTCTCCAGACCTGTAAATAATGTTTCATCCCTGTGTAGTGGATGAAAACAAAATTCAGAAGAGAACATTTAAGGGCCTAATATTAAATTTCATACAGTAATTAAATCCAATGGTTGCATAACTGGACAACAGGTTTAGGAGAAACGAATAGAACTAACGAAATCTGATATGACAATTGCAGAAGATTTATTCCCAATATCCAAAATACTAAGTACAACATTAATTTGCATAGAAAATCAATAAAAGAAACATACTTCTGGTCTGGATTAGTTAGGTCCTTGTCATCTTGTACAGAATCACTTTCCAAATCAATCACCTCAACCTCTTTGCCACGTCTACAAAATTTGTCAGGTTTACTGTTACTCATCGACAAATCAATATCAACATGTACTGCTTCTTTTTGGCAATGTGGAATAGATGGAAAAATCATAAGTGGGTTAACGTCATGATTCTCATTTGGATCAGAAGTCTCCATAAGATTAAGATCACAGATCTTAAATGAACCAGGAAATAACTGCTTCTCTTCTGTAAACTCAATAGGCTCGGTAACAGCATTAGGAGACAAAGAAACATCCAGTAACTTCTTATTATCAGCGGTACTAGGTGAAAACCTCCCCTCAGGTTTTGTCTGCTGCTTTTGCATTGAGGTAGAAAGGTACAAACAGTTATCCGCCTGAGTATCTGTGGTGGGAGAAATTTCTCTAGGTTTTTTAAGACCATCCCTGCTATCACTGAGTTGTATGGGTCGTTTTTCACCTCTGTGTGTATCCATGGTGCTGCATCTACCAAATCCTGGTGGCCCTTCACTTGATTCTTGCTCCTTCATGAAAGATCTCTCTGTAAAAGATTTTGATTTTGTGCATTTTCCTTGTCCAATTGCATATGAGAGACCTAGCTCCCCAGTCTCCTCCTTGGGCGTCTCTTCTGAAATGTCAGGATCAAGAATTATCAAGCTTTGAGTTTGGTTTGATGAGGCATCACCTGACGAACCATCAAAAGGCAGATCTTCAGCAGGGGATCCTAAGGAAAGTTCACTGTCATTAGTGCTTTTAACTACAGTAATTGAAACTGGGCCCATCTTTGAACCCTTAGTTGTCAAAGAAGAACGAGTCTTGGTGGGCACTTTGGCAAATGTACAAAACCTTAGTAAATCACTTCCATTCTTCTCTGTAGGATTATCCTCTGCATGCTGTTGGAAGGGAAAGTCCTCTGTGGCACTTTGCTTCTCCATTTCATTGTCACAACTGTCATCCTTCACCTCCCCAGTGTCCACACTTAAAATTTCCATATGTTCAGGCTCTTCTCAGCGGGTTCCTGATCAGCTTCGGATGGGAGATCTTTTCCCGCACTTGAAGAACTTGCCTTTGAGGCCAAATCATCTGCTAACTGGTATATCTCAAAGGAGGACTCTGAATTACCTGAAAGATCATTTTTCAATGCATTTTCACCAGATTGAGACTTCTGCTCTACACTGCCACCGTCTTTATTAACATGTTGCTCTTCCTGATATCCAAAAAAAGCATCATCGTTGCCCTCCTTATCCGGAGAAACCCCTGATTTTTCAGACCATGAAGAACTTCTTCCAAATTCTCTATTCCACTCAGGTCCATAACTCTTGAAGGATCCCATTCTTCTCCTTCCTCTCATATAATTTTTGACTCTGCTGGAGTATATTCATCAGGAAACCTTCTCTTACTACCAGCCCCTAAATCATTAACAGCAGCATCTCCCAAGCGAGCAAGAGCTGGTATTCGGCACTCTGCTTGAAGGTCTCCATCTTGTGGCCTAAAACCCTGAATATTCACTACCTGATTTTTCAGACTACCATTCTGCCACTTACCAGAAAATACGTTTTGTGGCAGTAAGCCCTTGGAGACCAAATACTCTGTTGCTAGTCGTCCTGCTTCTACAAACACGTCACCTTTACGGGGTGGTGGCTGTGGTGGTTGAAAAGGCTTTGGCTGACCTCGCCCAAAACCACGGTTATAACTTCGATACTCAGAATTGTACATCACCTGGCCTCTACCTGCAGTATCAGGTGAAATACGAGAGGCGGCAGCTACACCACCCATTCCCAGTAGAACCAGACCTGTATCCAATTCCAGGACTACGATGCCTCACGTGCATCTTTCAATATATAACCAACGCAGTCTAATGACACTCAGCAGTTGAGTATGTTTACACCAATGACACCCCCTATCCTTCAAGCTCAATTCGTTACAATGATCAATTACTTTCTACAACTCCAATGCACTCAACCTATTCTTATAAAATTTTCACAAACTTCACAATTCAAACCATGTCTCAATTCAACTTCTCCAACCAAACAACTATACAGGATCATCTAAAGTAATTTCTTTTACGAGCAACCAAAAAAGCTGAAAAAATCAAAGTGATGTCCTTTAGATACTAGAGCTTAAGATCAGCATTCATTACCAATAAATAAATAAAACCCAAAAAAGTATAATTACTAATTTAAGCCCCTTCCGAAAAAGCTGAAATGAAAAGTAATTCTTTAGATAATCCCTAAGATTTTAGGATTACCAGTCGTTCAGGTGAATTGCAATATTAGTTGTAGACAAATTAACAAGTCAAGGGGTTTGTGATATAGATCTGGCAGATCTTCTAAATCAGAATTTCGAGCAAAGTTACCTCGGAAATGATGAAGTAGATGGGTCTTGAGTTCCAATCCGAAGCTGTCTGATGTGTTTTTTATGGTTTCAGATCCTCCTGTTCACAAAATTTGTTCCTCCTCATCAACACCATCACCTCCATTCATAAGCATAAGTTACGATTTAGGTCAAATTTTGAAATCCTAGCTTGGTCCAGTAGTCAATTAGGTCTGATTATGATCATAAATTAGGTGCTTCACTGGATATGAAGATGGGGTTGGAGGTTAGGAATTAGTAGTAAACAATTTAGGAGGGTTTTTATTTCCATCCTTTTTCTGAGGGGAAAGGAATACTTGAAGTGCGTGGTTTTGTTTGTTGGAATTTCCCTATCGAATTATGCTATGGACAAAGTGGAGGTCGTCGTAATAAAGTTCATTTTTGAGTAAGTTGATCAATTTGTCAATAGAGTACTCACGCAGACAAGACTTTGTGTGTCATATTCTATTGGTCAATTGACCAATTTATCATAAAATAAACTTCATGTTAACCGAATCCGAACAAAGCAAAGTAGTCATGTTACTAACCATGCAGAAAGGTAAAATCGTCTTTCTTCTTTTAAGACAATCTGGGAAGTCAAGGTGACAACCCCGGAAGATCAAGTAAAACCCCAGAGACAACCCCAAGAGATCAAGTCCAGTTTCGGAGACAATTCTGAGAAATCAAATCTAACTCCGAAAGATCAAATCCAACCCTAGAGACAACTCCAGGACCCGGTGACAACCCACAGGAGATTAAATCCAGCCCCGGTGACAACCCCGGGAGATCAAGTCCAACCTCGGGAGATCAAGCCCAACCCCGGAGACTACCCCGGGAGATCAAATCAAACCTCGGTGATAACCCCGAGAAATCAAGTCAAGCTCTGGAGACAACCTCGGGAGATCAAATTAAACCCCGGAGACAAGCCGGGAAGATCAAATCAAACCCTAGAGACAACCCCGGGAAATATCAAACCAATCTCAGAGACAACCCTGATGACTGATAGAAGTCAACGACAGTCCAATCTCGGAGACAGCCCTGAGAAAAGACGGCTACAACTGCAATAAGCCCGAAACCAACCCGGGAGGGGCAAAATAGTAATTTTGTCAACCGAACATCAATTCTGCCCAAATCACTACAAAAGAAGTCATGCAGAACCATAACATCAATCCCGAGTGAAAACAACACAAAACAGCTTAACGGATGTACTGCGAAGATTCGAAGATCTAGTCATGGACCCATCTTCCCAGGTTCGAAAAATGTCAAATCGCATGTCATTGTGTAGATCTCGTCAAGGGCTTTCCGGAAAGGTATACCACGCCTCCATCGGATTCCCGAATTATAAGTATGAAAGTTCGAGTAGACTGTGTGTTGGCCCGAATGCACGTACTTCGAGACAACAGGACCCACGGGTCTGGGCCCACCCGGGCAGCCATAGGTAGACTCGCGGCTACTTTTGTCTATAAATAGACCCCCATCAGCCAAAAAAAAAGAAAAAGAGAGAAAAATTTGTCCATTTTAGCTCTTAACCCCTTCGATAGTGTTCCAAACTTCAATATTCTTCTTTCTAAAACATATATACTACGACATATCAAATTTTAACCTGTGAAAACTGAGTTTTCAAGCTCCAAAAGCAATCTGAAGCCTTCTTTGGAGCACACTGTAAGATTTTTTTCATATTTAAAGCTTTCTCTTGCTTTAGTGTGTGTGTGTATATATATATAGATTTTCACTGATTAGTTGTGCCCGGGTCGTCTATATAAACTCGAATTTTACTGTTTTATTATATATATAATCATATATATACCTGTTTGGCCTGGAATGCTAATATGTGGCATTTTACTGCTTTATTATATATATAATTATATAGATATATTTATATTTACCAGTTTGGCCTGGATTGCTAATTCGTGGCCTTTTTACTGCTTTATCATATATATAATCATATATATTTATATTTACTAATTTGGCTTGGATTCTAAATTCGTGGCCTTTTTACTGCTTATATATATACATTCAACATTCATTCCTGGATTCTAAATTCGTGACTTTTTATCGCTTTAATATATATATATATATATAAGTAAATATATATATTAATTGTTTACTGTGTTTAAATATCATTTTTAACTGTTCATTAAATTTAAATCTATAATATTTAAATATGTGGACTAGATTTATCTAAATCTAACCATATCCAACTTTTAACCGATTCAAAAATTGTAAAACTGGAACCGTTTAGCTAGAATGGTTAAGATTTATTTAAATCCAGTTTTCTTTCTAGTTTTTTTGTAAATATTAAGCAACCACATGACCCTAGATCTGTATCTAGAGGGAACGAGAAGCTTGGCTACGCGCAAGTAGGGATTTAACTGATTAATCCTTTATTTTGCGTCGTTTAGATTAAATATATGTTTTATTTCATTATCCTCGTTATGCAGGCTATTCATATGATATTATGTGAGCCTAGGATCCACGGGATCTAACATCCAGCTGACGTATCTAGATCTAGTTCCCATGATGGACCCTTTTCAGTTGTACAGTTAACTTGTAAATAATATTTGTGGTGTGTGGGTCACTTTAATGGCTTTCATGCCCACAAGGAGCCCGACACTTATATGTAAATTATTTTGTCGAATATGCTTCACATCTCGAGAATAAAATCAAAATGAGCTAAATACGGAATAAAATGGAATATCAAAGGCCTCGATTATTATGTGAGCATAAGGGATTGAAAACTTGTTTTCAAAACATCATCGTATATGCCTTTTATTAAAATTAAACTTTTATACAAGTCAAACCCTTTGTATATAGGTGAAAACGAGACATAGCACTACTTCCAAATAATACACTTAGGCCCAATTAACTTCACACACACTTCAAATAATTTAGGGAATTAAAAAGACGCGATAACCGTGTTTTCATGGGAGTCGGGGGTGCCTAACACCTTCCCCCCGCTTAATCAAGCCCCCGAACTCTATGAATATCGGTTTCCAAGGCTTGTTAAACAGAGTCCAATAATTGGGTTTTTTTGCAAAACTTTTCAAAATTCGATTGAGCTGGTATAACCATTTCACTATTTTCAACAAACAACTCTGAATTTTCAAAATCGTCGACATTTTGTATCGGACCCTTTTGTCAAACTCTCACTTTCAAATAAAATTCAACACATAGAAAACATAAAGGGTAGAAAGACTAAAAGAGGAATTCCAAAAAAAAAAAAATTCCCGACGTTGACAGGTGGCGACTCTGCTGGGGAAAGTAGAGGGCTTAAGCCGCATTTCAATCTTTTCAAAAACTCTTCTTATCTGCTTGCATGTGAATATTGTCTTTACATTGAATGGATATGAATGAATGCTATATTTACCGCACTCAGTGCCTTGCACAATCTCTGCATTTGTATTAGTGCCTCGCACAATGTCATCATTTCATACGGTGATTCACGATGTATATGAATGTATTGTGACGAACGAGATTTTGTAAATTAATTTTACTATTTATTGGATTAAATAAATATTTTCTATGATTTAATTATTAGATTAAATAATTAATTGATGCAATTGTGATAGATTAATTTAATTATATGTGTTATATTTATTAAATTAATGTAGAGAATTTTATTATTCAAAGTATGTAATTATGTGAGTTTATTAAATTAAAAAATATTTAATAAGCCTAATATCATTTTATAATTAATGAGAAAATTAATTATATGACTATGTGAATTAATGAGAAATTATTATATTTTATTCAAATTAAATTAAATAATATAATTGAGTTATTGTATAATTGGGTGTGACATGTTTTAAACTATAGTATAAGAGATTTATTAAATTAAATGGTTTTGAAACCTATTCTTGCTAGCCAAACAAGGCCCTAAAGGGAGTTATTAGCAGTTACCCATGATTGGGTTAACTAACCTTAATGCGCTTCAGATCCTTTTCTTTATTATATTATACGTATTCTTTCTTTTTCATTTTTCCAAGTCTAGAAAATAAACAGAGCAAAATTTAGAGTTCACAGAGAGAAATTTGAGAAGTTTGAGAGAAAATTGTGAGTGTGTAATTATCAATTCTTTGTGAAAGGATCATCATTGATCACCTCTTCTGAAACTATACTTTGGGTAAATTCTCCAAACTCAAATTCTCTATTTACGTCATTTAGTTTTCATAAAAATGGCTTCACCTTTTGTAAAGTCTCTGTATTTGGGAAAGGGTATGATTATGAGTTTGTATATGTGTTAAATGTTACCAAAATGTATTTGATTATATATATTATGTAAACCATAGCATCAGCTTCATAATATTAACATGTGATATAGCCTCAAAAGTTACAGAGTTTAGAATATGGCCATATGGCCTTATACGTGATTTTAATATGTCAAACATAAATGTTTTTGTAAAATTCCCACTCTTATTTGATTATGCATGTTAATACGAAGAGACCAAACTTTAAATGAACGGATTCGTTGTTATAACGAATTCGTAGTATTAATTTTCATGATTTATGTTCAAAACCTTCAAGAACATCAAGAACAGTGAAATTTACATATTTTAATTCTGTAATTATATGTTTTAATGGGTTAAAATCATTCTATAATTGTTGGGTAATGATTATGTATGAATTTTAGCATGTGGGTATGTTAATTTAGTGAAATTAATGACCATGTGGTGTCCATTTCGCTGAACTTTGTGTTCTTCGCGAACTGGGAATCAGAATATGGAGTTTCGCGCCACGGCGCCAACTCCAGAACTGAAGTCTCGCGCCGCAGCGCCAAGTCTCCGGCCGCAGCGCCATCGCGCCGCAGCGCCGAGTACAAGTATAAAAGTGGCGCCGCAGAGCCACTCTATAGAATGTCCAGAAACAAATTTTTAAAAATGATAAGTCTAGTAATGTGGTATTAACCTAATTTAATAAACATAGAAATATGTTAGAAGTATAATGAAATGTAAAAATAGATACTTAACATCTAAATAACATAATTGCATGTGGATTGAATTATTGAATACATAATTAGCTTGTTATTCATGAAGTGTAAATTATGTGACAATGAATGTGATAAATTGACTAAGTATAGTCATAACCAAAGTTAGACAAAAAGAATGAATTTGCTATGATTAGTTACGTTATAATTGACTGGTATTGTGAACGTAAATGATATGTAGGATTTAAATCAAGGAACGAGTTTAATTAACGTGTAATCTATGCATGAGGCAAGTTTTCTAACCCTACCTGTTATCATTATTCAAGTTTATAAATCAAGTTCATTTGTTATGTTAAAGATTTACTATCTTTTCAAAGTATGATTCTGTTATACAATAATTGTTTTATTGTATACTTATTGAGATTGTTATTCATTATAAATATCATTTATTGTTGAACCTTGTTAGACTAGCGAATCCTTATTGATTCAACTAGTCCATAGTTGATTAACGTTCTAAATTTAGAACCCTTATTGATTTATCCAAACCAAACTTCCTTTGGTGCGGACTCTAATGTCAAACTGAGATGAACAACCCTGCAAAGGGATTTACTTATGCGTTAGCGTTAAGATATTGTGCACAATATGGTACTAAGGGTTGATCCCCCTAAGTACGAATAGAAGAGTCCATAGTCTTATGACTGTTAAAGGTTTCAAGTATAACCCTTGATAACCTAGGACATAGTTCAAGGTCTTATGACCCTCAGAAATCTTTTGAATTCTTGTTATTCATTCTTGATTCAAAAAGTTGAGCTTTTATTTCAGAAGTCTTTGATTCACTCGCATGTTATTATATATTGTTATTTCATTTTTATACTTGTGGGCAATCATGCTCACTCTTGCGTAATAATAACATTGCAGTTAAGAACGAAAGGTACGATGAGCCTTCAACTAGCAAAGGCAAAGGCAAAGCTAATAAGAAATTTTGTTGTTTATAGTGATGCGTCGCATAAAGAACTTGGCTGTGTGCTGATGCAAAATGGCAAAGTCATTGCGTATGCATCACGACAATTGAAGGATTACCAGAAGGGATACCCAACCCACGACCTGGAGTTAGATGCAGTTGTTTTTGCTTTGAAAATTTGGAGGCACTATCTTTACGGGGAGAAGTGTGAAATATATACAGACCACAAGAGTCTGAAATATATTTTTACACAGAAGGACTTGAATATGCGTCAAAGAAGGTGGTTGGAATTAATTAAGGACTACGACTGTGAGATTTTATACCATCCGGGTAAGGCAAATGTCATTGCTGATGCCTTAAGTAGAAAGGGTCGGGAAAAGTTGATGATGTTGACCGCTCAGGAGGAGCTAATTTCAGAAATGGAGAAACTGGAGTTGGAAGTGAAATATCCTATGGAAATTGATGAGAAGCTATTTCAGATGCAATCTGGTACAACCCTACTAGATAAAGTTAAGGAGGCTCAACTTCAGGACGATGAATGCAAAAAGGTGACAAAGAAGATATTTGAAGGAACTAAACCGAGATTCAAAATGGATAAGGAATGAATACTGAGATTTGAAAACAGAGTTTGGGTACCGCCAGTCACAAAGATTAAGGAAGACATTTTGAGCGAGGCTCATAGCTCACGATATTCGATTCACCCTGGTAGTACCAAGATGTATCAAGATCTTCGACAACACTTCTGGTGGTCGAATTTAAAACGTGATGTTACAGAATGTGTTGCCAAGTGTCTGACCTGTCAGAAAGTGAAAGCAAAACATCAGAGACCAAGTGGATTGCTACAACCGTTAGAGATCTCAAAATGGAAATGGGAACATATTACAATGGACTTCGTGGTTGGCCTTCCGATGACTCAGAAAGGTTACGACGCAGTATGGGTTATCGTTGACCAACTGACAAAATCCGCACACTTTCTTCCGATCAAAATCAGATTCAACATAGATCAGTTAGCAAGGTTATATGTGAAAGAAATTGTTTCGAGGCATGGAGTGCCGTTCAATTATTTCTGATAGGGATTCGCTCTTTACATCGAATTTCTGGAAACATCTACAGGAATGCATGGGTACGCAATTGCGAATGAGTACAGCATACCACCCTCAAACAGATGGATAGAGCGAAAGAACGATTCAGACATTAGAAGATATGCTAAGAGCCTGTGTGATAGACTTTAAAGGAAATTGGGATGATCACCTACCGTTAGTAGAGTTCGGCTACAACAACAGTTACCACGCCTTATGAAGCGTTATACGGCAGAAAGTGCAGAACTCCGCTTTACTGGGATGAAGTTGGTGAAAGGCAATTTCTAGGGCCAGAATTGGTACAGCAGACAGCAGAAATAGTCAAAGTGATCCGAGCATGACTGGTAGCAACTCAAGATAGATAGAAGAAATATACTCATTCACATCATAAAAATGTTGAGTTTGAGTCGGGTAGTTATGTGTTCTTAAAGGTCTCTCCATGGAAGGGAAAGATCAGATTCGGAAAGAAAGGGAAATTAAGCCCAAGATTCATTTGACCATTTGAAGTACTACGAAGAATTGGAGAAGTCGCGTATGAGGTAGACTTACCTCCAGCCCTCGGGAATGTCCATAACGTCTTCCTTGTTTCTATTTTACGACCCTACAAAGTCGATTACAAGCATGTAATTGAATACGAACCCCTACATTTTGAAAAAGACTTATCTTACGAAGAAATTCCAGTTCAAATTGTCGACTGAAAAGAACAAGTTCTCAGAAATAAAGTAATACTTTCTTTTAAGGTAATTTGGAGGAACCACAACGCTGAAGAAGCTACGTAAGAACTCGAAGAAAATATGATAATGAATTACCCTCATTTATTTACTTAATTTATGTGTAAGCGATTCTGGAGACAGAATCTTTGTAAGGGGGGAGAATGTAACGAGTCGAATTTATTGAGTCATGATTATGGGGAAAGAATCCTTTTAAGGGGGGAAAGATGTGACGAACGAGATTTTTGTAAATTAATTTTAATATTTATTGGATTAAATAAATATTTTTGATGATTTAATTATTAGATTAAATAAGTAATTGATGCAATTGTGATAGATTAATCTAATTATATGTGTTATATTTATTAAATTAATGTAGAGAATTTTATTATTCAAAGTATGTAATTATGTAAGTTTATTAAATTAAAAAAATATTTAATAAGCCTAATATCATTTTATAATTAATGAGAAAATTAATTATATGACTATGTGAATTAATGAGAAATTATTATATTTTATTCAAATTAAATTAAATAATATAATTGAGTTATTATATAATTGGGTGTGACATGTTTTAAACTATAGTATAAGAGATTTATTAAATTAAATAGTTTTGAAACCTATTCTTGCTAGCCAAACAAGGCCCTAAAGGGAGTTATTAGCAGTTACCCATGATTTGGTTAACTAACCTTAATGCGCGTCAGTTCCTTTTCCTTTATTATATTATACGTATTCTTTCTTTTTCATTTTTCTAAGTCTAGAAAATAAACAGAGCAAAATTTAGAGTTCACAGAGAGAAATTTGAGATGTTTGAGAGAAAATTGTGAGTGTGTAATTATCAATTCTTTGTGAAAGGATCATCATTGATCACCTCTTCTGAAACTATACTTTGGGTAAATTCTCCAAACTCAAATTCTCTATTTACGTCATTTAGTTTTCATAAAAATGGCTTCACCTTTTGTAAAGTCTCTGTATTTGGGAAAGGGTATGATTATGAGTTTGTATATGTGTTAAATGTTACCAAAACGTATTTGATTATATATATTATGTAAACCATAGCATCAGCTTCATAATATTAACATGTGATATAGCCTCAAAAGTTACAGAGTTTAGAATATGGCCATATGGCCTTATACGTGATTTTAATATGTTAAACATAAATGTTTTTATAAAATTCCCACTCTTATTTGATTATGCATGTTAATACGAAGAGACCAAACTTTAAATGAACGGATTCAGTGTTATAACGAACCCGTAGTATTAATTTTCATGATTTATGTTCAAAACCTTCAAGAACATCAAGAACAGTGAAATTTACATATTTTAATTATGTAATTATATGTTTTAATGGGTTAAAAACATTCTATAATTGCTGGGTAATGATTATGTATGAATTCTAGCATGTGGGTATGTTAATTTAGTGAAATTAATGAGCATGTAGTGTCCATTTCACTGAACTTTGTGTTCTTCGCGAACTGGGAATCAGAATATGGAGTTTCGCGCCGCGGCGCCAACTCCAGAACTGAAGTCTCGCGCCGCAACGCCAAGTCTCCGGCAGCAGCGCCATCGCGCCGCAGCGCCGAGTACAAGTATTAAAATGGCGCCGCAATGCCACTATGTAGAATGTCCAGAAACGAATTTTTAAAAATGTTAAGTCTAGCAATGTGGTATTAACCTAATTTAATAAACATAGAAATATATTAGAAGTATAATGAGATGTTAAAATAGATACTTAACATGTAAATAACATAATTGCATGTGGATTGAATTATTGAATACATAATTAGTTTGTTATCCGTGAAGTGTAAATTATGTGACAATGAATGTGATAAGTTGACTAAGTATAGTCATAACCAAAGTTAGACATAAAGAATGAAGTTGCTATGATTAGTTACGTTATAATTGACTGGTATTGTGAATGTAAATGATATGTAGGATTTAAATCAAGGAACGAGTTTAATTAACGTGTAATCTACGCACGAGGCAAGTTTCCTAACCCTATCTGTTATCATTATTCAAGTTTATAAATCAAGTTCATTTGTTATGTTAAAGATTTACTATCTTTTCAAAGTATGATTCTGTTATACAATAATTGTTCTATTGTATACTTATTGAGATTGTTATTCATTATAAATATCATTTATTGTTGAACCTTGTTAGACTAGCGAATCCTTATTGATTCAACTAGTCCATAGTTGATGAACGTTCTAAGTTCAGAACCATTATTGATTTATCCAAACCAAACTTCCTTTGGTGCGGACTCTAATGTCAAACTGAGATGAACAACCCTGCAAATGGATTTACTTATGCGTTAGCGTTAAGATATTGTGAACAGTATAGTACTAAGGGCTGATCCCCCTAAGTACGAGTAGAAGAGTCCATAGTCTTATGACTGTTAAAGGTTTCAAGTATAACCCTTGATAACCTAGGACATAGTTTAAGGTCTTATGACCCTCAGAAGTCTTTTGAATTCTTGTTATTCATTCTTGATTCAAAAATTTGAGCTTTTATTTCAGAAGTCTTTGATTCACTCGCATGTTATTATATATTGTTATTTCATTTTTATACTTGTGGGAAATCATGCTCACTCTTGCGTAATAACAATATTGCAGTTAAGAACGAAAGGTACGATGAGCCTTCAACTAGCAAAGGCAAAGGCAAAGCTAATAAGTGATGAAGACTTGTTATTTAATTTTAGGAATGTTATTGTAAAGAATCGATGTTGTTAAGACTTATTTGTTTATGTTTCCGCGCAGATGTTTAAGGTTAGTTTGACCTGGGATTGTATTTATTATTCGGATGTTGTAATCCCATAAGGATAGGATTTTATTTCTATATATTGCATGGTTTGCATTTATTATGGGTAGATAAATAGATGATATTTGTACAGTGAACACCAAATCATGAGGAAATTAAGTACCCAAATTTAGGGGTGTCACATGTATATTGTGTGATTCCTCCACCAGGAGGCGAACCCGTCGGTGTTTGATTACTGGACTCAACAGAGAATAATCCCGCGAGGCTCAGGAAAGGAACCACTCAGATCTGCTCCAATTGAAAAATTGGATTAACTTCTCATCTAGTAAACTGTGATGATCTGGGGACCTTCATGCCGAAAAGCCGCAAGATTAGCCTAAGATAGGTCAGCCTCTGATAAATCAAACGCGAAGGGGAGTCTCTTCATGCATTTCCCTTTCAATTCCATATAAATTCAGATTCAATGTAAATTACAATTCCATGTAAATATAAAAGAAAAATGTATATATACATTTCATTCCCTATGAAAAACATGTCATGTTATCCTGTCATCAAAACATCTGACATCTTTTTTGCAGGAAAACATTAAAAAACTTTTAAAACAGACACATTGCATAGCATGCAGACTAATTAGTGTTTATCCAAACTAAACTACATAATCTTTTTGTAAGGAAACAATTGGTTCTGTTACCCGTTTAAAGTCCAAAAAGTCACTAAGTCCACCTTCAGACATGGCTGCAATTGCCCAGCCTAAATCTAATCTTGTTTCTCGAGAGGAGTTCGAGGGACTAAGAAACCAGATAGCAGAATTAGTTGTCTTTTTGAAAGAACAAAACAAACAGATTCAGGGTCAACAAATACCCACTCAAACAGAAACCTCTGCACGGGGAGGAGGAAAAGGTACTGACAAGAAAGAAAAGGAAGTACAAATACCTGAACCTCAAATCCATGAAAAAATCCAACCAACCCCCTGAAATCTCCAATCTTAAAGAAGATTAGGAAACTGGTGATATTTGAAAAAAAGTTCAGCAAATGGAAGAAACCATCATGTCAATCAAAGGGACTAGAGCATATGGAAGCATGACTTATTTAGACATTTGCATCTTTACAGGGGTTCATTATTCAGACAAGTTCAAGACTCCTGATTTTGAAAAATATGAAGAATTTGGATATCCTACACTCATTTAAAAATGTTTATTGGGGAACTTGGATCCTATGACGATGATGAAAAACTGAGAATGCAGTTATTTCAGAAGAGTCTGACTGGAGAGGCCAGAGCATGGTATTCCAAAATCCATAGCTGGAAAGAATCAGACTATGTTTTTCTAAACCAATATAGTTTTCAATCACAAATGGCTCCAGATAGATATCAAATTACCAAAGTTAAAAAGAAGAATAGTGAGTCATTCAGAGAATATGCCCAAAGATGGAGACGTCTGGCTGCTCAAGTAATCCCATTATGATAGAAACTGATATGGTAATGACCTGTATTGACATACAAGAAGCTCCGTTCTATGAGAGGGTCCTGGCAGACATAGGAAAACCATTCTCATAAATGATTAAACACGAAGAGATGACTGAGATGGGGTTAAATTCTGGAAAGACTTAAGACCTCACTGTTTTAGAAGTTGTGGTTGAGCACATTCGCGCTAGAAATTATGGGAATAACCCTCGGATGGTTTATAAAAAGAAAGAAGAATATGTATCATTTGTATCGCAAGGAAAAACTCAGAGAGACAATAAAAAATTTCCCATTCAAAGGAAAAATTATTCCCCTTTTCAAGCATCTGCACAATCCTCGAATCCTCAATTGCAAAAAGTTGGAGAGGTCAGACGTCAAAGAGTTTTCACACCCTTAGGGGACTAATTGGAAAATATATTGAAGCTTCTGACGGCGTATAAGAAAATTTTCTAGCTCCTTCCTCTAGCCAATCCAAGTGGAAGGAATTTTGATACAAGCAAGAAATGTGCTTATCATTCTGGAGCTCCGGGTCATGATAAGATTGTTGGTCTCTCAAACATAAAATCCAGGATCTGATAGATAATGGGAAAATTGTGGTGACTACACAAGAACAACCACATGTGCAAGATAATCTTCTGCCTCAACACAAGGAAGAGAATGTCAATATGATCAGCAAGGGAAGTGGAGAAAGTTCCAATCACCTAAAATATATAGGTTATTTTCCCCAAACCAATAAAGATAATTCTCATAAATGAGATTATTCAGAATTCTGGTTTATGATAGAGCGAGAAATGAAGTCTATCATAGAACATGTTGATTAACTTACAGAACTGGAGATATATCAGCACCAAATAACTCGACAGTTGATCAATCAGGGGCATATAAGTCTCCTCTCCTTTATCACCAGGAATCATCAATAAGTCCAAGAGAATGAAACTTTAAAAGAAAATTTTACAAGGAAAGCGAGATCCCAGGCTCGTTGGGACTATGCAGAACAAAAGAAGTTCACTCATTTAGGTCAACCTATGGAAGAAATTCTGTAGATGTTGATCAATGAAGGGAATATCACAAAAGTTTTACCCCCAATCAATCCACGTTCCAAGAGATTTGGTGTTATCGGGGTCTGCCAATACCACTCTAACACTCGGGGTCATAGAACTTAAAGTTGTTGGGTACTTCGTCATATAATCCAGAATATGATTGACAATGGTGACCTGCAAATGGAAAATAATGGTACTGTATTGCTTGAAGAAAAGAAGATATTTCCTCTAAGAAAAAAGATATGGAGGCAAGTTATAGTAGTCATATCCTCTGAAGAAGACTTTTCTGCAGCACCTCTTGCAATCCAAGGAATGAAGGTCAAAAGAGTAAAGAACCCTTTGAAGGTGGCTGCACCAGAACCATTGGTGTTGCCATTCAGGCCGCAGTATCCCATTACCAGGGGTGAAAAGGATCCCGAGTCGATCCGAACACCCTAATGCTCAAGCTCGACTCGGATCAAAAAATTTGTGTTCAGGTTCGACTGGAATTCGAATTAATAATTTCCAAGGTTGCTCAAGTTCGACTTGATGAATTATTCGATACTACTCGGCTCGAAGTTACTCGACTCGTTTTCACAACGAGTAATTCGTGAGCCTTTCTATTCGAACTCGAGTCTGAGATGGATCACACCAAAATGAGACATAAAAATTAAAACTTAGAAAAACTTCAATTTAATTTATAAATAAAAATACACGTGTTACAAAAATTACAATGATAAATTTATAATATTAATTATACTATGATACAATTTCTAGTAACATCATTACATTTATCCAATCACGTACATACAGAATGAAATAACACAAAAAATAGTAGTAATTCTTCTCTGCAACATATATTTGATTCGGTTGAGTTAGAACGTAAAAATTATCAGCTGCTAGGATGTCTGGAAGGCTGGAACTGATAACAGACCTGTATGAGGATTTTCTCCCCATAGTTCTGCTAACTGCAGACATAAATTCCTCTAGAAGCTCAGAATATTCCTAAATTATAGAAACGGAAGGCAATTGAAACTAATCAGAAATGATGCTACTTGGAATAGCAAAATATTTAATTATTTGTGAAACAAGAAAAGAAGATGAAAATCTTTAGACCTGCCTAGTTTCCCTCTTTTACTTGAGCCCAATATAGAACTCATCATCCAGCAACTTTTGATTGTTTGTGCTTACATCAATGTTTATGGGCAAGCACTGGAAATGATAAACACAAGTAATTAGTTTTAAATAACATCAAGGCAAGACTCCATGGTTAATGTAGCTTTATTGAGCTCCAAATGGGCATGTTAAACCTTAAAGGTTGTTCACACAACTTCAGACAACTTCACTTGGAAACTTCAGTTTTAAAGTTTGTTTCCAACAGGAATTCCCATCCCCTGCAACATTTTACAGTAGATAATATTAGTTTAAAGTGAAGAGAGAGCATAAAATACAAATAACAAATGAATATGAACTTACGGTCTAAGTGAAAGTGGGTAAGAAACCAGTGACAACAATCTCTTCTCAGATATTTGAATGCATCCTGAAAACACCAAATAAACTTAGTACTAAATATATTTTAATATTTAAAGCATAATAAATGGAGCCAAAATAAAGGGTAGAATGGTTCTGACCTACATAAAGAAATAAATTACAATATGCAGAATGGTACCGCTAAGTGAACTCAGGGTAAGGTTCTTAGAATATGGAGAAGATTGACAAACTCAAGTAGAAAGACCTTCATAGGGTCTGCAACTCTGAGCTTCAGGTAGAAAGCAAAACACAAGTTATGAAGAGAGAAAGAGATACATAAGCTAATGAAGAATCTTTTTCCTGGGGCCAAGTGCAGTAACACCTATGCCAAATAGATTCTGCATGAAATATTAAAAAAGCACTTGAATATTTTTAAATAAAGTGACAAACCAGTATATTTGATGAATAATAATCTGCAAAAGTATCAAAACAAAAATAGTGGGCCATATTTACCTAACATCCAAGATCATCAAGTCCTAATATACGCTCACCATCAGTTACAACAATAACTTGAATAATCTTCTTCGGCCAAATCTTCAACACTTCAAGAATCCTCCCCCTAAAAAATTCCACTAGTCAGAATTGTTTGAATTAATTTTTTTTTCTTCTTATTTGGATATATTCCACCCAACCCCCAGAGAGAGAACATATGATTCACATCCAAACCGAGATATACAAAAAAATCAAGCAGATGAACATACTTCTCATTCAAGCTGATGTAAAGACCCCGTGGACGCCTAAAAATGCTCCCGTATTTCTGGCAAGCTTCACCAACTACTGGAGTGTACACTATTGGTAGCAGTTCCTCAACATTATCAATTAGAAGTTTGTAAAACAACTTTTCATTTCTTTCCTGAAAAACACATAAGAAAATGGGGGAAAATAAGACTTTATTGTTACCTTTCAACAACCCTAGCCAGTAGCAGGCATGTCAACAGCTTGGTAATGATTGCAAATCAATTATCCAAGGCCTAAAGTCCAAGCTTAAATCCTGCAAATATAGAAGATGGTTAGAAACAAGTAAAAAACTAACTACTAAAAAATAAAAGAAAATTTTAAAATAAAAAAGATAAGAAACTTATCTTTTTTTCAGACTTTACACCGAACCAGTTGTGCGTTATCAACTCAAGGCTGCAAGTCAAATATTTAAACTCCAAATTCCAAAATTCATATAAGAAGATTAACTTTGATCCTTGCAGAATTTGGAATGTAAAATTCACACTAATCTGAATTACTAGAAACTGAATTTGGAATGTAAAAGTTGATTAAAAAGTTTGAATTAAACATGTGATTTAGTAGCTTGATGGTGGCACAATATACATGTATCTGGAATTGAGTAAAAGGACTTCTTGGGCAGTGATTATGGCCATTATATGCTCCAGATAATCAGTTTATTATGGATATTAAATGATACATCCAACAACAAAGTACAAAAAAAATGCTATAAATTTTACGATGTTAGCATACATTATTTATCCTATAAATTACAAGGAACATTTTATTGAATGATGTTCTCGTATGCAGAGGGAATCTATACTATGGAAGTTGAGATTTTCGTGAAGAATGCTCTGCAGATTCAAGGTAAGAGCTCAGCGAGCATGGGTGGCAACAACAACCAAAACAACAATAACAAAAGAAAAAAGGAGATTTGTGATGCTCTTGCTAAAACTTCTCAGAAAAGGAGCAAAAAACTCCCCAACTGATATTTAATAATAGAATATAGCGCATGTAGCCCATATTTTGCAAATCATTCCTTGAACTAGTTTTATTTATCTGGGAGTTCCTTACTTCTAGACAGATTTCACAAAATCGTTAATGTTGGGATCTTTTCCTACAAGCTTGAACATGACTATTTTGTATATATTTGCATATTTTCTTTTTATAATATGGATATTAAATGATAAATCCAACAACAAAGTACAAAAGAAATGCAGGGAAACATCAGATAATCAGTAAATAGTTAACAATAAATCAGATGTGTAAATAGTTAACAAAGCACATGAACATAACATTACATAAATCGATAAAATCTTTCAAAACCACATACTAATCAACAAAAACTACAAATCTATACTGAACAGACTGTTATAAAAATGTATATACCTGAAGCATTAAAGTGTTCCTTTGAATAAGATCGAATTTAAACTTGAAAGCTAAAAATTAGGGTTTGAATTTTTTGATTGGGGATTTTTGGTATAAAAAAACTATAGAAGTAATCAGAAGAATATATATATATATATATATATATATATATATATATATATATATATATATATATATATATAAGTAAGAACTAACTTACACGCATTTTCACTTCGACCTTCATGGCTTCAGATTCATCAACCGTGTTTTGGGAATAGGGCTTTAGTGATTCTGTGATTGAATCACTAAATATTCGTGTTTTGGGAATAGGCGAAGAGGCAATTGAAGAGTCGGTGAAGTTAGACTGAGAAGTCTCAAGAGGCCATTGAAGTCTGAACTGAAGACTGTCTAAAGAATCAAGACTCGAGTCAAGAGATTGAAGTCGGTGAACTAAACCTTTCCACTTCTTTATCAGAGATCGAGCAAGTACCAAACCCTTAAATAATTAAGGTTCATCGAGCAAGGAACGAGTAAGGATCAGATGAAATAGGATGGTTCGAACGCTAAAATGAGTGAGTAATACTCTGCTCAGATTCGATATCAGTATTATAACCCAAAAACGAGCCCTTGACCCATATTCGGCTCGGATGGCTACCGAACCCGAGACCCAGATCATATTTTCGGGTCGAATCTAAATCGGGTACCGAGTTACTCGGATCGTTTTTCCCCCTACCCATTATCAGCCTAAAAAGAGTCTCATGAAACTATGGGGAGGACGATGGATAAACTTCAAATCAAATTATTTCTATATTAAAGGAAAACCTATTGTATCTACCTCAGCGAGTGATGAAGACTATCATCAAATCCAAGGGAAATTGCATGAGGAAAAAGTAGAAGGATTCCTCCGCAAGATGGGGCATAATGAAGCTAAAGTGGTGCAAATATTGAAAGAAGCACCTCGACAGATATCCATTATGGACTTGGTATTGTCTTTGGAAGATCATCGCAAAGTCTTAGTGAAAGTACTGGAAGAAGCTCACCTGCTAAAGACGGTGGATACCGAAAAGTTTCATCATTTTATAGATCATACTTTCAACAACAATGTGATATCTTTCACTGATGATGACATACCATCAGAAGGGACGGGTCATTTCAAGTCATTATTGTGACTCCCCCAAAATAGGTCAACACACCCATTATGAGTCGCCAAATACATACCACAAAATCTAAATCCAAATCTTTCTATTCCAACTATTAACTGTCGTGCAAAATACGATAACACATAAGTTGTGAGTTTCAATACAAATAATAGTACTCACACTCCAAACTAATGATACTTTACATAAAGGTACAGTCGATAACTGTTTTATTAATTAAATTTTTGGAAAATGCTCAAGGAAGCCTTCATACATGAGAGGCCATGCATCTAAGTTACAATAGATATCATAGGACTTGAGAATTAACATTGGTTGACACAATAGACCCCAAAGAAGAACAAGAAGATTAATATCATATTTATTCCAATGGTGTGTATCTTCTTGCCATATAATTATCTCCAATTTCTCAAAATGAGGATTATATTCCAACCATAATCCAAGATTATATAGATAATGCTCATAGATATAGTCAGCAAGTGGATGCACACAACCATATCTTATAATAACACGAATTTGTATGTGGTTAGACATCGTGTATGATAGTGGCAATACACCCTTTAAGCTCTCAGTACAATTATGTCCTCCTAAATCTAGTGGGTGCATTTTTGACGCTTTAGAAGTTGGGTTCTCATCACCCTATTGTTGTTCACCAAAATTAAATATTAAATGACGTATAAAATAAGACACACATTTTAAGTTCTCAGCATAATTATTGTCACACTATTTTATAATGTATTGAGAAACTTCAATAGTCTCGGACCATTAAATTATTCCCATGTTATCCCCGCTCGACCCATCTACACTCTTACTATCTGAAAGGAATTGTGAAGTAAAAGGGTGAGCACAAATAACCCAGTAAAGAATATTATGACTAAAGATAATTAAATTATCAATAACCTTCATTACTAATAAATTAGATATTTAGAACATATGGTAGATGATAAAAGTTTTCAATTATAATTGCAGCGGAATCAACAAACCATTAGAAGAGTCAACTAGAACATAATGTCTACTATCTCCTCCAAATTAAAACTCCATCATTAATATTTCATTCCATTAATACCCATCAACAGTTCTTTGTTGTACCTAAAACAAAGAGAAAATTCCATCACCTGTCTTCACATGAATCACTAAATATTATCTTTAAATTCATAATTCATGCTTATAATCATGTAAATCAATAGTTTTTCCTTGACACACTCAGTAATAATATCGTCTTTACACCATACACCAAAGATATTCAAAAGTAACAACAATGGTCATGATTATATCAATCAATTGTCTATCTTTTCACTACGGACCAAAGATGTTCAATTGTAAAACCAATTATCATTCCAAACAATAATCTATCTTTGCACTACGGGCCAACGATATTCATTTGTATCATCAGTGGTCATGATCATGCCAAAAACCTGTCCATCTTTGCACTACGGGCCAAAGATATCAATCAACAATTCATCTTTGCACTACGACCAAAGATATCAATTAACAGTTCATCTTTGCACTACGGGCCAAAGATATTCATCAATCAACAGTTCATCTTTGCACTACAAGCCAAAGATAACTTTTAACATAGTTTAAGTCTGAGAATTATGACAATGACATAAAGAATGAATCAAGTGAGATCAAATATAAATATTAGAGATTTCTAATTTAGTTTATCTAGAGTTAAAGAATGTCCAAATTGTTAACATGAAGATCATAACATGGATTCAATTTTAAGAATAATATTCATAAAATATAACTTGGACAAAGAAAAGGAAACTAAATTCTGTTCTGAATAGTACTCATGAATAGTACCGTATGAATAGTACCGTAGAAATAGTACCCATGAATTGTACCATATGAACAGTAATATGAAATGAAGTAATATCACTTATATAATATGGAGTATGAAAGAAAATGATATTTCTTACGAGTATTGACATAAAATAATATCTTTTATGAGAAAAATAATATCTTTTACCTTAATAGAAAAATAGTTCTGACTAGAATAACTAAGATTATGTTGAGGAAATCTTGCACTGTTATCAACACTCAAAATATCATTATACTCACAACAAATACGCTTAATATTATAGAGAAAGAATTTTATGATTCTGGTGTGTTTAAGATGGAGGGTTACCTCCCCTTTTATAGTGCAGCACGAAGGAAAATTATAAAAAACCTGCCTAATTTTATTTTCTTTCTCTACCTAACTTGCCTAACTTTTCTCTTTCTCTGCCTAAATTTCTTTCTTTCTTTGTCTAACCTTCATTTCTTATTGGTTGAGGGTACACATTTTGGAAGAAAAAAATTACATGAGAATTGAAAAGGAGATGTGCACAAAATGGTTTTGAAAAAGGAATTCAAAACTAAAATGACAACCTTCACTCCACTTTTATTCACATGCTAAAAATTATATATTATTATAAAAACATTACCATTTAAATTATAAATTTATACTATTATATTATCACATTATACTATTATAATGTAATATTATAATAATATATTTGAATGAATATTTTATCGGAGAAAATAGTTGTGATTTCATAGAAAATATGTCAAACTTTTAACAAATGTTTTATGCTAAAATTCCTCCATTTAAATTAAAATTGAACAAATATTTATTTGTCATATTTATCCATAATTTTTATTCATCCATTAGTTAAAAATCTTCAATCCTTTAATAATTATTCCTAATTAATATTATAGAATCAAAATATTGACAACCAGGTCGTTCCCAGGAAAAAGGGAGCTTTTCGGTAAGAATTTTTTCTTATTGGCGCGCAATTAAATAACCTAACCCCTTTCCTCGACAAAATTTTCTAGACCTTGCTAATAATTCTATCTAATAATATCATTTCAATAATATGGGTGACAATTATTGATATAATAATGAGAAATACTATTCAGTTGTTACTGTGATAATTATTGAGTCAATAATATAAAATATTATTCAATTATCACTGTAGCAATTATTGCATCAATAATAAGAAATACTGTGCAATTTTTACTGTAACAATTATTGAGTCAAATATTGAGTGACTTCTTACGTAAGCATCAATAATCAGAGATATTATGCACTATCTTGTGCTACTATGCATTACCACGTACCACTGTGGAACAACACGTATTACTGTACTTTTATCACCATGTATTTTAACAATTTAACAGTAACAGTTTTGCCATTATTTTTATAAAAAAGTTATTTATGTCGATTTCTATATCCGACAATTATTCCGTTATGTGGTCCATCAATGATTGCGCCGTCGTACGAATATTCCCCGATAAAAAGAATATTCTCCGACCAAACGAATATTCCCTGACACAACGAATATTTTATGACAACTTGCTTACTTTGTAAAATTTTCACATATCACCCTTAACTTTAACAATTTATCAATTTAATCATTTACTGAATAAAATAATAATTATAATAAAAATTGAATACTTTTATTTCATAAAATTCGAGGTCTTACAATTGAACATAGCAGTGGTATCCTCAGGATATGTGATAGGAGGTGTGTTTACATAGGGACGATCGTCCTTAAACATTTGTCCATATGCCACGCTGGAAAGAATAAATATCAATCACAATCGAATCTGAAGCAACCACATAGTCATAAGAGCCTTTGACAGATCTCGACGAAATGTTGTAGGAGAAATTAAACTGCCAATAGAGATCGGTCCACATACCTTCTACATATCCTTTCAAATGTTGATTATCACCACAGGATATAATCTGTTGTTGGGAAGACCATAGATCCATATGGCAGGAGCAGTTCCGTCCACTCTTCATCAACATGTAAAATACATCATCAACGGTAATCTGGTAACTGTCAATGCCGAGCCAGAATATCATGTCCATGTGCAAAGAGATACGCCTGTAATCAGTCTTGATGAGGAAATTGAGCCTGTTAGTTTTCAAGCCCTTTAGGTGAGTAACACTCGGTACCAACCTATAGGGGTCCCAGCTTTGAAGCCCAGAGTTTCTACCGAAGTAATGTCGGCTAGTTAGGAAATGATATCCTTGGGTTTCTAGCCTAGACATGGGTTAGGGAAGAGTCAACAAGGAATTAGAATTTCAATTCTAATTCCTAGCCATATAGGAATGGCTGGATTGGGCTATTCCTCTGGATCAGACCATCAGAACCTGCACAAGCATCCATTGTTTCCTTCCTCTACCATTGTGCTACCTAATCTTATAGATGCAAAATTTGTAAAGCCTATGAGGAAAATTCTTGTTCTCGTGGCTGGTATGCTGATTCCTAGGGCCAAGTCGGCTAGTGGAAAAGAAGTCTTGATTCCGGATAAAGAAAGCGAGGAAAGGAATCCGAGAATCAAACAAGAAGTAAAAAACCAGTTATCAAAGATGTATTTTTTGGTGCATATTGAGGGAATGAGCAATGATATCCCAGAGGATGATTATGAAGAAGATCAATTCAAAATCCCTGGCGATGTCAACCCTGATGAGAATGTTGTATTAGTCATCATCAAGGAGGAGGACATCAACTATCCCTTCAACACAGCTATCCACAAAGACTTGACCCTGGACAATTGTTGCAGCCCTCCTTGCATCTGTTAAAAAGGGTAAAAAGAACAGAAAGTCCATATGCCTTGAAGTGTAGATATTATTGACTGTTTAATTTTGTTTCACAGTACTAGCAATTACTTTTTTCATGTTTTTGCTAATGCTTTGTATAATCAAAAAATCTCATATATTAAGTGAAAGCATTTTTTTAGGACTCCATAGTTGGATCTGTCTAGCCTTGCTGATGAAATGCAAAATCTCCACAATGACTACAACTTTGATGTAGAATTGGACTTTGACTTGATGGGGATTGGGCAAGAAGAGAAAGAGGACTATGAAGTGCATGAGGAGATCAAAGAATAGGTCAAACAAAAACCCAAACCAAACCTCGATCAAACCATCTCTGTCAATATCGAAACTTCAGAAAACCCTAAAGAAATCCAGATAGACATGGACCTTACATCAAGCCAAGGAAAAGACTTGATTACTATACTAACTCAGTTTTAGGATGTGTTTACATGGTCATATGAGGACATGATCGGTTTGTCTACTAATATTGTCATACATCGACTACCCATTAAAGAAGGATTCAAGTCATTCAAGCAGAAGCTTAGGCGATTAAAACCTGAGTGAAATTTGAAAGTTAAAGAAGAAACTTTTAAATAATTCAAATTCGACATCATCATGGTATCAACCTAGCTTGAGTGGTTGTCTAATATAGTTCATGTGCCTAAGCCCAGAGGGAAGGTACGAATATGCGTGGATTACCGGGATTTGAAAAAAGTTTATCTCAAAGAAAATTTCCCAGTACCTTTTATCCACATACTAATAGACAGCACGACTCAGTATACCATGTATTCTTATGTTGACTGCTTCGCTGGGTATCATCATATCATGGTTGCTAAAGAGGATAGGGAGAAAATAGCCTTCATCACTCCTTGGGGAACATTTTGTTGCAGACATTTATCTTTTGGCCTTATCAATGTCGGTGCCGCCTATCAGCGAGCCATGATGGCTATTTTCCATGATTTAATGCACAAAGAAATAGAGGTCTATGTGGATGACTGACATCATCATAAAATCCTGAAAGGAAGATGACCATATCGACCATCTCAAAAATATTTTCAACAGGTTTCGCAAATACAACTTGAAATTAAATTCAGCCAAGTGTGCCTTCGGTGTCAAATCAGGAAAGTTGTTGGGATTTCTAGTGAGCAATAGAGGCATTGAAATGGATCCCGCCAAAATTGAAGCAATCACCGAGATGCCCGTGCCCCAAACAGAAAAAGAAATATGTGGATTTCTGGGGAGAATCAATTTCATTAGCAGATTCATCTCTCAACTCATAGCAACGTGTGAGCTTATATTTAAACTATTAAGGAAAAATTCCTCAATGGAGTGGAATGAGGAGTGTCAAAAATCATCCCTTTCCATCAAGAGAAAATTGGTTAAATTTAATGTCTTGATACCTCCTAGGGACAATGTTCCCATGTTTATGTACCTGTCAGTCAATGATAATGCTATGGATTTCATACTGGGGCAAAAAGACGATAGAGACAAGGAAAGATTTATCTATTACCTCAACAAAAGATTCAGTAATAGTAAGTAGAAATACACTTTGATTGAAAAGACATGTTTTGTGTTAACATGGGCCGCCATGAGATTATAACTTATCTTCATGGGCATACAACCTATCTCATATCCCGCATGGATCCTCTGAAGTACGTATTCAACAAACCCACATGGAATTGTCGACAGTCCAAATGGCAGTTGTTCCTCCAATAATTCGACATCATCTACATGACTCAAAAGTCTATCAAAAGTCCAGGAATTACGGATCAATTGGCTGAAGCACCATCGAGGAATTTCAAACCCTTGGAAACGTATTTCCCGAATGAAGGAATAATGAAAATTCATTAGGAAAATACAGTCTGATCTTAGAAATTGTATTTTGATGGAACCGTAAACATGGAAGGTGTTGGAGCAAGGACAGTTCTGGTATCTATTTTGGGAGAACAATATCTCGTGGCCATCAAGTTGTAATTTGTCAATACCAACAACACAGTTGAGTATGAAGGCTGTATAATGAGATTGAAACTGGCCCAATCCATGGATATCAAATGGTTAGTAGTCTTTGGGGATTTCGGGATGGTCATCAAGCAAACCACTGGGGCATATCACACCAAAGAATTGCATTTGTTTCCTTACCATCGGTAGGTTATCAAGATGGCTCTAGAGTTCGAAGAAATATCCTTCATCCACATCCCTGAAAATAGGAATAATTTCTCTGATACACTAGCAACCCTGACTTCCTTAATCAATATATCTAAAAAGGGAGGAATCCCAGATATCAAATTTAAAATCCAGAAGGCACCAGCCTATGAAAATTACATTGGAGAAGTATCAGATGAACTGCATGTCTCCCATCAAACAGCTCTGATATCATGATATCAAATAATATCTTCGAGATAGATCTACGCTAGCTGGGGCAAGTCAAGCTAGAAAAAAGAGGATACATAAAATGTCCATGAAATTCTATTTGAATGGAGACGCACTTTACAAAAGGAATGCGGGAATAGGCCTTCTAAGATACCTAGACAAAGACCAAGCCCAAAGACTCATGGATGAATTCCATGGTGGAGTATGTGGTCGACATATGAGCGACCCTTTACTTGCTAAGACGATATTAAGAACGGGGCATTATTGGATTTCTCTTAAAGCCGATTGTGAAGATCACGTCAGGAGATGCTATCAATGTCAAATCCATGGAAATGCCATCCACGCTCTTCCAAATGAACTACACAATATGAGTTCACCGTTGTAAGACCTAAACTTTTATGAATAAAGTTTTAATTTTCTCTAAATATTATTTTGAATAATAAGGTGTGGATTTGATATAATGTTATAGTTATGAGTAATATTTACAAATTTTGCAAAGTAAGCAAGTTGTCATAAAATATTTGTTTAACCGGGGAATATCCATAAGACGGCACAATCATTGGTTGACCCCACAACATAATTTTTGTCAAATTTAGAAAGCGACAGAAATAACCTTTTTATAAAAATAACGGCAAAACTTTTACCGTTAACTGTTGAAATACCCGATGATAAAAGTACAGTAATATGTGTGGTTGTACAGTAGCACACGGTATTGTACAGTATCTTTGATTATTGATACTTATGTGAGAAGTCACTCATTTTTACTCAATTATTGCAACAGTAGTTGATGCATAATATCTCATATTATTGAATCAATTATTGTCACATTATCATCTGCATAATATTTTATATTATTAAATCAATAATTGAGATGACACCATTATTCATATTATTATTTGCATTATTGACAATGTCTAGAAATTTCTGTCGAGGA
This sequence comes from Panax japonicus, assembly GCA_020205505.1. Classification (NCBI taxonomy): domain Eukaryota; kingdom Viridiplantae; phylum Streptophyta; class Magnoliopsida; order Apiales; family Araliaceae; genus Panax; species Panax japonicus. The sequence continues at coordinate 8,455,964 of CM035109.1, read as the reverse complement.
AAGGGGTTTGGTCATCTAATTGAGCGCTAATAAAAAGAAGTCCTTATCGAAAATCCCCCTCTTTCTTGGAAATGATCTAGTTGTTAATATTGTGAGTTATAATATTAATGATGAATAAGTTCGTGTTGATTAAATATAAGAATAATAATTGATGAGTGGAAGATGTTTGTTCAATTATCCTTTTAAATTGGTGTTTGTTCATTTAGTTGTTTTTTAAGGTTACATAATTTTTCCGTATGGCCAATTACCTTCAAAGAAGGTAATCTTTTGATTGGTGGAATATGATATTATTGTCCAACTTTTCAATTAATGCAGCTACTATTCACTGACTCGTGAATGAAGGGTGCTCCCTCATTGGTCCATATATCCGAATACTCTTCCCTTATTGGTTGATGGTTTTAAATTGAATACTGATGAGTTGCGCCCGTGAATTTTTCCTTCTGTTCACCTGTGATATTATTCAAATAGTACTATACAATTCTCCTATAAATAGGGTGCTTAGTTTAGAAATGAAAATCACACTAGAATCATAAAATTCTCCTTCTATAATATTGAGCGTATTTCTTTTGAGCATAAAGATACTTTGAGTGTAGAAAACAGTACAAGTTTTCTTCAAGAATATCCTCACTATACCAGTCGAAATTACTCTCCTACTAAGGTAAGAGATATTATTTTCATTCAATAATCGTAAGAAATAATATTTTCTTCCATACTCTGTAGTATGTAAGTAATATTAGTTCGTTTCATATTCCTAATTCTACACTTATTTTGATAAATATTGCTTCTATACTCCTTGAAATTAGTAGAATATCCTTAAAATTTGCGCTTCATCTAGTATTGTTTCATTGAAATATTTTTCTGGAAATTCTTGTTAAATTTTATTCTTTTCATGCCGGATTACTATTCATGAGTACTATTCATACATACGGCACTATTCAAACACACGGTACTATTCATACATACGATATTATTCACAGGGAACTATTCGAGGGGTACTATTCATGGGGTACTATTCACTCGGGTACTATTCACGACAAAAATTGATTTTTTTTTCTGTCCAAATTATTTTTGATATATGAATATTATTCTTGAATTTTACTCTACAAAGTAGTTATCATGTTGACAATTTGGACATTTTTTTAAACTCTGGATAAATTGAATTATAAATATTTAAAATTCATACTTGATCTCACTTAATTGAATTCTTATATCATTGTCATCATCCTCATGCTTATATTGTGATGAAAGTCATCTTTGGCCCGTAGTGCATAAATGGACTGTTGATTGGTATGATTATGTCTAAGAATTGTGTATCGGTATAATCATGGCCTTTAATGTTACAAATGATGTAGTAAAAGTTCTCATTGGCCCGTAGTACATTGATGGACAGTTGTTTGACATGGTCATAACCATTGGTGATAATATCGAATATCCTTGGCCCGTAATGCATGGATGATTCGTGGATGTGATACTAATGAATATCCTTGGCCCGTAGTGCATGGATAATTCAGTGATGTGGATTATTTATTAAGATGTGTTACAAAGATAAAATATTGATGATAAAATTTTAAATCATAGAAGATAATATACATCATGCTCTACTTGACTCTTCTAATGGATTGCTTGTTCCGCTGCAGTTAAACTTGTTGTCTATTGTATTCTATCAGCTTTTATACTGTTGAAGACTAAGGATAATTTATTCTATATTATCTTAGTCATAATATTATTTACTGGGTTAGTTGAGCTCACCCTTTTCTTTCATTGTTCTCTTCAAAAAATGAGAATATAGTTAGGACTAGTCGGGGAATGGAGTGACGGTCCAAGATGGTGGCTATTGTATTCCTCACTATTTTATAAAATAGTGTGATAATAAATGTAATAAAGACTTCATTTGAGTTTGGATATTGTCTACGAGATAATATTCGTGTTAAAACTCTCAGTTTACGTTTATCGTATTGTATAAATTAAGTTTGTATTTCAATTATGTACCATGTATTTGGCGACTCAGAATGGGTTGTGTATACCTATTTTGGGGGCGTCACAACTGTGACCCTTTTTAATGTGGGTTATGGATGTGATTGAGCCAATAGAACTCGAAGCCAACAATGGTCATCGGTTTATCTTCACCATGATCGATTACTTCACTAAATGGGTCGAACCTGCCTCTTTTCCCAAGGTCACCAAAGAGGTAATCATTGGTTTCATCAGAAATAATATCATCTGTCGATATGGACAACCGGAGGTGATCATATTAGACAATGCCAAGAATCTAAATAACCAAATGATGAAGGAATTATGCAGCAAATTCCACATCAAACATCTTAACTCCGTCATTTATCGTCCCAAGATGAATGGTGCTGTTAAAGCAACCAATAAGAACATCAAAAAGATCATGCAAAAGATGTCAGCTAATCATAAGGGATGGCCTGACTTATTGCCACTGACTTTTCTAGCCTATAGAATGTCAATGCGCACTTCAACTGGGGCTACCCCCTACTCATTGGTCTATGACATGGAAGCAATACTCTCCATAGAAATAGAAATGGAGTCATTAAGAGTGTTGATAGATGTAAGACCCCAACTTTTTATGAATAAAGATTTAATTTTCTTTAAATATTATTTTGAATAATAAGGTGTTGATTTGATATAATGGAATAGTTATGGGTGATATGTGCAAATTTTACAAAGTAAGCAAGTTGTCATAAAATATTCGTTTGGTCAGGGAATATTCTTTTTATCAGGAATATTCTTACGACGGCACAGTCATTGGTGGACCCCATATAATGGAATAAATGTCGAATATAGAAAGCGACAGAAATAACATTTTTATAAAAAATTACGGCAAAACTTTTACTGTTAACTGTTGAAATACCCGGTGATAAAAGTACAGTAATTCGCGTGGTTGCACAATAGCACACGGTATTGCACAGTATCTCTGATTATTGATTCTTACGTAAAAAGTCACTTAGTTCCATTCAATAATTACCACAGTAATTATTGCATAATATCTCATATTATTGATTTAATTATTATCACAGTATCATCTGCACAAAATTTTATATTATTAAATCAATAATTAAGACGACATAATTATTTATATTATTATTTTCATTATTGACAATGTCTAAAAAGTTCTGTCGAAGAAAGGGGTTAGGCTATTTAATTGCACGCCAATAATGAGAAATCCTTATCGGAAAGCCTCCTATTTTCTGGGAATAATTTGGTTGTCAATATTTTGAGTTATAATATTAATGATGAATAATTGTTGAAAGTTTAAAAATGTGTTTATTAAATATAAGTGATTTGTGGTAAATATTTATTTAATTTTTGATATAAATAAAGAGGTTTGTCATGAAGTATTTTTTGTAAGTTTGACTTATTACATGAACCCCCACTTACTCATTTTTCAAAATCGCCGGTAGAAAGTTGTCTCAGTTTTGTTTTATTATTATTATTATAATAGTAATAAAACAAAATACTTTTTATCTAAAACAGAATACTTTTTATAATATATATAAAGTTATTTTTTTATTAAATTATAATTAGAATATATTATATTATTTATAAAATTTTTGTTTTATTAGAATATTTTATTGCACAGTGATGAATAGTAAAAATTAGAAAATTCGTTGAATTCGCCCGTGAATTGGTTTCTGTTCTCCCGTGAATATTTTAAATAGTTCCCTACCATTCTCCTATAAATAGGTTGCTTAGTTAAGAAATAAAAATCACACCAGAATCAGAGAATTCTTCTTCTATAATATTTTGCGTATTTCTTTCTAGTATAAGAATACTTTGAGTGTTACTAATATTGCAAGATTTCCTCAAGAATATCTTCGCTATACCAGTTAGATTTAGTCTCCTACTAAGGTAAGGGATAATATTTTCGTTCAATATTCGTAAAGAATATTATTTTCTTCCATACTCTGTAGTATGTAAGTGATATTATTTTGTTTCATATTCCTAAATCTACATTTACTTTGATAAGTATTGCTTCTATAATCCCTGAAATTAGTAGAATATCCATGAGTTTTACGTTTCATCTAGTATCGTTTCACTGAAATATTTGTCTGAACCTTCTTATTAAATTTTAATATTTTCATTCGGGATACTATTCACGAGATACTATTCACAGACTACTATTCACTCGGGGTACTATTCACAGGGTACTATTCATGAAAAAATTGATTTCTTTTCTGTCCAAATTATTTTAGATACATGAATATCATTCTTGAATTTTACTCCACAATTAGTTATCATGTTGGCAATTTAGAAATTCTTGAACTCTGGATAAATTGAATTATAAATCTCTAATATTTATCCTTGATCTCACTTGATTGATTCTTTATATCATTGTCATCATCCTCATGCTTATATTATTCTGAAAGTTATTTTTGGCTCGTAGTGCAAAGATGGGTTGTTGATGGGTATGCTTATGACCAGGAATTATGTATTGGTATATTCATGACCTTTAATGTTACATATAAATATTTGTGATGAAAGTCCTCTTTGGCCCGTAGTGCATAGATGGACAGATGTTTGGCATAATCATGACCACTGGTGATGTTAACGATTATCTTTGGCCCGTAGTACATAGATAATTCGTTGGTTGGAAACAATTATTGATTGGTGTTACAGAAATAAAATATTGATGATAAACTTTGTTAGTTCCCAATAGGCACAATAGATCTAGAAGGGGGGTTGAATAGATCCTTTTTAATTTCAAATACTTTTATCTTTTATTTGATATTGATATTAAGTTAGCATATGAAAAACCTAAGAATCTTTTCAAGCATAACGGAATAAGTAAAAGATCCCCTTCGTTGATATATTCATAATCATACATACATTATTCGTAGAGTTCATTTGGTTGTAAGCAATTAAAACATACATAGCAGTTATAGCAGTTAATAGACATAATGTAAAAGACACAAGGGGTTTTAAGTGGTTCAGAGACTCAAGCTCCTAATCCACTCTTCTGCTTTCAACTAGCAGGATTTCCACAAAGGAAGGGCAGCACCCTGAATCACTAAGATTCCTTCAAGGTTAGCAGCCTTGGGACTTCAGTTCACTAAGAACTCTTTAAGGCCAGCAGCCTTGGAACTTCTCTAGTTCCCTAGGAACTCTTCAAGCCCAGCAGGCTTGGAACTTCATTTATTCCTTCCGGACAAGGACCCCTCAGGCCCTGACTTCTTTTAAATTGATTGTTTGTTTGTTGGAATTGGTGCTGAGCTGCTAAGATGTCTTCATGCTCTAAACATCTTCTGTACTTAGCAGCTTGGCGTGATCATCCTTAAAGTATAGTTGAGTGTTGCATGATGCTCAGCTTCTTCAATTACTCAACCTCTTCTGATGATCCCTTGATGACTGCCTTGAAGTTCATTCCTCTTGATACATGATGGCTGCACATGATGGGTTTCTAAGATGACTGTAAGCTCTTTCGTTAGGTACTTAGAAACTTTCTCATACTTGCCACCATGATGACGTTTATGATCTCCCTTCTTGATACTTGATGTCTTCTCATGATGGACTTGCTAAGATGACTGTGAGCTCTTCTCTATGGTACTTAGAGTCTTCCCATGTTGGATACCAAGATGACATGATACTCTTCTTTATCTCGGCAGTTCAGAACACTCTTCAAGTAGTAGAACTTTCACTTCTACATTGTAGAACTCTCACTTCTACATTGTAGAACTCTCACTTCTACTTCTTTCTTTGTCTGACTCTAAGTGTTCTTGGTGGATCGTAGAGTGAGCCTTCGGACTCACTATCTTACATGATATAGAACAGTCCACCGTTACTCCAAACTTGGCAACTCCATCAACCTTTGATCTTTGAAGCTCTAGTTGATCTATACTCCTTCCCAATCCTTCCGTTGGAAAGTAGCCGTTGAAAGCTATTCAAACATCTTCACAGATCTCGAGTTGCTTGAGGTAAACTACAGATGTGACATGTCATACTTTTTCTGACAGTGCAGTCTACTGTTTCACCTACCCCATCAGAGTTGTCACTTTAATTTCTTGGGCAGGTCAAAGACTTTATTTCCTCCTTCTGATTTCTCGATCAGAGGTTTTCCTTTTGCATCGATGCTCTCAATAAGCTGTTGTCCAAATATTACCCTTCAGATTGAACCGTTGACAATGCTTCAGTCTTCAGCTATTCGAACTCTATGATTCTAATGCATGTCTTCAAGGACCTGATCATAGTGTCATGTTGACTGGTAGAGACAAAACTACGATCTTAAAGAGTGTTGATTGGATCTTTAATGTAGAACACCTCTTCCTTCTCTTTTGCAGTACTTCAACACTTCTGTTTGCCTCAACAGTTCTCAGATATTGATGACTTGACTTCTTTGTTCTGGCCCCTTCTAAATAGCAAGACACTTGAGATTTTTGGCGTGTCCAGCTCGCTTTCTCCTTATGATCTCCCGTTCACTTATCATCAATGGACTAACCCAATGCTTAATCACTTTAGCCTTGTTCTTCAAAAGATGTCCAGTATCTCTGTATGCACTTCATCAGTTCTTTCTTTGTTTGGAAAACACTACGATCTTGGTAGCTTCCAAGATCATTTTCTTCTCTCTTCTTGACAGCTACTTCACTTGCTGACTTTTCCTTAGCCAGTTACTGAAGTCTTCTTCTGATCTCCTTGTGGAAGACTTCATCTCGAATGGCTTCACAACTCAATCTTGATGCTTATTGGGTTGGTGCTTAGATCTTCTGTTAGCTTGCATGCCATTCGTTGAGTGCTCTTTGGTTTCTTTCAGGTGGGATGTATCTATGCAGTGCTAACTAGAGGCTTCATTCCTTTGGATATTCTAGGAGTGCTCATTTTTTGGGAATCGTATTTGCTCTACGATTCTGCCTTGGCGTTGTGAGCACATCTATTGAGGTCGTAGTTCTGCACTCTACGATTCTGCTTTGGCTGTGCAGACACTACGACTTTGAGATCAAATCTTGACACTCTATGATTTCTGCCTTGTGCTTGTTGTCTTCATCTGATCTTGCTCGAATACGATCTCTGCATGTAATCAATAGACTCTACGACTCAGATTGTAGTCTACGATCCTTGTCTTGGCTTCGGCATCAGTAGACTCTACGACTCCGAGTGCAGTCTACGTTTCTGACTTGGCTTCGGCAGATGTTCGGTCGGCTCGTAAGCAGGCTGTCTCTACGATTCTGGACATGACTTCCTCAGCAGACTTCGATCATGAGAAAGTTCTACTCGACACACTACGATCCTTCATTGTTTCTCCTGGCAGTTTACGAACTCTGAGATCTACTATCTTGTAGACTACGATTCTGCCTCGATAGCTCTCGAGTTTTCCTTGACACTCCTTTCAGACTCCGATTTCTGGTGCAGTGCTCGACGATAAGGCAAGCCTATCTATTACATCATAAGATCAACCTAACATGTTTGATCTTTCTACTTTTATAGTCCTTGTACATCATTTCTTTTTAAGGACTTTACAAAGCTGTTTTGCTTATGTAGGATCAACCTAACATACTTGATCAATTCATTCTAAGTCCTTGTACACATATTTCTATTATCTATCAAAGGACTTTACAGCTTTTCTTAATGCAAGCATACTTGCATATTCATTCATATTTATCATAATCAAATCATTTATAATTAGGAATAACATTCGCATGCTTATTCCTGACAGACTTTTAAATCAAAGAAGATAGTAAATATCATGCTCGACTTGAATCTTCTAATGGATTGCTATTTCCGCTACATTTGTTGATCTAAAATTTATTGTCTATTGTATTCTATCAGATTTCTCTCTGTTGTGGACTAAGGATAATTTATTATGCATTATCTTAGTCATAATATTCTTTATTGGGCTAGTTGAGCTCGCCCTTTTTTTCATTGTTCTCTTCAGGAAATGAGAATATAGTTGGGACTAGTCGGGGAATGGAGTGACGGTCCGAGATGGTTGCTATTGTATTCCTCACTATTCTATAAAATAGTGTGATAATAATTGTAACAATGAATTTATTTGAGTTTGGATATTGTCTACGAGACATTGTTTGTATTAAAACTCACAGCTTATGTTTTTTCGTATTTTACACGATAATTAATAATTGTATAAATGAAGTTTGTATTTAAATTATGTACCATGTATTTGGCGACTCAGAATGGGTTGTATGGATCTATTTTGGGGGCATCACAATAGATGCTCAAATGGAGGAAGGCCAGTAGTTGCAAGACTTGTACCATCAGTTATCTCTAATAGATGAGAGGATGGCCACAACTATCTTTCATGGTAATTTATATCAGCAGAGGATTGCTCGGTCATACAACAAGAAAGTCCGGCTTCGATAATTTAAAGAAAATGACTTGGTATTAAAGAAAGTCCTTTTTAATCAAGATAAATCTAAAGGAAAGTTTGCCCCGAACTGGGAAGGTCCTTTCATTGTCAAGAAAGTGTTGATCGGAGGACCCCTCAGACTGCAAGAAATGGACGACAAAGAATTTCCACAGCTTATCAACTCAGACACCGTGAAGAGGTACTATGTCTGAAATGCTTGCAAACCACCATCTTGGTTCTGGACAAAAAATCAAATCAATCAACCAAGTCAAATCAGGTTTTCATTACAAAGTCTAAACTACGAATGACCTGATCTCCCCTCATCAATGGGAGTACGTAGGCAACCATCTATGGTGAGGTCAAACCAAACAAACTCAAAACCATTCAAGACAAGTCTGAACTACGTAAGACCTGATCTCTCATCTAGGGGAGTACGTAGGCAACCATCTAAAGTGCGATCGAACCCTTAAAAGGAAAGCCAAACACTTTGCATAAATCTTAACAATATCAAAAGACCAGTCCCAAGACACCAAAAAGTTGTTACACCAGAAAAGCCCAAAGATCAACGACCCATTCTGAAAGATCCTAGGACATCTCAATGTCAATCCATCAAGGAGTATAATTGCAATATCTATATAATATTGGAGTATGATTGAAATATAATCCTCAGTTTGACGCAATGAAAATAATTATATGGCAAGAAAATACACACCATTAGAATGAGAAGGACAATAATCTACTCGTGTTTCTTTGGGGACTAATGGGTCAACCAAGGCTAATTATTCATTCCTATGATATTTATTATAACCTATAACCATGACCTCCAATGTATGAATTTTCCTTGATCTTTTTTCAAATATTTTGATTTCTAAATCAGTTATTAACTATACTCATATGTATTATTGGAATTCTCATAGTAAGGTTTTGGGTGTTAATATGGTTGTACTATATACAACATAATAATAATAATAATGAGAATTTAAAGTATACATGTTGTCGTAGGTTCACGACATTTTAATAATTGTTTTTGGTGAGAGAATTTGTGTTTTCAATATATATTTTGGTGACTCAAATTGGGTGGTATAACCCCAAATTTTATACCACCCAATTTGAGGGCATCACAGTATCTCTGTTTTAAATTATAAGATTGTTATTAATTTTTAAAAGTTAAATTAAGACACTTTCAAATTGAAAATTTATATGATTCAATAAAAAATATGAAATATATAAATATTAATATTATATAAATAATTTATATTATTCATCATTATATTGACTAAAATTAAAATAATTTATATTAAATTTAGAATTAAAAATATCTTAAATTTAATCAATAAAATTAATAATAATATTTTATTTTAAAAGGGAATATTATAATTTATTTTCATTACATAAATCTTGATTTTTCCCTATTCATGTTAAAAAGAAATGGAATTCCCATTTATAAAGCTAAATGGCAAAACTAATGAAATACCCACTATAGTTGGTGCATTTTACTGATTACACCATTGAACTTTTAATTTTTTAAATTACCCCACCAAACTAATTATTATTTTGAAATTGGGTCTTTTCGTTAAAAAAAATAGACGTTAATTTTTTATCGACAAAACTAATGAATTACCCAATGTAATTGACACGTTTTACTGATTACATCTTTGAACTTTTAATTTTTTAAATTAACCCGTTAAACTAATTAATATTTTAAAATTTGTTCATTCTATTAAAAAAATTAAGTAGACATTAATTTTTTATTTATGTGGCTCTGGAAAAGTAACTCAAAAATAAAAAATATCACTTATGAGGCGAAAAAAAATAATAAAAAACTTTAAAGTGAAATCAATAAAATAAAATATTTTGGGTACACTAATCTCATATGTTTATCAATACAAAAAACTTCCTCGCGAATGAAAAGTAATGAGACACCCCCAAAATAGGTATACAACACCCATCTTGAGTCGCCGGATATATGGTACAAAATTCAAATACAAACTTGATTATACAACTGTAGTGTAAAGTACGACAAAATATAAGCTGAGAGTTTTAACAAGAATATTGTCTTCTAGACAATATACAAACTCAAATTCAATATTATTACAATTATTATCATACTATTTCACATAATAATGGGAATTACTAATGCTATCATCTGGACCGTCACTCCGTTCCACGACTAGTCTCGACTACGTTCTCATTTCCTAAATAGAACAGTGAAAGAAAGGGTGAGCTCAACTAGCCCAGTAAGAAATATTATGACTAAGATAATGCTAAATAATTTATCGTTAGCCTTCAACAGTGTTAAACTGATAAAATATAACAAATATCAAGTTTAACTGCAGTGAAACAAGAAATCCATTAGAAAAGTCAAGTAGAGAATAAAATTTACTATCTTCTATGATTTAAAAAGTTTTTCATCACTTTTATCGCTGAGACTCAGCTTAATAAATAATCCACATCATCCCTGCACTACAGCCAAGGATAGTCATTAGTATCACGACCACAAATTATCCATGCACTACGGGCCAAGGATATTCGTGTATTCATCAATGGTCATGATCATGCCAACAACTGTCCATCAATGCACTTCGGGCCAATGAGGACTTTTTTCACATCATTTATAATATTACGGTCATGATTATACCGAATAATCCCAGGTCATAATCATACCAAGTTCATCTATGCACTAAAGGCCACAGATGACTTTCAACATAATATAAACATGAGGATGATGACAATGATATAAGAATTCAATAAAACAAGTTCAAGAATTAATTTATCCAGGAACCAATAACGTCCAAATTGTCAACATGATACTTCTTTGTGGAGTAAAATTCAAGAATTCTCAAAAGAATATTTTCATGAAAAGATACTGGATGAAGCGCAAATATTAAGGCTATTACACTAATTTCATGGAGTATAGAATTCAAAACTTTAACCAACTGAGTATAAGAGAATATATGAAACTGCAAATGGATTTTTGTCCGCCATGCGGTAATCCACTTAGACAGATCATTTCCATAATATAATAAGGAATGAATAAAAAGATCATTCACCATAGATGTGATAATCCACATAGACACGTTAATCCAACAGAATAATAAAGAATGGAATAACAGAAGAAATTACCATGCATGCGATAGACCGCACAGACAGGTTATTCCAATAGAATAATAAGGAATGGAATTAGGTCATGCGTAATCCGCACAGACAGGATGTTCCAACAGAATAATAAAGAACGGAACCAGGTCATACGTAAACCGCACAGACAGTATGTTCCAACAGAATAATAATGAACGAAACCAGGTCATGCGTAAACGCACAGACAGGATGTTCCAACAGAATAATAAAGAATGGAATAACAGAAGAATTTCACCATGTATGCGGTACTTCGCATAGACAGGTTATTCCAACATAATGATAAAGAATAGAATAACATAAGTTCTCTTCATGAAGACGAAAGAAATAATACCCCTTACAAGTATTGAAAGAAAATAAATCTCTTCAGGCATATGAAAGAAATAATACCCCTTACCTTACAAGAAACTGGATATAGGAGTAGTAAAGTAGCAGAATACTTTTCTTCTTTCTCTCTATAGTTTCTCTCTCTAGAGTTTCAGTGAATTAATAAGAATTAAAGAAGGAATGAGCTTCTATTTATAGGAGAATGGACTGAATAGTAACTAATTCATGAACGGTCAAGATTGATTTACTTTTAAACGGACGGTCCATATTGATTTACTATGCAGTATTAATAAAATATTCTAATAAAACAAAATCTTTTAAATAATATATAATATATTCTATTTATAATCTAATAAAACGAATAACTTTATAAAAGTATTTTGTTTTATATAAGAAGATTTTACTATGCAAACACTATACAGGCACTATGCAAACACTATGCATAATAGAATATTATATATTCTATTTATAGTCTAATAAAATAAATAACTTTATAAAAGTATTCTGTTTTATATAAAAAGATTTTAATATGCAAATACTATGCAGACACTATGCAAACACTATGCATAATAGAATATCATATATTCTATTTATAGTCTAATAAAATAAATAACTTTATAAAAGTATTATGTTTTATATAAAAAGATTTTACTATGCAAATACTATGAAGACACTATGTATAATAGAATATCATATATTTTATTTATAGTCTAATAAAATAAATAACTTTATAAAATTATTCTATTTTATATAAAAAAAATTTGTTTTATTACATTTATAATAATAATAAAATAAAATTTATCACCTTTATTATAATTCACACTATTAATCGACCAGGTCGTTCCCACAAAAGAGTAGGCTTTCCAATAAGGATTTCTCCCTATTGACGCGCAATTAGGTGACCAAACCTCTCCTTGACAGAACTTCTAGACATCGTTAATATTACAAATAATGATATTAATAACTTTGTCGTCTCAATTATTGATTTAATAATATATAAAATATTGATACTAGTTGAATCAAATAACGTGAGATACTATGCAACAATTACTGTAGCAATAATTGAACAAAATTGAGTGACTTCTCACGTAAGCATCAATAATCAATACCGTGTGCTACTATGAAACCACGTGTATTACTGTATTTTTACTACCGAGTAGTTCAACAGTTTTAACAGAAAAAATTTTGCCGTTATTTTATAAAAATATTTTTGTCATTTTTTCAATCCGATAATAATTTCGTTGTGGGGTCCACCAATGATTGTACCGTCGTACGGATATTTCCCGATAAAAAGAATATCCCCCGACCAATCGAATATTATACAAAAACTTTCATACTTTTCAAAATTTATAAATTTTACCCACAACTATAATATTATATCAAATCCACACCATAATATTTAAAAAAATATTTTGAGAAATTTAAATATTTATTCATAAAATTTGGGGTCTCACAATCTCCCCTCTTTATTGAATTTCGCCCTCAAAATTTACGTACGCACCTGGTATGCCGAAGAGGTGAGGATACCTTGACTTCATTTCAGATTCTAACTCTTGAGGTATAACCTTTGAGTGTTGAATACGATCCTTCATATCCAAGATTTTAACACGTATCTCCTCATACGTTAAATCTTCTGATATCTCGTCTAGTTCTAATTTAATAATATAGTTCGGGTCGTCCACATAATTACGTAACATCGATACGTAAAAAACGTTATGAACACGCGACATATTTGGCGGTAAAACGAGTCTATAAGCCACAGTTCCTACTCGATCAAGGATTTCAAATGGGCCAATGAAATCGAGGTTTGAGATTTGCTCTCTTCGTCGATTCTTGCTTCTAGAATAACGCCCTCTTGAACCTTCTTCTTCACATTCATCAACTCTGAATATGTAGCTTGAGCGACTTTAACTTTATCGATTAAAGTTGGTTCTAATCCTATATTCGCTATCCTCACGTAGGTTCGTATATTCGCACTCGTAAACGCATAAAATCTTCCACTCAACGCGTCAGCTACCACGTTCGCTTTTCTACGATGATATTGAATGTTATAATCGTAATCTTCAACAGCTCAAGCCAACTTCTTTGGCGCATTATACGTTCGTTTTGGTTGAAAAAATATTTAAGGGTTGAAGAAATGGGTTTTGTACTGGGGTCAACACAAAATTCAATTTTACGTTCTAGGAGTATGCTAAGAAGTCTTCAAGAATACGTCAGGAAATTTATTAATAATAGAAATATCATTCAAAACTGTGACTCTCATCCAAGACTTGGATAACACGTCATATTGATACCTATCAACTTGCCACTGTTATTCACGGCGTCTCCTACGGAAAGTCTGGCTTCGGTGCATTCCACACAAGGATGTCAACAACGAAAGTATCGGGGCTTTTTACTTATGGCTTGATATGACAATGATTGACTTTAGTGGTTTGGTTGCTTGAATTCGCATAACAGGTTGGTTAGGAATATGAAAGCTAACAACCTTACGAAAAGCTTGATGAGTAGTTAACCAATCGATCCCTAAAATCACATCAAAGGCAAGTATTTTCAAAGAGATAAGATCAACAGGTAACGTGAAAGTGTCGATTTGAATCAATAAGATTTATAAGCAGTGGAGGTAACGAAGGTTTCTACTAACGAAGTTTTAACCAATAAGTCAAAGTCTATCTTCTCTGGAGTTAAATTTGAACAGTAAGCGCAAGCAAGAGAGATACAAGAATGAGTAGAACCGGTATCTAATAAGGTATAGACTTTGCAAGAATTTATAATTAACTAACCCGTGATAAATTCATTCGTGTTCCTCGTCATAAAAAAATGCTCTCCTTTAAACTATCGATTTTGACTTGTCTGGGACATTCTTTGGCGTCACCATCCCAGCTAGACTTGACTTTGCTATAGAGAACATTCCACCATTAATTGCTTCCTCGCATTCCTGATCCATGATTTGAATCATTACTCTCCGATCTATATCGAATTGGGGTTGACCGCTTTGCACAGGGTAATTCCGAACTCGATGTTGGATTCTACCAAATTGTTGTCCAAAAAGTGAAATCTATTTAATCTATTTTGGCTTTATTGGATCGGACGTCTTTTTCTACAATATCAACGTGTCGTGCGCTTTTACCCATGCATCCTCCATTCTCATTCGTTTAGTTGTTTCTTCTTTCATCAGAACTTTGATTATAACGTTATTAGATTCCAGCTCTAATATCTTATACTTTGACAAAGAGAGCTTCTGATCAAGTATCGCACATCGGGTAACACAATTTTGAATTGTTACATCTCTTTGCTCCATGACCGCCTATCGTTCTTCAGCCTGCTCTTCTAACTCATGAATACGATTTTGTAATTCAAAATTTTTATCATAAAATTTTTCTAATAAATTCTCCTCAGGTTCCTCTTCTTCCTCATTCTCAGCTGCTACCTCTACGACTAGCTCGGGTGCAACTATTAGTTCTTCACTCACCACATAGATATCTCTAATTTCTTCTTCGTATGACATCACATTTAAGTGGTTGGTGATTAAAGGTGTCTCAACAGTCTCATTCACTCCATTGTTAACATTTTCAGCGGCCATTTCAAACACTGCCACAAAACAAGGGTTAATTAACATGTCACATATTATCCCTACACTCTGACCGACCAATTAAATACCAAATAAACTTAGGTAGGTCATACTAGCGAAGGAATTTCCCATCTCTCCCCTCCTAGTTCTTGTCTCACATCTCAGCCAGGGATCATATCCCTAAGCTTTGATACCAACTATGACGCCCCCAAAATAGGTATACATCAACCATCTTGAGTCGCCAGATACATGGTACAAAATTCAAATACAAACTTGATTATACAACTGTCGTGTAAAGTACAACAAAATATAAGCTGGGAGTTTCAACACGAATATTGTCTTCTAGACAATATATAAACTCAAATTCAATATTATTACAATTATTATCACACTATTTCACAGAATAATGAGAACTACTAATGTTATCATCTGGACCGTCACTCCGTTCCCCGACTAGTCTCGGCTACGTTCTCATTTCCTGAATATAACAATGAAAGAAAGGGTGAGCTCAACTAGCCCAGTAAGAAATATTATGACTAAGATAATGCTAAATAATTTATCGTTAGCCTTCAACAGTGTTAAACTGATAAAATATAACAAATATCAAGTTTAACAGCAGTGAAACAAGAAATCCATTAGAAAAGTCAAGTAGAGAATAAAATCTACTATCTTCTATGATTTAAAAGGTTTTTCATCACTTTTATCGCTGAGACTCAGCTTAATAAATAATCTACATCATCCCTGCACTACAGCCAAGGATAGTCATTAGTATGACGACCACAAATTATCCATGCACTACGGGCCAAGGATATTCGTGTATTCATCAATGGTCATGATCATGCCAACAACTGTCCATCAATGCACTTCGGGCCAATGAGGACTTTTTTCACATCATTTATAATATTACGGTCATGATTATACCGAATAATCCCAGGTCATAATCATACCAAGTTCATCTATGCACTACAGGCCACAGATGACTTTCAACATAATATAAACATGAGGATGATGACAATGATATAAGAATTCAATAAAACAAGTTCAAGAATTAATTTATCCAGGAACCAATAACGTCTAAATTGTCAACATGATACTTCTTTGTGGAGTAAAATTCAAGAATTCTCAAAAGAATATTTTCATGAAAAGATACTGGATGAAGCGCAAATATTAAGGATATTACACTAATTTCATGGAGTATAGAATTCAAAGCTTTAACCAACTGAGTATAAGAGAATATATGAAACTGCAAATGGATTTTCGTCCGCCATGCGGTAATCCACTTAGACAGATCATTTCCATAATATAATAAGGAATGAATAAAAAGATCATTCACCATAGATGTGATAATCCACATAGACACGTTAATCCAACAGAATAATAAAGAATGGAATAACAGAAGAAATTACCATGCATGCGATAGACCGTACAGACAGGTTATTCCAATAGAATAATAAGGAATGGAATTAGGTCATGCGTAATCCGCACAGACAGGATGTTCCAACAGAATAATAAAGAACGGAACCAGGTCATACGTAAACCGCACAGACAGTATGTTCCAACAGAATAATAATGAACGAAACCAGGTCATGCGTAAACGCACAGACAGGATGTTCCAACAGAATAATAAAGAATGGAATAACAGAAGAATTTCACCATGTATGCGGTACTTCGCATAGACAGGTTATTCCAACATAATGATAAAGAATAGAATAACATAAGTTCTCTTCATGAAGACGAAAGAAATAATACCCCTTACAAGTATTGAAAGAAAATAACTCTCTTCAGGCATATGAAAGAAATAATACCCCTTACCTTACAAGAAACTGGATATAGGAGTAGTGAAGTAGCAGAATACTTTTCTTCTTTCTCTCTATAGTTTCTCTCTCTAGAGTTTCAGTGAATTCATAAGAAATAATGAAGGAGTGAGCTTCTATTTATAGGAGAATGAACTGAATAGTAACTAATTCATGAACGGTCCAGATTGATTTACTTTTAAACGGACGGTCCATATTGATTTACTATGCAGTATTAATAAAATATTCTAATAAAACAAAATCTTTTAAATAAAATATAATAAATTATATTTAAAATCTAATAAAACGAATAACTTTATAAAAGTATTTTATTTTATATAAAAAGATTTTACTATGCAAACACGATGCAGGCACTATACAAACTCTATGCATAATAGAATATTATATATTCTAAATATAGTCTAATAAAACAAATAACTTTATAAAAGTATTCTGTTTTATATAAAAAGATTTTACTATGCAAACACTATGCAGACATTATGCAAACAATATGCATAATAGAATATCATATATTCTATTTATAGTCTAATAAAACAAATAACTTTATAAAAGTATTTTGTTTTATATAAAAAAATTTTACTATGCAAACACTATACATAATAGAATATCATATATTCTATTTATAGTCTAATAAAACAAATAACTTTATAAAAGTATTCTGTTTTATATAAAAAGCTTTCTGTTTTATTACATTTATAATAATAATAAAACAAAATTTATCACATTTATTATAATTCACACTATTAATTGATCAGGTCGTTCCCAGGAAAGAGGGGGCTTTCCAATAAGGATTTTTCCCTATTGGCGCGCAATTAGGTGACCAAACTTCTCCTTGACAGAACTTCTAGATATCGTTAATATTGCAAATAATAATAAGACAAAATTCAAATACAACTTACTAATACAACTTTCGTGTACAATACGATAAAACATGACTGTGAGTTTGAATACAATTATTGTCTACTAGAGATTATACAAACTCAAAAAGAGTCCTCATTATAATTATTAACACACTATTTCACATAATAGTGAGGACTACTAATGCTATCCTCTGGACCGTCACTTCGTTCCCCGACTAGTCCCTGCTTTGTTCTCATTTCCTGAAGAGAACAGTGAAAGAAAGGGTGAGCCCAACTAGCCCAGTAAGAAATATTATGACTAAGATAATGCAGAATAAATTATCGTTAGCCTTCAACAGTGTTAAACTGATAAAATATAACAACATCAAGTTTAACTGTAGCGGAACAAACAATCCATTAAAAGAGTCAAGTAGAGAATAAAATCTACTATCTTTTATGATTTAAAAGGTTTTTCATGACTTTTATCGCTAAGACTCAGCTTAATAAATAATTCACATCATCGAATCAGCCCTTCACTACGCCCAAGGATATTCTTTAGTATCACGACCACAAATTATGCATGCACTATAGCCAAGGACATCCGTGTATTCATTAATGGTCATGATCATGCCAAAAACTGTTCATCAATGCACTACGGGCCAATGATAACTTTTACCAGATCATTTGTAATATTACGGTCATGATTACACCGAATAATCCCTGGTCATAATCATACCAAGTCCATCTATGCACTAAAGGCCACATATGACTTTCAACATAATATAAACATGAGGATGATGACAATGATAAAAGAATTCAATAAAACAAGTTCAAAAATTAATTTATCCAGGAACTAATAATGTCCAAATTGTCAACATGATACTGCTTTGTAGAGTAAAATTCAAGAATGATCAGAAGAATATTTCCATGAAAAGATATTAGATGAAGCGCAAATATCAAGGATATTCTACTAATTTCATGGAGTATAGAAATCAAAACTTTAACCAACTGAGTATAATAATGAATGGAATAACAAAAGAAATCACCATGCATGCGGTACTTCGCATAGACAGGTTATTTGAACAGAATAATAATAACGGAACCAGGTCAGGCAAAATTTGCACCGACATGATGTTCCAACAGAATAATAAAGACGAAACCAGGTCCAGTGTAAAACACACAGACAGGATGTTCCAACATAATAATAATAAAGACGGAACCAGGTCCGGTGTAAAACACACAAACAGGATGTTCCAACAGAATAATAGAATAATGTCACCAAGTATAGGGTAAATCGCATATACAGGTTATTCCAACAGAATAATAAGCAATGGAATAACAACAGTTCTCTTCATGAATAAGAAAGAATAACACCCCATACATTAGTAGGAGATTGAATACTGCAGTAGTGTAGTAACAGAATATTCTTCTTCTTTCTCTCTTATTCTCTCTATACTTTCTCTCTCTATAGCTTGAATGAATTCGTGAAAAATAATGAAGCACTAAGCCTCTATTTATAGAAGATTTCTAGCTTAGCACTTGAAATGTGAAAAGGCAAGTGGCTTGACGACTGGTGATGTGAAAAAAAAAGTGGTTTGACGCTTGTAATGTAAAACACCAAGTGGTTTGACGCCTGTAATATGAAACGACAATTGGTTCAAAGCCTGTAATGTGAAACGGCAAGTGGTTTGACGTCTGGTAAAGGTAATTACTATTGACGAAGGTAATTACTATTAACGAAGAGACTCTTAGATGATGACATATGAGCCCCCCCCCCCCCCATAAAATAACCAAACTTACCACAAACGTCTCATAATAGACTCTTTATATACATCAAGGATTGAATAAATATTACCACAAATCATTTTATTTTTAATCAACACATATTTAATCTTTCAAAAATTATTAATCATTTATAACTTGTCGTCTCAATTATTGATTTAATAATATAACATATTATACATATGATACTGTGACAATAATTGAATCAATAATATAAGAGATATGATGCAGCAATTACTGTAGCAATAATTGAGTATAGCTGAGTGACTTCTCACGTAAGCATCAATAATCAATACCGTGTGCTACTATGCAACCACGCGTATTACTGTACTTTTACTACCGAGTAGTTCAAAATTTTAACGGTAACACCTCCGCCGTTATTTTCATAAAGTATTTTTGTCATTTTCTCAATCCGACAATAATTCCGTTGTGGGGTCTACCAATGATTGTGTCGTCGTACGAATATTCCCTGATAAAAAGAATATTCCCCGACCAAACGAATATTTTATAAAAACTTACTTACTTTGCAAAATTTATAAATATTACCCACAACTATAACATTATATCAAATTTACTCCATAATATTCAAAAATAATATTTATAGAAAATTCATCTTTATTTATAAAAGTTGGGGTCTTACATTTGGGGTCTCATAAGTAATGCATCAGCAGTAGAAATGAAAACGCGGTAATTGGCAACAGCAACAGCATTTTGCATCTGACTCTGAATTATCTCCGCATCCATCCATAAAAACTTATGCACCTATAAAATCATATATACAATCCCAACAAAATCAATTTAACCAAATTTTACTACCACACACACACACACACACACACACACACACACACACACATATATATATACACACACAAACATACATAGATATATAGAGAGAGATTGAGGAAGGAATGAAACTTATGGAGGCGATCGAGAGTGAATGAGAGGAGTCCGAAGACATAAGGTTGTTGATAGTTAGAGAGGTTAGGTAGATGAAACTTACTGCAACACCATTTACTTTATCTGTTGTTATTTTTGGGGATTCAGACTCCATTATTATATGTAATATTGAACTTTAAAGCTCAATTCAATTTTTTGGGTATTGGAATCTAGGAAATTTCATAGATTTTAGAGAAAGAAAATACACAGATCTATTTGATATGAAAGAAGGGGGAGAAGTAAGAGATGAAAGGAAGGAAGAGAGAGAATAAATCAAATTTGTTTATTTTCTTTTTTCTTTTTCATATCCAAGTAAGATAAAAACATAAACGATTTAACACTCGTGAGACAATGATAACAGAATAACCCAATTTCAAAATATTAATTAGTTTAATGGGATATTTGAAAAATTAAAAGTTCAATGTGTAATCAGTATAACGTGCCAACTACAGTGGGTAATTCATTAGTTTTATCGATAAAAAATTAATGTCTGTTTAATTTGACTAAAAGACAATTTGCACCCCAAACTTTATACCACTGTTGATTTTTGCACCCCAAACTGAAAAAAGTGTCTAAGTCCACCCCAAACTTCAATTACATTTAACAAAAAACACACTTTATTCACTTAACCAGTCAAAAGTGACCGGATAAGGCACACATGTAGATCTAAAGGGGTATTTAAGTCTTTTCCATATCTTCTTCATCATCTGATTCCTCTCCTTTTTCTTCACCAAACCACACCAAACCAATTTCCCCCACAAAAAACCCATTGTACCAAACCACTTTCAGCCACAATCATCCCACCCAATAACCTTCAACCCAAATTTTCTATCAATAACCTTTAACCCAAATTCTAATTCCAAAGTTTTAAAATGAAAATCTACCCACCCATTGCCATAGTCATTGCAACCATAGTCTTTGTAGCCCAAAACGCAAACTGTGATATCTAACTAGTCTCTTGTCAAAATTTTCTGTACACCTCATCGTCATGAATACACATATTTCATCACCTTTGAGAGTTTTAGTCCAAATTTAGAAATTAAGAGTTGAAAAAGTTATTGGGAGATGTTAGTGGTCTGCCTAGGGAAGGGTGTTTGAGCATGGGGAAGAAGGTGGTTGACAACGACAATGGTGGCGGCGGCGGCGGCGGCAAGCAAAGTATTTGACAAATTTTAGAATAGCACAAATGCATGATATTAATAAATGATGTAAGAGGATAAAAGTATTAGAATAGAAATTAACCCAAGCTCGATTTGGGTCTCTCTCATTACAATGTCCTCGAACAACTGTATTATGTATCCTAGAAGGCTCCAAGTTAATCGATTTGGAGAGATCCCCCCAAGAACTTGTATCTCATCAAGAAACTTTGCGAATTTTTGGAACTTGCAAGCATCACAAAATCCATTGATGACTTTCCCATACAACCCTGCATCAGGCTTCAAACCCTGAAGTTTCATCCTATCAAGCAGCTCCACATCTTCTCGAACCCTTCCTTCTTTACAAAGCCTATGAATTTAAGTGATGTATGTTATTGTGTTTGGCTGAAGATATTGGCTAACCATGACCTCTAATAACTCTATGGCTTGAGAACAATGCCCACCCTTGCAGAGATTGTCCATAAAAGAATGGTAAGTATACACATTGGCAAAAATACCTTTTTTGTTTCATCTCTTCAAGCAATCCCAGAGCTTCATCATAATCTTTTGATAGGCATAAGTCATAAATTAAACTAGTGTAGGCAAAAACACTTGGTAAACAACCGTTTAGGCATCTCATAGAAAATTCAATTAATCAAAGTGCCCAATCTACACAATCCATTAATCAAAGTGCCATTAATCACTTTTGACACTACAAAAAGCTCCTTTGTTTCACTAATCTTCCCCAATCTTCACAATCCATTAATCAATGTACCATATGTGTACAAATTGGGAGTAAACCCACGATTGGGCATCTCACAAAAAATTCAAAAAGCCGTATCCAACTGCGAAAATTCGACAAGCTCTTCAGATCGATAATGTGAGACCATAGATTTTATGAATAAATATTTAATTTTCTCGATATTTTTTTTTGTATATTATGGTGTGGATTTGAGATAGTGTTATAGTTGTGGGTAGTATTTATAAATTTTGAAAAGTATGCAAGTTGTTATATAATATTCGATTAGTCGGGAAATATTCATTTTAACAGGGAATATTCGTACAATGGCACAATCATTGGTAGACCCCATAACGGAATTATTGTCGGAATGAGAAAATGACAAAAAATACTTTATGAAAATAACGGCGAAAGTTTTACCGTTAACTGTTAAAATACCCGGTGTTAAAAGTACAGTAATACGTGTGGTTGCATAGTAACAAACTGTATTGATTATTGATACTTACGTGATAAGTCACTCAGTTTTGTTTTATTAGTATTATTAATGTAATAAAATAAAAAAGATTTTTATATAAAATAGAATACTTTTATAAAGTTATTCATTTTATTAGACTATAAATAGAATATATTATATTCTATTATGCATGGTATTTTGCATAGTAATATCTTTTTATATAAAACAGAATACTTTTATAAAGTTATTTATTTTATTAGACTATAAATAGAATATATTATATTTTATTATGCATAGTGCCTTCATAGTATTTTGCATAGTAAAATCTTTTTATATAAAACAGAATACTTTTATAAAGTTATTCGTTTTCTTAGATTATAAATAGAATATATTATATTTTATTTAAAAGATTTTGTTTTAAATCTGGACCGTCCGTTTAAAGTAAATCAATTTGGATCTTTCATGAATTAGTTACTATGCAGTCCATTCTTTTATAAATAGAAGCTCATTCATTCATTATTTCTTACAAATTCACTAAAACTCTAGAGAGAGAAACTATAGAGAGAAAGAAAAAAAAGTATTCTGCTATTTCACTACTCGTACATCTATTACTCTTCTTCTTAAGGTAAGGGGTATTATTTATTGTACTCATAAGGGGTATTCTTTCTTTCTTATTCGTGAAGAGAACTTCTGTCATTCCATTCTTTATTATTCTGTTGGAATAACATGTATACGCGGGATACCCTATACTTGGTAAAATTCTTCTGTTATTCCATTTTTTATTATTATGTTGGAATAATCTGTCTATGCAAAGTACTGCATATATGGTGAAATTCTTCTATTATTCCTTTCTTTATTATTCTGTTGGAACATCCTGTCTGTGCGTTTATGCATGACCTGGTTCCGTTGTTTATTATTCTGTTTGAATATCATGTCTGTGCGTCTACGCATGACCTGATTCCATTATTTATTATTCTGTTGGAATATCCTGTCTGTGTGTTTACGCATGACCTGGTTCCGTTATTTATTATTCTGTTGGAATAACCTGTTTATGCGGTATATCGCATGCCTGGTGATTTCTTTTATTATTCCATTCTTTATTATACTCAGTTGGTTAAAGTTTTAATTTCTATACTCCATGAAATTAGTGGAATATCCTTGATATTTGCTCTTCATCTAGTATATTTTCATGGAAATATTCTTCTGAGCATTCTTAAATTTTACTACACAAAGCAGTATCATGTTGACAATTTGGACGTTATTAGTTCCTGGATATTTTAATTCTTGAACTTATTTTATTGAATTCTTATATCATTTTCATCATCCTCATGTTTATATTATGTTGAAAATCATCTGTGACATGTAGTGCATAGATGGACATGG
Source organism: Panax japonicus (assembly GCA_020205505.1). NCBI lineage: Eukaryota > Viridiplantae > Streptophyta > Magnoliopsida > Apiales > Araliaceae > Panax > Panax japonicus. The sequence goes on along the minus strand of CM035109.1, from coordinate 8,431,537 downwards.
TATGATTATGACCAGGGATTATTCGGTATAATCATGACCGCAATGTTATAAATAATGTGGAAGAAATCCTCATTGGCCCGTAGTGCATTGATGGACAGTTTTTGGTATGATTATGGCTATGGATTCTCTTCGACCAAGGGTGCAAAGATGAATTTTTTTATGGCATGATCAGGACCGTTGATGAAAACACGATTATCTTTGGCCCGTAGTGCATGGATAATTCGTGGTCGTGATACTAAAGAATATCATTGGCCTGTAGTGCATGGATGATTTGATGATGTGGACTATTTATTAAGCTGGATCTCAGCGATAAAAGTGATGAAAAACCTTTTAAATTATAGAAGATAATAGATTTTATTCTCTACTTGACTCTTCTAATGGATTGCTTGTTCCGCTGTAGTTAAACTTGATGTTTGTTAGATTGTATCAGTTTAACACTGTTGAAGGATAACGATAATTTATTCTGCATTATCTTAGTCATAATATTTCTTATTGGGCTAGTTGAGCTCACCCTTTTGCTTTCATTGTTCTCTTCAGGAAATGAGAATGTAGCAGGGACTAGTCAGGGGAAACAAAGTGATGGTTCTAGATGGTGCATTAGTAGTCCTCACTATTCTGTGAAATAGTGTGATAATAAATGTAATGAGGACCCCATTGAGTTTTTATATTGTCTAGATGATACTATTTGTATTAAAATTCACAGCATATGTTTAGTCGTATTTTACACGACTGTTGTATAATTAAGTTGTATTTGAATTTTGTACCATGTATTTGGCGACTCAAGATGGGTGATGTATACCTATTTTGGGGGCGTCACAGTTGGTATCAAAGCCATAGAAAAGAGCCCCGAGCCTTTATCTGGGGACGCCGTGAGTAACGGTGGCAAGGTTATAGGTATCATTGTGAGGTGCTATCCAAGTCTTGGATGTGAGTCACAGTTGGTATCAAAGCTTAGGGATATGATCCCTGGCTGAGATGCGAGACAAGAACTAGGAGGGGAGAGACGGGGAATTCCTTCACTAGTATGACCTACCTAAGTTTATTTGGTATTTAATTGGTCGGTCAGAGTATAGGGATAATATGTGATATGTCAATTAACCCTTGTTTTGTGATATGTGATATTTGTGTATAATCAAGTCCAGCTGGGACAGTGGCACCAAAGGCGGATACGGACAAAACAAAGTCGGTAGTTTCAGGAAGAGCGTTTTTCGTGACTTTTCAAAAAGTGAGTAACCCGAACGAAGTTAGCACGGGTTAGTTAATTATAAATTTTTACGAAGTCTATACCTTGCTAGATACCGGTTCTACCCATTATTTTATCTTGCTTGTGCTCAACATTTAAATTTGACTCCTGAGAAATTGGACTTCGACTTATCCATTGAAACTCTGTTAGGAGAAACCTTCATTACATGTGTTATCCAAGTCTTCGATGAGGGTCACAATTTTGAATGATATTTCTATTGTTAATAAAGTTCCTGACGTATTCTTGAAGACTTCTTAGCCTACCCCTAGAGCATGAAATCGAATTTTGTATTGACCCCAGTACAAAACCCATTTCTTAAACCCTCAAATATTTCTTCAACTAAAATGAAAGTAACATGCGCCAAAGACGTTGACTCAAGCTGTTGAAGATTATGATCGTACCATTCAATACCATCGTAGGAAAAGCGAACATGGTAGCTAACGCATTGAGTAGAAGATCGTATGCGGTTACAAGTGCGAATATACGAACCCACGTAAAGATAATGAATATAAGAGTAGAATCGACTTTAATCGATAAAGTTAAAGCCGCTCAAGGTACACACCTGGAGCTGATGAATGTGAAGAAAAAGGTTTAAGATGGCGTTATTCTAGAAGCAAGGATCGACGAAGAAAGGAAATCTCAACCCTCGATTTAATTGGCCCATTTGAAATCCTCGATGAAGTAGGAACTGTGGCCTATAGACTCGTTTTACCGCCAAGTATGTTGCGTGTTTAGAACATTTTTTTTCGTATCGAGGTTACGTAAATATGTGGATGACCCGAATCACATTATTAAATTATAACTAAACGATATCGTAAAAGATTTAACGTATGAGTAGATACGTGTTAAAATCTTGGATAAGAAGGATTATATTTGACACTCAAAGGTTATACCTCAAGAGTTAGAATCTGAAATGAAGTCAAAATACCCTCACCTCTTCAGCATACCAGGTACGTACGTAAATTTCGAGGGCAAAATTCCATAAGGAGGGGAGATTGTGAGACCCAGATTTTATGAATAAATATTTAATTTTCTCGAAATATTTTTTTGTATATTATGGTGTGGATTTGAGATAGTGTTATAGTTGTGGGTAGTATTTATAAATTTTGAAAAGTATGCACGTTGTTATATAATATTTGATTGGTCGGGGAATATTAGTTTTAACAGGGAATATTCGTACAATGGCACAATTATTGGTGGACCCCACAACGGAATTATTGTCGGATTGAGAAAATGACAAAATTATTTTATGAAAATAACAGCGAAAGTTTTACCGTTAACTGTTGAAACACCCGGTGTTAAAAGTACAGTAATACGCGTGGTTGCATAGTAGCACACTGTATTGATTATTGATGCTTACGTGATAAGTCACTAAGTTTTATTTTATTAGTATTATTAATGTAATAAAACAGAAAAGCTTTATATATAAAATAGAATACTTTTATAAAGTTATTCGTTTTATTAGATTATAAATAGAATATATTATATTCTATTATGCATATTATTTTGCATAGTAAAATCTTTTTATATAAAACAGAATCATTTTATAAAGTTATTTATTTTATTAGACTATAAATAGAATATATTATATTTTATTATGCATAGTGCCTGCATAGTGTTGCATAGTGCATGAATAGTATTTTGAATAGTAAAATCTTTTTATATAAAACAGAATACTTTTATAAAGTTATTCGTTTTATTAGATTATAAATAGAATATATTATATTTTATTTAAAAGATTTTGTTTTAAATCTGGACCGTCCGTTTAAAGTAAATTAATCTGGACCGTTCATGAATTAGTTACTATGCAGTCCATTCTTCTATAAATAAAAGCTCATTCATTTATTATTTCTTACGAATTCACTGAAACTCTAGAGAGAGAAACTATAGAGAGAAAGAAGAAAAGTATTGTGCTACTTCACTACTCGTACATCCAGTACTCTTCTTCTTAAGGTAATGGATATTATTTGTTGTACTCGTAAGGGGTATTATTTCTTTCTTATTCGTGAAAAGAACTTCTGTTATTCCATTCTTTATTATTCTGTTGGAATAACTTATTCTTTATTATTATTTCACGACTGTTGTACAATTGAGTTGTATTTGAATTTTGTACCATGTATTTGGTGACTCAAGATGGGTGATGTATACTTATTTTGGGGGCGTCACAGTTGGTATCAAACCCATAGAAAAGAGCCCCTAGCCTTTATCTGGTGACTTCTAAGTCTTGGAATGCACCGAAGCCAGACTTTCCCTAGGGGACGCCGTGAGTAATGGTGGCAAGTTGATAGGTATCATTGTGAGGTGTTATCCAAGTCTTGGATGTGAGTCACAGTTGGATTGTATGAAATAAATGTAAACAACCAAGCTTACCCCTCTGTAATAAATATTACAGCCTTAGTCGGTCACTTTTGACCGGTTAACTGACGAAAATGTGCTTTCTGTTACGTTTAATTGAAGTTTGGGGTTTACTTTAGACACCTTTTTTGGTTTGGGGTGCAAAAGTCAACATGCGTGTAAAGTTTGGGGTGCACATTATCTTTTAGTCGTTCATTTTTTTAACGAAATGAACTAATTTTAAAATAATAATTAGTTTAGTGGGGTAATTTGAAAAATTAAAAATTTAATTGTGTAATCAGTAAAACGTTTCAACTATAATGAGTATTTAATTGGTTTTGCCAAAGCTAAATGCATCAGACGCGTGTGCACACGCGTTAGGCGAATTGAACTTGTGTGCTTCTTTAGAAATGCATGCGTCACTACGCTTTAACAAATTTTATGCACCGAAAAGAACTATGTAAGCGAATTTAGGTGATGTTTGTTTACATTTTATTTGTCTTTTATTGTCTCTTAATCGGTAAAAGGAATATATAAATTTAAATCATTAAGAGTTGTCTCTTAATGAAAATTTTAAATATATAGAGTTTTTATAAATATTATATTCCCTCAATTCCAAATTTTAAGATTTTTATTGATTTTAAAAAAGTCAATTTGAGATATTTTTAAATTTAAAAGTTATTCATATTTTTTTATACTTTTTTAGTTACTAAACAACTTTTTAAGTTCAGATGTTATTTCACTCAAATGATCTAATTTATTAAGATATGAGCATTCACAACAGTTTCTTTATCTCTATCCCTACTCTGCAGTGCTATTGAGTCATTATGTATGATAGGGATTCAATTTTTTCACTATGTACCCAACAGGTTCCTTATATTGATTATTTAAATATTAAATTTTAAAATTTGAAATTTGAAATTTGAAAGTTCCAATAGTCAAATCATGTTTTGAACGTTGTCACTATTTTTTTATTTAGAAGTAATTGCTGTTTAAATTTAAAAATTATAATTATTTTAATTTAAAAATAAAGATTGTTAGAAATCAAAATGTGCAACGATCATTATGTGTTTATGAGAACTAAAACAACATTATTTTAATTATAAAATAATAAAATTTATAATTAGTAGTAATATTTTTTACAAAAATGATCAAAATTAAAATTTGACTGATTTTTAATTTTTTTATAGTTCTCTTTCTTTTTGTAAATCCTCTGTTTAAAAAATAAAAATAAGTGAATTTGATAGGCATACCAAAATCAGTAATTAAGTGAGATAAGATCATTTAACCAAAATCAGTAATTAAAATTTGACTAATTTTTAATTTTTTTTTATAGTTCTCTTTCTTTTTGTAAATCATTTGTTTAAAAAATAAAAATAAGTGAATTTGATAGGCATACCAAAATCAGTAATTAAGTGAGATGAGATTTTCTTCCCATCTCATAGTTTGAGATTTTCTCATTTTTCAGATCTTTTTTTCATGATCTTTCTGTGGAAGACATATCTATTCAAATCAAATTTGAGTGCTGGGTTATCACGACGACCTCCTTTTCGTTGTTCGTGTTGAAAAATTTCGCAAGTCTGTATATTTTTTAGAATTTTTTTTTTGTAATTCGATTAACTTATTTATGAGAATATTCCCTTTTTTTTATTACAGGATTTTGTCAAGAAAAAAAGAAGAAGTAAGTTTATTAATTTTTATAGCAAATAATCTCTATAATTAGTTGTAAACTGCTTGAAATTTAAATATATAAAAATAATCAATTTAGAAATTAAATGTCATAAACATAAATTGCATACTAAAACCTATGAATAATATAATTATAATTCTTTCAATATTTATGTGATAAACAATATAATGTTGGCCCAACACGAAAAGCTCGCTCCAATTTATATGAATACTAAATTTGACATCCAAAACTTTCATTTTATATTTATTGTGATATCCATAAAGTATGTTATTTCTTGTAATGTAACACACTTGAGATTGTAAAGTTATGTTGCAAAAATATGATTAATATACCTAATTAAAACCACAAAATTAATTATGATATTATATTAATTTTGAGATTCTATTATATAATTAAAACCACAAAATTAATTTTGATATTGCACGTTTCTTAATAAGTTAGTCTACATTCTATGATCAATCTACTATACCTATATAAATATATAAAAACACGAACTTTTCTTTTTAGGTTTTTGTCTATAATCCTAGAATCTATTATATATAGAAAGGATCAAGAGTATAATTCTTAAATAGCAGAATGACTTAAATAATAGAATTTTATTAAAACGACGTAGTTTTGATAAGACGCGGTGGCATTTTTGTAAATACGCGGTGGCATGGTATTTACAAAAATGTCACCGCATCTTATCAAAACTTCGTCGTTTTGATAAAGTTCTATTATTTAAGAGAGTTCTACTATTTAAGAGGTCTACTCTTGATCATGTCTGCTATTATATATACTAAATATCTATTATATATACTAAATCACAGTTTTTAACACAATATGTTGACATCTGTCATTCTAAAAATTAAACACATGTCCCTCCTAATTAATACTCCTATTTATCTTATACTAAAAACTCAACACCTGTCCACCCTAATTAATGCTCCTATTTATCTTATACAAATACGTAGGATACAGTAAAAAAACTAAATTTGATTCTCAAATAGTCAAATCCACTAAATCTGGGATTATATTTTCAAAATTCAAAAATTTATTATCTATTATCTATCTATTATCTATTATTTATTATCTATCTATTATCTATACTAAATCACAGTACATGACACAATAATTTGACATTTGTTCTTCTATAAATTTAACACATGTTCATCCTATTTAATGCTCTTTATAGTTCTTGACAAAAATACCCTTGACAAACAACTTCGTACAAAAATACCCTTGATAAACAACTCAGGTTCCTTTTTTAAATTATGGATAAATAATAACAAACCAAGTAGAATTTAATCTCTTAAACAACCAATCAACAAAATTTTATATGGATAAAACTTCCTAACTGAATTAGAGTTTGAAATAATGTTAATGATCACCAAACCTAATCCTCCATGCATATACATACATATATATACGTATATTAATCAGACTAATTGTTTATTCTCATAAGTGAACAGCAAACCATGGCTTCTTCTCAATTTTCCTCTTCTTTTTCGTTTTGTCTCTATGTTTTTCTTCTACTTATGTCATTCACGTTTCGCACGATGGAAGAGTCATCACCATTGATGGTGAACAGAAACCATTCAAGAGGAAGGATTTTATTCTGTTCTTCGGATTGGGCCTTATGTTTGTGTTGAATGGAATTATGGGTACGTACGTAAATTAATTCTAATAATCTATTATATATACTAAATCACAGTTTTTAACACAATATGTTGACATCTGTCATTCTAAAAATTAAACACCTGTCCCTCCTAATTAATACTCCTATTTATCTTATACTAAAAACTCAACACCTGTCCACCCTAATTAATGCTCCTATTTATCTTATACAAATACGTAGGATACAGTAAAAAAACTAAATTTGATTCTCAAATAGTCAAATCTCCTAAATCTGGGATTATATTTTCAAATCTATTATATATACTAAATCACAGTTTTTAACACAATATGTTGACATCTGTCATTCTAAAAATTAAACACATGTCCCTCCTAATTAATACTCCTATTTATCTTATACTAAAAACTCAACACCTGTCCACCCTAATTAATGCTCCTATTTATCTTATACAAATACGTAGGATACAGTAAAAAAACTAAATTTGATTCTCAAATAGTCAAATCCACTAAATCTGGGATTATATTTTCAAAATTCAAAAATTTATTATCTATTATCTATCTATTATCTATTATTTATTATCTATCTATTATCTATACTAAATCACAGTACATGACACAATAATTTGACATTTGTTCTTCTATAAATTTAACACATGTTCATCCTATTTAATGCTCTTTATAGTTCTTGACAAAAATACCCTTGACAAACAACTTCGTACAAAAATACCCTTGATAAACAACTCAGGTTCCTTTTTTAAATTATGGATAAATAATAACAAACCAAGTAGAATTTAATCTCTTAAACAACCAATCAACAAAATTTTATATGGATAAAACTTCCTAACTGAATTAGAGTTTGAAATAATGTTAATGATCACCAAACCTAATCCTCCATGCATATACATACATATATATACATATATTAATCAGACTAATTGTTTATTCTCATAAGTGAACAGCAAACCATGGCTTCTTCTCAATTTTCCTCTTCTTTTTCGTTTTGTCTCTATGTTTTTCTTCTACTTATGTCATTCACGTTTCGCACGATGGAAGAGTCATCACCATTGATGGTGAACAGAAACCATTCAAGAGGAAGGATTTTATTCTGTTCTTCGGATTGGGCCTTATGTTTGTGTTGAATGGAATTATGGGTACGTACGTAAATTAATTCTAATAATCTATTATATATACTAAATCACAGTTTTTAACACAATATGTTGACATCTGTCATTCTAAAAATTAAACACCTGTCCCTCCTAATTAATACTCCTATTTATCTTATACTAAAAACTCAACACCTGTCCACCCTAATTAATGCTCCTATTTATCTTATACAAATACGTAGGATACAGTAAAAAAACTAAATTTGATTCTCAAATAGTCAAATCCACTAAATCTGGGATTATATTTTCAAAATTCAAAAATTTATTATCTATTATCTATCTATTATCTATTATTTATTATCTATCTATTATCTATACTAAATCACAGTACATGACACAATAATTTGACATTTGTTCTTCTATAAATTTAACACATGTTCATCCTATTTAATGCTCTTTATAGTTCTTGACAAAAATACCCTTGACAAACAACTTCGTACAAAAATACCCTTGATAAACAACTCAGGTTCCTTTTTTAAATTATGGATAAATAATAACAAACCAAGTAGAATTTAATCTCTTAAACAACCAATCAACAAAATTTTATATGGATAAAACTTCCTAACTGAATTAGAGTTTGAAATAATGTTAATGATCACCAAACCTAATCCTCCATGCATATACATACATATATATACGTATATTAATCAGACTAATTGTTTATTCTCATAAGTGAACAGCAAACCATGGCTTCTTCTCAATTTTCCTCTTCTTTTTCGTTTTGTCTCTATGTTTTTCTTCTACTTATGTCATTCACGTTTCGAACGATGGAAGAGTCATCACCATTGATGGTGAACAGAAACCATTCAAGAGGAAGGATTTTATTCTGTTCTTCGGATTGGGCCTTATGTTTGTGTTGAATGGAATTATGGGTACGTACGTAAATTAATTCTAATAATCTATTATATATACTAAATCACAGTTTTTAACACAATATGTTGACATCTGTCATTCTAAAAATTAAACACCTGTCCCTCCTAATTAATACTCCTATTTATCTTATACTAAAAACTCAACACCTGTCCACCCTAATTAATGCTCCTATTTATCTTATACAAATACGTAGGATACAGTAAAAAAACTAAATTTGATTCTCAAATAGTCAAATCCACTAAATCTGGGATTATATTTTCAAAATTCAAAAATTTATTATCTATTATCTATCTATTATCTATTATTTATTATCTATCTATTATCTATACTAAATCACAGTACATGACACAATAATTTGACATTTGTTCTTCTATAAATTTAACACATGTTCATCCTATTTAATGCTCTTTATAGTTCTTGACAAAAATACCCTTGACAAACAACTTCGTACAAAAATACCCTTGATAAACAACTCAGGTTCCTTTTTTAAATTATGGATAAATAATAACAAACCAAGTAGAATTTAATCTCTTAAACAACCAATCAACAAAATTTTATATGGATAAAACTTCCTAACTGAATTAGAGTTTGAAATAATGTTAATGATCACCAAACCTAATCCTCCATGCATATACATACATATATATACGTATATTAATCAGACTAATTGTTTATTCTCATAAGTGAACAGCAAACCATGGCTTCTTCTCAATTTTCCTCTTCTTTTTCGTTTTGTCTCTATGTTTTTCTTCTACTTATGTCATTCACGTTTCGCACGATGGAAGAGTCATCACCATTGATGGTGAACAGAAACCATTCAAGAGGAAGGATTTTATTCTGTTCTTCGGATTGGGCCTTATGTTTGTGTTGAATGGAATTATGGGTACGTACGTAAATTAATTCTAATAATCTATTATATATACTAAATCACAGTTTTTAACACAATATGTTGACATCTGTCATTCTAAAAATTAAACACCTGTCCCTCCTAATTAATACTCCTATTTATCTTATACTAAAAACTCAACACCTGTCCACCCTAATTAATGCTCCTATTTATCTTATACAAATACGTAGGATACAGTAAAAAAACTAAATTTGATTCTCAAATAGTCAAATCCACTAAATCTGGGATTATATTTTCAAAATTCAAAAATTTATTATCTATTATCTATCTATTATCTATTATTTATTATCTATCTATTATCTATACTAAATCACAGTACATGACACAATAATTTGACATTTGTTCTTCTATAAATTTAACACATGTTCATCCTATTTAATGCTCTTTATAGTTCTTGACAAAAATACCCTTGACAAACAACTTCGTACAAAAATACCCTTGATAAACAACTCAGGTTCCTTTTTTAAATTATGGATAAATAATAACAAACCAAGTAGAATTTAATCTCTTAAACAACCAATCAACAAAATTTTATATGGATAAAACTTCCTAACTGAATTAGAGTTTGAAATAATGTTAATGATCACCAAACCTAATCCTCCATGCATATACATACATATATATACGTATATTAATCAGACTAATTGTTTATTCTCATAAGTGAACAGCAAACCATGGCTTCTTCTCAATTTTCCTCTTCTTTTTCGTTTTGTCTCTATGTTTTTCTTCTACTTATGTCATTCACGTTTCGAACGATGGAAGAGTCATCACCATTGATGGTGAACAGAAACCATTCAAGAGGAAGGATTTTATTCTGTTCTTCGGATTGGGCCTTATGTTTGTGTTGAATGGAATTATGGGTACGTACGTAAATTAATTCTAATAATCTATTATATATACTAAATCACAGTTTTTAACACAATATGTTGACATCTGTCATTCTAAAAATTAAACACCTGTCCCTCCTAATTAATACTCCTATTTATCTTATACTAAAAACTCAACACCTGTCCACCCTAATTAATGCTCCTATTTATCTTATACAAATACGTAGGATACAGTAAAAAAACTAAATTTGATTCTCAAATAGTCAAATCCACTAAATCTGGGATTATATTTTCAAAATTCAAAAATTTATTATCTATTATCTATCTATTATCTATTATTTATTATCTATCTATTATCTATACTAAATCACAGTACATGACACAATAATTTGACATTTGTTCTTCTATAAATTTAACACATGTTCATCCTATTTAATGCTCTTTATAGTTCTTGACAAAAATACCCTTGACAAACAACTTCGTACAAAAATACCCTTGATAAACAACTCAGGTTCCTTTTTTAAATTATGGATAAATAATAACAAACCAAGTAGAATTTAATCTCTTAAACAACCAATCAACAAAATTTTATATGGATAAAACTTCCTAACTGAATTAGAGTTTGAAATAATGTTAATGATCACCAAACCTAATCCTCCATGCATATACATACATATATATACGTATATTAATCAGACTAATTGTTTATTCTCATAAGTGAACAGCAAACCATGGCTTCTTCTCAATTTTCCTCTTCTTTTTCGTTTTGTCTCTATGTTTTTCTTCTACTTATGTCATTCACGTTTCGAACGATGGAAGAGTCATCACCATTGATGGTGAACAGAAACCATTCAAGAGGAAGGATTTTATTCTGTTCTTCGGATTGGGCCTTATGTTTGTGTTGAATGGAATTATGGGTACGTACGTAAATTAATTCTAATAATCTATTATATATACTAAATCACAGTTTTTAACACAATATGTTGACATCTGTCATTCTAAAAATTAAACACCTGTCCCTCCTAATTAATACTCCTATTTATCTTATACTAAAAACTCAACACCTGTCCACCCTAATTAATGCTCCTATTTATCTTATACAAATACGTAGGATACAGTAAAAAAACTAAATTTGATTCTCAAATAGTCAAATCCACTAAATCTGGGATTATATTTTCAAAATTCAAAAATTTATTATCTATTATCTATCTATTATCTATTATTTATTATCTATCTATTATCTATACTAAATCACAGTACATGACACAATAATTTGACATTTGTTCTTCTATAAATTTAACACATGTTCATCCTATTTAATGCTCTTTATAGTTCTTGACAAAAATACCCTTGACAAACAACTTCGTACAAAAATACCCTTGATAAACAACTCAGGTTCCTTTTTTAAATTATGGATAAATAATAACAAACCAAGTAGAATTTAATCTCTTAAACAACCAATCAACAAAATTTTATATGGATAAAACTTCCTAACTGAATTAGAGTTTGAAATAATGTTAATGATCACCAAACCTAATCCTCCATGCATATACATACATATATATACGTATATTAATCAGACTAATTGTTTATTCTCATAAGTGAACAGCAAACCATGGCTTCTTCTCAATTTTCCTCTTCTTTTTCGTTTTGTCTCTATGTTTTTCTTCTACTTATGTCATTCACGTTTCGCACGATGGAAGAGTCATCACCATTGATGGTGAACAGAAACCATTCAAGAGGAAGGATTTTATTCTGTTCTTCGGATTGGGCCTTATGTTTGTGTTGAATGGAATTATGGGTACGTACGTAAATTAATTCTAATAATCTATTATATATACTAAATCACAGTTTTTAACACAATATGTTGACATCTGTCATTCTAAAAATTAAACACCTGTCCCTCCTAATTAATACTCCTATTTATCTTATACTAAAAACTCAACACCTGTCCACCCTAATTAATGCTCCTATTTATCTTATACAAATACGTAGGATACAGTAAAAAAACTAAATTTGATTCTCAAATAGTCAAATCCACTAAATCTGGGATTATATTTTCAAAATTCAAAAATTTATTATCTATTATCTATCTATTATCTATTATTTATTATCTATCTATTATCTATACTAAATCACAGTACATGACACAATAATTTGACATTTGTTCTTCTATAAATTTAACACATGTTCATCCTATTTAATGCTCTTTATAGTTCTTGACAAAAATACCCTTGACAAACAACTTCGTACAAAAATACCCTTGATAAACAACTCAGGTTCCTTTTTTAAATTATGGATAAATAATAACAAACCAAGTAGAATTTAATCTCTTAAACAACCAATCAACAAAATTTTATATGGATAAAACTTCCTAACTGAATTAGAGTTTGAAATAATGTTAATGATCACCAAACCTAATCCTCCATGCATATACATACATATATATACGTATATTAATCAGACTAATTGTTTATTCTCATAAGTGAACAGCAAACCATGGCTTCTTCTCAATTTTCCTCTTCTTTTTCGTTTTGTCTCTATGTTTTTCTTCTACTTATGTCATTCACGTTTCGCACGATGGAAGAGTCATCACCATTGATGGTGAACAGAAACCATTCAAGAGGAAGGATTTTATTATGTTCTTCGGATTGGGCCTTATGTTTGTGTTGAATGGAATTATGGGTACGTACATAAATTAATTCTAATAATTTACTAATTTAATATTATAATTAATTAATCATAATGTAATATTGATTTAGTGGATTTCCTATATAGCTGGACAAATTCCTGGAGTCGAGTTCCAAACAACAAACAATGTGTTTATGGTACATAAATTCTTTAAATATCTTATTCTGAGTAATTATCCATGTTTTATACAAGTTATTATTATTATTATTATTATTATTATTATACATTTATGTTGTTGTTGTTATTGACGCATAGAAAGAATTTTTAGTTGGTATTTGACATTTGAAATAGTAATGATCGTAAATGTTAATTAAATTTTTCAATAATTTATTTTACGTTAATAAGATTATCAAATATTTTTTTTGGCTAATACTATTGGTCGGTGTTAATAATAATGATTTTGTCCGAAGTGGAGGGAGAAAATGTTTTTTTATGGAAATACTTGAAATTATTTGATCGAGATATTTGAGTCTTTTTAACAAATAGTCTAATATTTAAATGAGATTATTTGATTAAAACATACAACTAATAAAATAGTCTCATCTATTATATATACTAAATCTATTATTATATATTTATATATACTAAAACACAGTATATGGCATGGCATAATAAGTTACATTTGTCATTCAAAAAATTAACACATGTTCATCCTAATTAATGCTCCTAATTAATCTATTATCTATTATATATACTAAAACACATGACAAAATATCTGTCATTCTAAAAAATCAACAAATGTCCATCATAATTAATGCTTCTTATTACTCTTGATAAAAATACCCTTGACAAAAATGAACCGAGGTTGTAAAAAATCTAAATTCAATCCCCTAATTCCCATAAATCACTACTATATATAAATCTAAATAGTTTCTAGATTTATTTCAACTGTTTTAATATTATCCTTTGTGATTTAATTATGATATTATCCTTTGTAATTTAATTGTTATCTCTTAATTTATTGATTAATTATAATTTGGAGCGCTGTGAAAAAATTGATAATTGTCGTAAATAAAGTTGCTCAACATTAAGCAGCTAATGGGACATAGATTTGAAAGATTACTGTAGATATACTTATGTTATCTGTGTAGCTGGATTCATCTTTATGATTTGCTCATAAAACATTACCACATGAACGGCTGATGTTGACGGGAATGGAGTATTGAACTATGGAGAGTTTATGGCAGTAACAATCACCTGGAGAGGATGCAGAACGATAAGCATTTCCACATAGCATTTATGTTTTTTGACAAAGATGGTAATGGGTATATTGAGCATGATGAACTACGGGAAGCCTTGGCAGATGAATCGGGTGAAACTGATGGTGATGTACTCAATGAAATTATGCGAGAGGCACACAGACAAGGTCTGATCATATTCAAGCTTTACATATCTTTTATTTATCAACCTCAAGACCCACATTTGCTTTTTTTAGTTGTGTTTACTTCACACTTTACTCGATCGGGTAATTGTAGTTCGACCAAATTCATTTGACAAGTTTTGTGACCTTTTAGAACTAAAAAATGGGATTTAGATTCATTGAACTCTCTCTCTCACTGTGTGTAATGTTATCTTTAAATTTTACAATGGTGGTTCATTGTTTCAGGACGGACAAATTAGTTACGACGAGTTTGTTGCAATGATGAAAACTGGAACTGATCGGAGAAAAGCATCTCGACAATATTCTAGAGAAAGGTTCCAGAGCTTGAGTGTAAACCTGATGAAGGATGGGTCGTTGCATCTTCAGGATGCTATGATCGATCAAACTTATGTTGTTTGAGCTAAAAAGGGTTTATGGATCGTTTCATTTATGGTGACTGGTTTTTCCTCAACTTCCTGAAGTCGAAATGAATTGAATCTTCATTGTGGATGCAGTGTATCTATTACCTGAAAATTTGGATATGGGATATCTTACAGAGAGTGCCGGTTTCGAGAATGACTGAAATTTAACTAGAGTTCTGTTGCCGAGTATTCTGGAGGCATTTTTTACATTAATCACCTTACTTATAGTAGTGTTAGGGTGTTATGTGTTTGATGATTAAATTACTCATGTATTTGTGGCTTCTTTTTAAAAAAAAATGTAAAACATTGTGCAGAAGGTAGTTTTAGGGTACGTACTTGGTAATGTGAATTTTAGGAATTTTATATTGAGCAGTGCGTTGTACAATTATGATGGTATTATGATGGTCAGGGTTTTCTCTCCATAACTATTGTTTCCTGCTTCCCAAACTAATAGAATAGGAGTACTGAATATGTTCTTTTTTGGCTGATCAATAACACTTGGTGAAATAGGATATGATAGGAGACCGAACTTATCAAAAAATCATTTACCTTTATCAATTTGATTTGCCTATTGGTATTGGATACTCCATACCCAACTTTAGGTCCCATATATCCTTTACTAATTTATTTATGATATTATCCTTTGTAATTTAATTGTTATCTCTTAATATATAGATTATAATCCCCTAAATCACTACTATAAATCTAAACAGTTTTTAGATTTATATCAACTGTTTTAATATTATTCTTATCTAATTTAATTATGATATTATCATTTATAATTTAATTATGATATTATCCTTTGTAATTTAATTGTTATTTCTTAATTTATTAATTATAATCCCCTAAATCACTACTATAAATCTAAACAGTTTTTAGATTTATATCAACTGTTTTGATATTATCCTTTACTAATTTAATTATGATATTATCCTTTGTAAGTTAATTATGATATTATCATTTGTAATTTAATTGTTATCTCTTAATTTATTGATTATAATCCCCTAAATCACTACTATAATCTATTATCTATATGTTAATTATACTAAAACGTAATACATGGCACAATAGCTCGACACATGTCATCCTCAAAATTCAACACATGTCTTGCCTAATTAATACTCCTTAAGACCCTTAACAAAAATATCCAACCAACATAACAACTGAGGTCGAAACAAACCTAAATTCATTCCTCTAAATCTGGAATCAACTATTCAAATATGGCATCTAAAATAAAATTAAAATAACAAATAACAAATAATATCAATCATAACTTACTATGTTAATTTTATAATCCCTAAAATCTACTATTTTTTTAAACATAATTATTATATCCTAAAATCACTAATTTTCTAATATTATACCATAAATTATATCATATATGATATAATATTAATACACGTATGATATAATATTATAATACACGTATATAACAAAATAATAAAATTACTATCTATCTAAACTATGCAGATATTTACTAATTAAATTATATTACAACATAATATTATACTATTTATAATTATATTACAACATAATATTATACAGTTTAAAATATTTAAAACAAAATTAAAATAATAAATAATATCATTCATAACTTACTATGTTGATTTATTATCTCCTAAAATCACTACTTTCGAATCCCACATTAATATTTTGATTTTATAATTTCATAAATCACTACAAATCTAAATTGTTCTGATAATGTTAACTGTTATAATATTAGCATTACTAATTTAATTATTATCTCCTAAAATCACTATTTTTTTAATCCTAAATTAATATTTTGAATTTATAATCTCTTAATTATCACTACAAAACTAAATTATTTTGGTAATGTCAACTGTTCTGATATTATCATTTCTAATTTAATTATTATCTTCTAAAATCACTACTTTGTTATATTATTATTACTCTTCGTTATTTAACCTAATTTTATTTCTATAAATACAACATAATATTATACCATTTATAATTATATTACAACATTATATTATACAGTTTAAAATATTTAAAATAAAATTAAAAGAACAAATAATATCAATCATAACTTACTATGTTGATTTTATAATCCCCAAAATCCACTACTTTTCTAAACATAATTATTATATCCTAAAATTACTATTTTTCTAATATTATACCATTCATAATTATACCATACATGTATTGTATCATATTATAATACACGTATATAACAAAATAACAAAATCACCACATATCTAAACTGTGCAGATATTATCATTACTAATTAAATTATATTACAACATAATATTATACCATTTATAATTATATTAAAACATAATATTATAAAGTTTAAAATATTAAAACAAAATTAAAATAACAAATAATATCAATCATAACTTACTATGTTAATTTTATAATCCCCTAAATTACTACATTTTCAATCTAAACGATTTTTATATTATCGTTACTTATTTATTATCTCCTAAAATCACTATATTTTAATCTCACGTTAATATTTTAATTTTATAATCACATAAATCACTACAAATTTAAATTGTTCTGATAATGTTAACTGTTTTAATATTAGCATTACTAATTTAATTATTATCTCCTAAAATTACTACTTTTTTAATCCCAAATTAATATTTTGAATTTATAATCTCTTAATTATCACTACAAAACTAAATTATTTTGGTAATGTCATCTGTTCTGATATTATCATTTCTAATTTAATTATAATCTTCTAAAATCACTACTTTATGATATTATCATTACTGTTGAATGACACTTATGTCCCTCCAAGTTGCCATCAATTTTCAAAATTGTCTCTAAAGTTCAATTATTGTTATTTAGCTCCTTAAAATGACATTTTGTTGGCGTTTTCCGTTACTTCAGCCCAATTTAACCTCAATCTGACCCATTTTGATCAATTTTGACCCAACCCGATCCAGTTTCACCCAATCCAAAATTTTAATATTTTAAAATATAAAATTGTTTTTAAAATAAGATGAAAATAATAATTATATTTAACATTTAAAATATATAAATATTTAATATTTTAAAATAAAATATCTTTTGAAAATAATAATTATTATATTTAATATTTTAAAATTATATTTATTTTTTATATTTAAAATAAAATATTATTTTATAAAAGTTATAAAGATAATTATTATTATAAGGAATAAATATTAGGAACTTTTATTTTTTCAAAAATGAGTATAGTTTCATAAAATATAGATTCAAAAAAAATTACAGAAGAAAATTATATATAATTATTATTTTAAACTTATTTTAAAAATAATTTTATATTTTAAAATATTAAAATTTTGTGTTGGGTCAAACTAGGTCGGTTTGAGGTCAAATTGGGCCGACGGAACGAAAACGCCAACAAAATATCACTTTAAGGACCTAACTGAAGAAAATTGAACTTTAGGGACGACTTTGAAAGTGGCTGGCAACTTGGAGGGACAAAGTGTCATTTAGCCGAAATTGAGCTATTATCATTATTTTCCGTTATTTAACTTAATTTCTCCCTATAAATACATACCAACTATTACGCAACAACTCATGCTACAAACAATTCTAAATACTGTTGAAAGTGCAAAGGACTTATATGGAGACCTTCAGATTATGGTGACAGTGCATTCAATGGGAGGGACTATGACTTCATTTTGTGGACTATATCTCATGGTGTTTATATGTATGGCTTCTTCATCTATTGTATTATATTATCTGGATTGTAGTTTTGCATGATTTGTTAATTACTAGCATCCGGTAAATTATTTTCATCATCATTAATAGTTTTTTTTGGCATTATGATAATATTGTGACAATTGCAAAAAATAGATAAAAAACTAATGAGATAATGTATCCATTTTTTAACTATAACATTGTTTAATGTATGACACAGTGTTATACTGTTATGTTTTTAGACACGATGTTTGTTTAACATGTAATTTCCCTTAAGGTCTGAGGACCGAAAATGGGACATTCTTCATATATTTCTCCTTTCATTTAGATGTTTGAATTCTGGTGCAAGTAAGCGTATATAAGACATGGAATCTTTAAAATGCATCAAGTACTTGTGTCAGATATTTGAGGCTTGGTGAGGTTTGTGTAATGTGTAATAGACTTCAAATATGCCACTAACAATCATATCAAAATAAAAACTACACGACATTGTGAATTACACTTTCTAAATATTTATTAGTGTTTTAGAATGAAAGAGGTACCTATTTTTAACTCTATTAGTTACATTATAAATATTTTTATCAAAACATTAATATATATACACACACACAATTGTTATATAATGTCATGGGGTTTAGTGATTAGATTGATTCTATACTTGGATATGTATTTGCGCACAAAACTTTTACCCAACTCTATGTGACATATGCTACCAAAATTTGATAATTGCACAACAATCTACTATCTTCTTATTATATTTTAATTTATTAATTATGCGTATAAATTTATTATTAATAAAATGAATAATCCCGCTGCAACGCGCGGGTTTATATCTAGTTATATATACTAAATAACAGTTGATCACACGTTAGATTGACATCTGTCTATCTAAAAATTAGACATATGTTCTCCTAAACATTCAACAGCTGTCCATCATATGGATAAATTCATCTGTGTAAGTCAGTTAGTTTAATTATTTTCCAATTATCTTAATTATATCCCATCCATTTTTAAATTATGAATAAATAATAACATACTAAGTAAAATTTAATCTCTTCAACAACCAATCAGCAAAAATTTAGAGTTTGAAATAATATTAATGATCACCCCATGCATATACATACATTTATATACGTATATTCAGGAACATCTAGAGAAATGAATACCATAATCTTTTTGACTTCATCAGGTCAGTAACTCTCATTTCTTTTCCCATTTCTTAACTAAATTAGAGTTTTACTTATTCCCATTTTTTTCCAGTCAATTTTGGACGAAAAACTTTGGCAAAAAAAAGTTATGCATATATATATATATAAGCATAAGCCTTTGATTTTTTTGTTAACGGTGATAGGCTTTCTGTGCGCAAAACTAAAAAGGGCAAGGCTGCCAAGGACCCTAACAAACCTAAGAGGCTGCCCAGTGCTTTCTTCGTTTTCATGTATGTTATTTTTTGTTCCTTTATCAATTTAAACATTAATTATAGTTCTTTTTTTGATTTTTTTTTTAAAATTATTGATTTTGATATATTTGCTGAATTAATTTTGTTGCAAGGAGGGTTTCAGAGTACAGTTTAAAGAAAAAATCCTCAGAGTAAAGGAGTTGCTGCTGTGATTCATATGATTCTTTTAATTTTATGTTGTGTTCCTTCTTTTTGTTAGCATTTTTATATTATTATTGTAATTAACTGTGTGTTTAATCATGAAATTAACTCAAAAACAGATTGGTTAGGCTGGTGGAGATAAGTTAATGTTTGATCCACTGTCAGTAGATGTTCACTGATATCTCAAATACTCTGGACTTTAACTAATATGTTCAGGCCTGCTGGCGGAAGCAACATGGAATTCCATTATTTGAAGAGCATTTCTTGATTTTGAATTGCGAGAACAGCAAATTGTTTTAAATACTTTTTGATGAAGTTGAGAGGTATAACGAGGAGATAGTAGTCAGGCAGGAGAGAAGTAGGTAAATTTCTGTGAATTCATATGTCTGGTTGATATCTCAGGGCTGTTCACATTCCTTCTCTCGGAAAGCAAGATGGAAAAATTATAGCTCCATTTAAGGGAGTGTTTTTACATGCTTTATATACAACAAATGTGGAGATGATGTGATCATTTATTACTCCATTGACTCATCATCGACGATCAGAGGATCTTTGATATTTACTGTTTGCTTTAATTGGAATTTTGGGTTGTGACAAAATCTGTAGGAGTTACGTTACTTTCAGCTGGTTCTATTATAAGAGGGGGAAAAGGAGGACATGTGAGTCAGCCCCAGTGCATTATACTGCCACTGTTTAATTTTCGATAATTTCAGTTCTTTTTCATAATTAGAGATATGTAGAGATGAATTTGGGGATATTTTTAATAAATTTATTAGTGTGGTTTGAAATCTTGGGAGAGAGGTTGAAATCCAAAACAAGTTAATGTTTGAGCCATTGTCAGTAGATTTCGGCGATGGTAAACCGCAAGAAACTAACCGTCGAAGAGCTCTACAATGCGACTGTGATGATTAAGAAACCGGAGGCATGTAATTTATGTTTCCAATCCTTTCAATTTTAATTTCCCCCAATGTTTCCGTAATTATTTTATTATTACATCTCCTGAAATTATTTGGATATAATGATCGTTATTAGTGTAAAATTTCCGCCTTTTTTATTTAATTCAATTAGAAATTTTAACAATACAACTTGACATGTGCATTCATTTTGTCTAATTTTAGGTTCTTTCTGATGGAAGAATCTTTTTTTACTTGAAAATCGAATGACACTGAGATCTATGTATGTTTACTTATTTGTCACTCTATTGTGAATAACTAGTTTTCTTCATATATGTGATTAAGGATGTTCACTACTCTCACTGTCTATTTCTCTCTTTCTTTCATCCCATTTTTGAATATCAGAATTTGGTGTCCTTTTGATCTACTATTACTAATTATGTGATCGTACAAATCTCTTTGGCAAATCGAAAAAGTTACGGTTAGATAACAATAATATCCCTTTCATACTTTTTCTTCCCGGTTTGATGTCCTTATTGAAGTGTGTTGAAGACCAATTTTATATTTAAAGTTGGAAGACCTAACATGCATCTGTGGTGTTTTTCTTTATCAGCTTTCACTTGTGATATTAGTTCAAAAAAATTAAAAACCATAAATCATTTATTTGTTGCCATATGTGGGCACTGTTAGAGTTTTATTTTTTAGGAGGAAAATGAACTATTAAGTACATAATCTATTATCTATTCTAAATCACAATACATGATACAATAAATTGACATATGTCCTACAAATTCAACACATGTCCATCCTATTTAATGCTCCTAATTGCCCTTAACAAAGATACCCTAAGTAAGTTTTCTTTCGATTTTGTTTTGTTTTAGTGAAGTGATAAACGACGGTGGCCGGTATAGAAGAAATTCGGAATGAGATGGTATGAACGTTGATTTTTGTTTTAGTGAAGTAAGTTTTGTTGGTGCATTGTTGGTCTACGTTCATCTTCTTCGGATTTCAGTTTGTGTGAATTTTTGATTTGCTTTTCTTGGTTGTCTTAGAAAACAATCTGGATAGTTATGAATAAATTGTGGATAACTGTGGCTAATTGAAGAAAGTTTTTATTTCTTTTCGCTAGAGCTCTGGTTGATTTTCGGTCCCCCAAATGGAAGAAATCTCTGTTTTAAATTTGAAGTGATATATAACCTTTTAATTTGGGGTCATGATTTCATATTTTGCCTAATATGGGTTATGTAATTTTTACTTTCGTTGTGTTTCTCATTTAGGTGTTAATCAACGAAATTGTATGTGGTAGTAAACGAAATTGTATGTGGACCAGGCTGTTAAGTTACTCAAGAAATTTGTGAAAGTAATTATAATTCTGTGTTTGGATATACAATGATTGTATTGTATGGTTGGAGAATTGTTGCACGTACCCAAGTTGAATTTACTGAAGAGTGAAATTAAGCCTTGGATTCATTCTTATTTAATGTTTTTTAAATATCGCGTTTTAAAAATAGCAACATAACCATCTAATCCACTAGGCAAGAATACATGGGATGAAAAGGGGATTCCTGTTGTTTCAATACCAAGTATAGATATAGTTTCACCTTATATATATGATTTCATTTCACCAATCCGTTCAGCTCTTACAGCTCAGTATATTTGCATCAGAAAATTGTAGTTTTAAGAGGTATTACCATCTGTATCATGTTTTCATTACTAGAGAAAATCTTATGAATGGTTACATGGTATAAATTTATAATCATAAATTATGTCTAGACACCAAGTATATAGAATTTTATTCTGTTAACTATTTAGTGACAATCCTGATATTGCTTCGATCACTGAATTTTTCAATTTTCAATTTAGTGGGAAAACTGTCATGCATATAATTTATAAGGATCTTGCTCATTTATTTTAGTTTGTTGCTGATTATTTTGCATTTGAAACCTCCCCTCCCCCTCCCCCTCCCCAAAAGAAAAGAGTTGGGTCAGTGATGTTCATTCAGTATCAGTTTGATAGTTAATTTGTTACATTTCAAATTTGAGGCCATTGTTTTATATGCTTTTTATTCAGTAGAAGGTGAACATGTAAGACTTGATTTGTTGGTTGATATCCATCTCAGACGCAATTCTGCATCCTGATGATTCATAATTGTGCCTCAACATTTTAGATTTGACGGAACTTTTTGTGTTGACATTTACATGTTGTGATGCATGACATAAATATAATTACATTTTCAACTATTGAGAAATTAAAGATCTATCCTCACATGTATTAGGTAGTTTCATAGTTAAATTTTGTGAACGTCAAATTCTTGGATAGAAGTTTATTTGTGTTATAATCGACTTTTGGCTTACCTAATTTTATTGTAGATGCATCTTTCTCACTTATATTGATACCAAAAGGTGTACATTTATGGATTCACATCAACACTTTGAATTTCTCCTTATTCAAGTCAATAAATTATATTTCTGGATTCATTATATCAAATATAAAAGAGTGCAAGACTAACTAGCATAAATGCTTTTGAAGTTTTTTTATAAAATTATGAAAAAAGTAGTTTACAACCTTTTTCTAAGAGTAAACTTTTTTTTCGTTTACAGGGTCCAAAGATTAGAACTGGTTTCTTAAAGGATGGGAAGAAAATCGATCTCAAACAAGGTCAAGTGATCAACATTTCCACTGACTACAGCATACAGGGTGATGAGAATACGATTTCTATGAGCTACAAGAAGCTGGCCGAGGATGTGAAGCCATAAGTGTGATTCTTTGTGCTGATGGAACAATATAACTCACTGTTCTGTCTTGTGACAAGGAAAATGGCTTGGTCCAATGTCGTTGTGAAAACTCTGCAGCTTTGGGTGAAAAAAATGTCAATCTTCCCGGTGGTGTTGTTGATCTCCCAACCTTAACTGAGAAAGAAAAAGATGATATCTTGGGGTGGGGATTGCCAACAAGATCGACATAATTCCTTTGTCATTTGTTCGCAAAGGTTCTGACCTTAAAGAGGTTAGGAAGCTGCTCGGTGAGCATGTAAAGTATATTCTACCGATGTCAAATGTTTGATCTTGATCTTGATTGTGTTGTTTTATATTTTGGTAAAGAAAAATATTGGAAATGTGTTTCGTTCGTATCTTACCTGGCATATGATTTTTCGTTTGTTTTAGTTAAATTGTAGGTTGAAAATCAAGAAGGGGTAACCACTTATTTTGATGATATTCTTGCAAATACAGATGCTTTTATGGTTGCTCGGGGTAACTTGGGAATGGAAATACCGATTGATAAGATGATTGATAAGATATTTGTAGCGCAGAAAATGATGATATACAAGTGCAACATGCCAGGGGAAACCCGTTGTGACTGCGACTCAGATGTTGGAGTCCATGACCAAATCTCCACGGCCTACTAGAGCTGAAGCAACTGATGTTGCCAATGCAGTTATTGATGGGACTGACTGTGATGCTTAGTGGTGAAACCGCTGCTGGTGATTGCCCTGAACTTGATAGTACTGTATGCTTACTGTGGGAACCAACATCAACTACTGGGTATATGCTGGTTGTATAATTTGTTAAACATTCGTATTATGTACATGTACATGTGTGATACATATTTTTATCAATATGTTAATGTTATAGTTCAGCTACTGGGTATATGCTGGTTGTGTAATCACTTGGAATTTTATATTTAACTCCGTGAGTAGTTTTTTTTGAACATTAATACCAAACTCTATTACATAGTGTTCAGGAGATGTTGATGGGTTTGTTTCTAGATATCCTCTGCGACCTTTTCAATTAACCAGTCCAAAAGAAATAAAGCACACCATTCCAGCAAGTGATACGCTTTATTTTTTAGAAAATCCTATTATGCAGATTAATGTTAGCATTTTTGACTGCTGGACATACTGAGGTAAATACTATGAACATAATATTTTATGTATCCCCCCTGCAAGTTCAAGTGTATCCAAGGAAGATACATAAATTTTATTTAATAAAATTATTATATTCTCATGCTTGTAGATATCGTTGACATCAAATTAGGGGAAGAAAGCAAACAAAAAACATAGCAGTGATTTGCAATACTGTTTCTTTGTATTTATAATATAAATTAGTTGGCTACACTTTGGTCAAGAAAAAATGAAAAAAAATAGAAAAAAGGAAGAGTAGAAAAAATGATTTGTCCACAAATTGAGGTCACTTACTTTGCCACTAGCTTAAAAGCAATAATCACATACTTAAAGTGTAATGTACAAACCGATAAACTCTCACTACTACCCCCTATAATGTATATTCATTTGTTTTTCTCTGTAAAATTTGATTATCGCACAATAATATATCATATTCTTATTATATTTTAATTTATTAATTGTACATGCATATTTATTTTTAAAAAATTGAATAATCCTGCCGCAACGCGCGGGTTTGTATCTATAGTTTAATTAGAACTAAAACGCATTTTATACCCATAGAATCTAAATTATAAATCTAATCTTTCTATTTGTCATGTTTTTGCGAGATTGTTCCCTAAATTTATTTTTTTAGCACTAGTCTCTCACATAAATACATTAATTATGCAAAATTGTTCCTCCATCCTTTTATGTTGATAATAAAGCAATTTCTGTTAATTGAATTCCGTATTATTTCGTTACATAAATTAAGGTTATTATAAGCTAACACACGTGTCATCATGTTACCAATGTGACAATCGAATTATCCACACCATTTTTAAACCCTAACGACTACTAGTAATTTTAATTTCACAAAATACGATTTGGTTGAGATGAACTTTAGCCCAGCCCTGATTTAAAACTCATGGTTAGATTAAGATGAATTCTAATTCTAATTTGAGACCTCTTAGCTTATATTTGTCATTTCTCCATCGTAAATGCAAATTTTGTTGCTCTGAAGTCTCAAATGCATTTCAAATAGGTCTAACTACCATAATGACTATAATAACCTTACTTTAGGCATGAATAATAAGTTAGCATTTTTTGTCAAATTTTATTTGATAAAATTCAATTTTTATTGACAAAAGGGGTTTGAGGAACAATTTTGCAGAACTAATATATGTAAGACCCCAACTTTTATGAATAAAGATTTAATTTTCTCTAAATATTATTTTGAGTAATAAGGTGAGGATTTGATATAATGGTATGGTTGTGAGTAATATTTACAAATTTTGCAAAGTAAGCAAGTTGTCATAAAATATTATTTCGATCGGAGAATATTCGTACGACGGCACAATCATTGGTGGACCACACAACGGAATTACTGTCGGAGTTAAAAAATGACAGAAATAACTTTTTATAAAAATAACGACAAAACTTTTACCGTTAACTGTTAAATACTCGGTGATAGAAGTACAGTAATACGCGTGGTTGCATAGTAGCACACAATATTGCACAATATCTTTGATTATTGATGCTTACGTGAGAAGTCACTCAGTTTTATTCATTTATTGCCACAGTAATTGTTGCGTAGTATTTGTCATTATTTATTCAAGTATTGTCACAATATTTTATATTATTAAATCAATAATTTAGATGACAAAGTTATTCATATTATTATTTGCATTATTGACAATGTCTAGAAACTTCTGTCGAGAAAAAGGGATTGGTCACCTAATTGCGCGCCAATAAGGAGAAGTCCTTATCGGAAAGTCCCTTATTTCCTAAGAATGATCTAGTTGTTAATATTGTGAGTTATAATATGAATGATGAATAAATGTTATTAAAAATGTGTTTAGTGAAGCCAAGTGAATTGAGATAAATAGAAATGTTTTTTTATGAACTATTTGTTGTAAATTTGGCTTATTACATGGACCCCCACTTACTCATTTTTCAAAATCGTCGAGAGAAGGTTATCTCAGTTTTGTTTTATTACTTATATATATATATATATATGTGTGTGTGTGTGTGTGTGTATGTGTGCATGTGAATGTGTGTGTTACGTGGGTCTAAGGTAATATGTATATATATATATATATACAAAACAGATCAGGTCCGGACTCTCGTATGAGCGTAAAATTCGGACCCTTTTTTGGCTTTTTTTAAAACAACTAATTTTTTTTTTAATAATTTATGGAACTGGAATTTTTTTCATAATACAGTTTTTTGGGTGTGATTTAAATATATATAAAAAAATATGTATGTACAGTTTGTACAAACTGTACAGACCTGTTTTGTTATATGTATCCAAATCATACCCAAAACACTGTATTATGTAAAAATTACAGTTCATAAAATATTAAATGTTTTTTTAGTTGTTTTAAAAAAAGCAAAAAAAAAGTCTGTAACTTAAGAAAATGCGGGAGTCCGAATAGGAACCGGACCCTATATATATATATATATAAAATAGAATATATTATATTTTATTATGCATAGTACTGCATAGTGTTTACATAGTGCTGCATAGTAAAAAAAATTTAAAAAAAGTTTCAGTCGATTGCAGTGCCCGTGAACTTCTGCTGTTTGTTCGTGATTTTCATATTCAAATATTGCCCAGTCATTCTCCTATAAATAGGATGCTCAGTTTAGAAATGAAAAAAACACCAGAATCAGAGAATTCTTCTTCTATAATATTGAGCGTATTTTTTAGAGTTTAAGAAAGCTTTGAGTGTAGAAAACAGTGCAAGTTTTCTTCAAGAATATCTGCGTTATACCAGTCGGAATATTCTCTTTTTATGGTAATGGGTATTATTTATTTCATATTCACTTACGATATTATTTTTCGTATTAATTCGTTAGGAATTTTATTTTCGTTCAATATTCGTAAGAAATATTATTTTCGTTCAATATTCGTAAGGAATATTATCTTCGTTCAATATTCGTAAGAAATATTATTTTTGTTCAACAGTTGTAAGGGATATTATTTTTGTTCAATATTCGTAAGAAATAATATTTTCTTCCATACTCTGTAGTATGTAAGTAATATTATTTCGTTTCGTATTCCTAATTCTACAATCATGATGAAAGTATTGCTTCTATACTCCTTGAAATTAGTAGAATATCCTTGAAATTTGCGCTTCATCTAGTATCGTTTCACATAAATATTTTTCTGGACATTCTTGTTAAATTTTAATCTTTTCATGCTGGAGTACTATTCATGGGTACTATTCATACATACGACACTAATTCATACGTACGGCACTATTCATACGTACGGCAATATTCATACATACGGTACTATTCATGAAGTACTATTCGTGGGGTACTAATCACTCAGGTACTATTCACCTCGGGTACTATTCATGATAAAAATTGATTTATTTTCTGTCCAAATTATTTTTGATAAATGAATATTATTCTTGAATTTTACTCCACAAAGCAGTATCATGTTGACAATTTGGACATTCTTGAACTCTGGATAAATTGAATTATAAATCTTTAAAATTTATCATTGCTTTTACTTAATTAAATTCTTATATCATTGTCATCATCCTCATTATTATATTGTGATGAAAGTTATCGTTGGCCCGTAGTGCATAGATGGAATGTTGATTGGAATGATTATGACCAGAAATTATGTATCAGTATAATCATAACTTGTAATGTTACAAATGATGTGGTAAAAGTTCCCATTGGCCCGCAATGTATTAATGGACAGTTGTTTGGTATGATCATGACCATAAGTTCTCTTCGGCCAAGGGTGCAAAGATGAATTGTTGTTTGGCATGATCATGACCATTGGTGATACTAACGAATATCCTTGGCCCGTAGTGCATGGATAATTCGTGGATGTGATAATAATGAATATCCTTGGCCCTTAGTGCATGGATAATTCATGGATGTGATACTAACGAATATCCTTGGCTCGTAGTGCATGGATAATTCGGTGATATGGATTATTTATTGAATTATGTTACAGAGATAAAATATTGATGATGAACTTTTAATTCATAGAAGATAGTAGATATCATGCTCTACTCGACTCTTATAATGGATGACTTGTTCCGCTGTAGTTAAACTTGTTGTCTATTGTATTCTATCAAGTTTTACACTGTTGAAGGCTAATGGTATTTATTATACATTATCTTAGTCATAATATTTTTTAATGGGCTAGTTAAGCTCACCCTTTGATTTCATTGTTCTCTTTAGGAAATGAGAATATAGCTGAGACTAGTCAGGGAATAATTGTAATGACGACTCCATTTGAGTTTGGATATTATCTAAGAGGTAATATTCGTGTTAAAACTCTCACCTATGTTTAATCATAACTGTTAGAGATTATGCCCTAGAGGCCAATTATTTGATATAATTAATTAATGTTTTGATATTATATTTGATTGCATAAATGAATGCTTTTATTATGATACATTTACTGCGTTATATAAATGTCAACATAATAAAAATCCTTAGAATAGTGATACAAATTATATAGTTTCAAGTATGTGACTTGAACATGAGATTATATAATTACTATTAGTATCATTGTTTTTAAATGTCCCTAGTCGAGTATCATTGTTGATGGGACAACAATAATGCATTGAGACTAGTATGTGGATTGACTGATGGCCAAATCTCAATGGTCATAAATATATGAGATATTAAGTCAATGCATAGGTACATGTTAGAGAACGATGTACTGGACAGACCCACCATGAGAATTTTATGTGGAACATTTTGTAAAATGTCATTGGCAATTCTCATAGTGACAATGATGTAATGGTCCTCCGACCTGAAATCACTATATTACTACACGGGAATTTATGTACTTTGATATCATCAAATGTCACCTTTAACAGGGTGGACTATAAAGGTGATTATTGGGTACATCATGAATCGTGTGAGGAATATGAGTGATCTAGATGGAATTTAACCCTCCTATATATTAGGGATGATATCCATAAGCCTCTTGATTGAGTAGGACTATGAAATGCATGGTCATGCTCAAATAGTGATTTGTTTCATATAGTCTACTCATTGATCAAGAAAACTCAGATTAAATTATGAAGAGTGTGACAGATTCCATGACTCGAGTTTAATCTTGGATATTAAGGTTAAAAGGATTAGATTACATTGAAACATTGGTCACGAAAAGGTTGCATCGAATCATCGATCTTATTATTACTAGGGTAGCAGTGATGCATTACTAGATGTCGCTCACTGTTTATAATTTTATAATATGATTTTAAAATTATTGCCAACGTAATAATAACCTATAGGGTCACACACATAGAACGTTATTAAAAAGGGAATTAATCTAAAGGATTTAAATATATCAATATGATTGATAGTATTTAAATTATGAATTTAAATTAATAGTATTTAAATTATGAATTTAAATTAATAGGATAATTTATATATATAGGTATATTAATTAAGTAAGACTTAATTAAGATATATATATATAAATTCGGATTTTATAAAACTAGGGTTTTGAATAGTCTTTTTGGTTCGCTATATATATGATATGTAGCCTCCATTAAGAAAGACAACTCATTCATAACCAAACCCTAGCTGTTCTTGAGAGAGAAACTAGAGAGAAAAGTTCTGAAATCCATCATTGGTGGCTAGTACCACACTTCCTTCTTCTGAAGATCGTAGGACGATTTGTGCAGAGCGTTCGTGTGGATACTGTAGAGACGCAGTCCGCTTGAATTGCGTTGGAGATTCGACCGGATCGATTCTAGCTTTGATAATCGGTAAAATTTCTACCCTCTGAATTAATTGATCTTCGCATGGATCCTGTTTTGGGGTTTCGAAAATTGCTTTGAATTGTTCAATTTTCGCTGCGTTTTCTATGCCGAAACCCTTCAATATTTTACACAATATTTGTATAATTTTTTATGTATTTGAATTTTGTATCATGTATTTGACAACTCAGAATGAGTTGTATATACCTATTTTGGGGGCGTCACAATATATCTACGAGGGAGACTTGTGCTAAGAAAAAACTTTATGAAATATTTTTAAAAAAACATAATAAATAGGATGGCCAGATTTATAATTTAGTCCTAGATAATGCTATAACTTAATTAGAACCAAAGTTCATTTATTGGCCTAAAAACTTTAATATTAACTTATGACTCCCTATATTCCAAAATTAAATATACAATTTGACTTTTGAGGTCAAATTTTGACATATTAAACTTTAAATTGATATGAATTTATTTAATTATAGTTGATACAATTATTATAATTGTATAATATATATATATAACAAAAACTATTAATAACAAAAATTATCATTATAAACTTTTTTGAGTCATACTAATTTTAAAGTTTAATATGTCGTCATTTGTCACAAAAATCAAATTGTATCTCTAGAACGGAGGGATTATAAAAGTTACTTAATCATGTTTCATACAATAAATTTTAACTTAAAAATCATGTTTAGGATTTTATTTAATTTTGGACTCTAAATAGCTATATATTAAAAATATATGAAATCTATTACCAGTAAATAATAATTTATAGTAAAAATATATTATATAAATTATAAAATATATTAATAATTAAACTTTAGATATCCATTGTATTTTATATAGGAGAACTTTAGTTAATTACGGTAAACAAATAAATCTAACTAATATTTAGTTAATTTGTAAAATATGAAAAATCATAATGGTAACTCATTATTCCATGATAACTCTTTTCCCAATAACTCTACATTAAAAATACAGAGAAAAGAAATATGAGTAAATAAAGCTTTTTGGTAGTCATCTATGATCAAAACTCTTTTTATATTTCAAAAATCTATATAATGCTAGAATTTAACTAGAACTATTTATGATTTCATAAAATTTAATGTAAATTAATTATTCTACAATAATTTTATTTTACATAATTGTTATTTAGTTAATTAGTCATACAATAAATTCGAACTTAAAAACTATGTTTAAGATCTTAAGTTTAGATTTCTAGTTAATTTTGAACTTTAAATAACTATATATTAAAAATATTAAAAACATAAATAATAATTAATATTTTAAAAAATATACTCTATCTGTCCTTAATAAATAAATAAAATATAATTTACATACATATTAAAAAAATAAAAATAAAAAGAAAGAGGGTAATTTTTTAAAAAATTTATCCCTAGTAGCCCCAAGATTATATAAAGTGATGAAATGACTTATAGTTATTTTTACTTTATGTATTTTATATTTCAATTTACATTTCTTTTTAAAATTCACAACTTTTGCAATGTCAAAATAATGTACTAGGGCTAAGTAAGGAACCAAATTGAAATCGAAATCGTACCAAAAATCGCACAAACCGCACCAATGGTTCAAATCATGAATCGGAAAATAATGATTCAAATCATGGATCAGGAATGTGAAGAAGCACTTAAGGGTGGAATGTACACTATAACAAAGTCAAATCCAGTAGTTTAAGTGAGAGCATTTGTCGAGGAACCCGAACGAATTTATTACGGATAAGTTAATGATAAATTTTTGCGAAGTTTATACCTTATTAGATACCAGTTCTACCACTCTTTTATTTCATCTAGTTGTGTTCAATGTTTAAATTTGATTTCGGAGAAATTAGACTTTGATTTATCTGTTGAAACTCTGTTGGGAGAAACCTCCGTTACCTCTACTATTTATAAATATTGTTTGATTCAAATCAACACTTTCACGTTACATGTCGATCTTATCTCTTTGAAAATATTTGCATGGATGTGATTTTTGGAATCGATTGGTTAACTACTCATCATGCTTTTCGTAAGGTTGTTAGCTTTCATATTCCTAACCAACCTGTTATGTGAATTCAAGCAACCAAACCACTAAAGTCAATCATTGTCATATCAAGCCATAAGTAAATAGCCCCGGTCCTTTCGTTATTGACTTCCTTGTGTGGAATGCACTGAAGCCAGACTTTGTGTAGGCTACGTTGTGAATGACGATGACAAGTTGATAGGTATCAATGTGACGTATTATCCAAGTCTTTGATGAGGGTCACAGCTTTGAATGATATTTTTATTGTTAATAAATTTCCTGACGTATTCTTGAAGTATTCTTAGCCTACCCCTAAAGCGTAAAATCGAATTTTGTATTGACCCCTGTACAAAATCCATTTTTAAAACCCTCAAATATTTCTTCAACTAAAACGAACGTATAACGTGCCAAAGACGTTGACTCAAGCTGTTAAAGATTACGATCGTACCATTCAATATTATTGTGGGAAAGCGAATGTGGTAGCTGACGTGTGAGTAGAAGATCGGATGCGTTTACGAGTTTGATGTTGTTAACACAAAGACTCATTTCGTATAACTTACAAGTGATGAAGATAGAGTTAAAGACTCTAGGGACACACGTGAAGATAACGAATATACGAGTAGAATCAACTTTAATCGATAAAGTTAAAGTCGCTTAAGCTACACACCTGGAGCTGATGAATGTGAAGAAGAAGGTTTAAGATGGCGTTATTCTAGAAGCAAGAATCGACGAAGAGAGGAAATCTCACCCCTCGATTTAATTGGCCCATTTGAAATCCTCGACGAAGTAGGAACTGTGACATATAGACTCATTTTACCACCAAGTATGTTGCGTGTTCAGAACTTTTTTTTTACGTATCGATGTTACGTAAATATATGGACGACCCGAACCACATTAGTAAATTAGAACTAAATGATATAGCAGAAGATTTAATGTATGAGGAGATACGTGTTAAAATCTTAGATAAGAATGATCTTATTCAACACTCAAAGGCTATAGCTCAAAAATTAGAATCTGAAATGAAGTCAAGGGATCCTCACCTCTTCGGCATACCAGGTACGTACGTAAATGTCGAGGGAAAAATTTCATAAGGAGGGGAGATTGTGAGATCCCAGATTTTATGAATAAAGATTTTATTTTCTCGAAATATTTTTTTGAATATTATGGTGTGGATTTGATATAATGTTATAGTTGTGGGTAGTATTTATAAATTTTGCAAAGTACGCAAGTTGTTATATAATATTCGATTGGTCGGGGAATATTCGTACAACGGCACAATCATTGGTGGACCCCACAACGAAATTATTGTCGGATTGAGAAAACGAAAAAAAATACATTATGAAAATAACGGCGGAAGTTTTACCGTTAACTGTTGAAACACCCGGTATTAAAAGTACAGTAATACGCGTGGTTGCATAGTAGCACACGATATTAACTATTGATGCTTACGTGATAAGTCACTCAGTTTTGTTGGTATTATTAATTTAATAATTTTTTTTATATAAAACAGAATACTTTTATAAAGTTATTCTATAAATATAATATATTATATTCTATTATGCATAGTGTTGCATAGTGTCTGCATAGTATTTTGCATAGTAAAATCTTTTTATATAAAACAGAATACTTTTATAAAGTTATCTGTTTTATTAGACAATAATTAGAATATATTATATTTTATTATGCATAGTATTTGCATAGTGACTGCATATTATTTGCATATTAAAATTTTTTATAAAGTTATTCGTTTTATTAGATTATAAATATAATATATTATATTTTATTTAAAAGATTTTACTTTAAATATGGACCGTCAGATTAAAGAAAATCAATCTAGACCGTTCATGAGTTAGTTACTATGCAGTCCATTTTTCTATAAATAGAAGCTCATTCCTTCATTATTTCTTACGAATTTACTGAAACTCTAGAGAGATAAACTATAGAGAGAAAGAAGAAAAGTGTTCTGCTACTTCACTACTTTTATATCTAGTACTCTTCTTTCTATGGTAGGAAATATTATTTGTTGTACTCGTAAGGGGTATTCTTTCTTTCTTATTCGTGAAGAGAACTTCTGTTATTCCATTCTTTATTATTCTGTTGGAATATCCTATATACGCGGGCTACCTTATACTTGGTGACATTCTTCTATTATTCTTTCTTTATTATTCTGTTGGAATATCATGTCTGTGCGTTTTACGCCGGACCTGATTCCGTCTTTATTATTCTGTTGGAATATCCTGTCTGTGCGTTTTACGCCGGACCTGGTTCTGTCTTTATTATTATTCTGTTGGAATATCTTGTCTGTGCGAATTTTGTCGGACCTGGTTCTGTCCTTATTAGTATTCTGTTGGAATAACCTGTCTATGCGAAGTACCGCATGCATGGTGATTTATGTTGTTATTCCATTCTTTATTATTCTGTTGGAACATCTTATCGGTGCGAATTTCGCCTGACCTGATTCCTTTATTTAGTATTCTGTTGGAATAACCTGTCTATGCGAAGTACCGCATGCATGGTGATTTCTTTTGTTATTCTATTCTTTATTATACTCAGTCGGTTAAAGTTTTGACTTCTATACTATATGAAATTAGTGGAATATCCTTGATATTTGCGCTTCATCCAGTATCTTTTCAAATATTTTTCTGACCATTCTTGGATTTTACTCTACAAAGCAGTATCATGTTGACAAATTGGACATTATTAGTTCCTGTATAAATTAATTCTTGAACTTATTTTATTAAATTTTTATATCATTGTCATCATCCTTATGTTTATATTTTTTGAAAGTCATCTGTGGCCTGTAGTGCATAGATGAACTTGGTATGATTATGACCAGGGATTATTCGGTGTAATCATGACCGTAATGTTACAAATGATGTGGTAAAAGTCCTCATTGGCCCGTAGTGCATTGATGGACAGTTGTTGGCATGATCATGATCATTAATGAATACACAAATATTCTTGACCCGTAGTGCATGGATAATTGTTGTTATGATACTAAAGAATATCTTTGGCCGTAGTGTAGGGGTGATTCGATGATGTGGATTATTTATTAAGTTGAGTTCCAGCGATAAAAGTGATGAAAAACCTTTTAAATCATAAAAGATAGTAGATTTTATTCTCTACTTGACTCTTTTAATGGGTTGCTTGTTCCGCTGCAGTTAAACTTGATGTTTATTATATTTTATCAGTTTAACATTGTTTAAGGCTAATAATAATTTATTCTGCATTATCTTATTCATAATATTTTTACTGGGCTAGTTGAGTTCACCCTTTCTTTCACTGTTCTCTTCAGGAAATGAGAATATAGCTGGGACGAGTCGGGGAACGGAGTGATGGTCCTAGATGGTGCATTAGTAGTCCTCACTATTCTGTGAAATAGTGTGATAATAATTGTAATGAGGAGTCTTTTTGAGTTTGTATACTCTCTAGTAGACAATATTTTTATTCAAACTCACAGTTTATGTTTTGTCGTATTGTACACGACAGTTGTATTATTAAATGTATTTGAATTTTGTACCATGTATTTGGCGACTCAAGATGGGTGATGTATACCTAATTTTGGGGGCGTCACAGTTGGTATCAAAACTTAGGGATATGATCCCTGGCTGAGATGTGAGACAAGAACAAGGAGGGGAGAGACGGGGAATTCCTTCGCTAGTATGACCTATGTAAGACCCCAGTTTTTATAAATAAAGATAAATTTTCATAATTATTATTTTTGAATATTATGGAATAAATTTGATAAATATATAGTTGTGGGTAATATTTATAAATTTTGCAAAGTACGCAAGTTGTTATAAAATATTCGTTTGGTCGGGGAATATTCTTTTTGTCGAGGAATATTCGTACTACGGCACAATCATTGGTGGACCCCACAACGGAAGTATTATTGTAGTTAAAAAACGACAAAATTATCTTTCTATGAAATAACGGCAGAGGTGTTACTGTTAAAACTGTTGAACTACTCGGTAGTAAAAGTACAGTAATACGCGTTGTTGCATAGTAGCACACGGTATTGATTATTGATGCTTACGTGAGAAGTCACTCAGCTATACTTAATTATTGCTACAGTAATTGCTGCATCATATCTCTTATATTATTGATTCAATTATTGTCACAGTATCATCTGTATAATATGTTATATTATCTAAACAATAATTGAGACGACAAGTTATAAATGATTAATAATTGTTGAAAGATTAAATATGTGTTGATTAAAAAATAAAATGATTTCTGGTAATTTTTATTCAACCCTTGATGTATATAAAGAGTCTATTATTAGACGTTTGTGGTAAGTTTAATTATTTATGGGGGGGCCATATGTCATCATCTAAGAGTCTCTTTCATAAATAGTAATTATATTTGTAAATAGTAATTACCTTCGTAAATAGTAATTACCTTCGTAAATAGTAATTACCTTTGTAAATAGTAATTACCTTCGTAAATAGTAATTACCTTCATAAATAGTAACTACCTTCGTAAATAGTAATTACCTTCGTCAATAGTAATTACCTTCGTAAATAGTAAATACTTTCGTAAATAGTAATAAATCTTTTATAAATAGAGGCCTAGGGATTCATTATTTTTCACGAATTTGCTCAAGCTATAGAGAGAGAAAGTATAGAGAGAATAAGAGAGAAAGAAGAAGAGTATTCGGTTACTACACTACTGCAGTATTCAATCTCCTAAATAAAGTAAGGGGTGTTATTCTTTCTTCTTGAAGAGAACTTATGTTATTCCATTCTTTGTTATTCTGTTGGAATAACCTGTAAAAGTGGCATACCCTATACATGACCTGTATACGCGGTGTACCCTATACTTGGTGAAATCCTTATGTTATTCCATTTCTTATTATTCTATCGGAATAACCTGTATACGCGGTTTACCCTATACTTGGTGACATTCTTCTATTATTCTGTTGGAATATCCTGTCTGTGTGTTTTACACCGGACCTGGTTCCATTCCTTATTATTCTGTTGGAATATCCTGTCTGTGTGTTTTACACCGGACCTGGTACCATTCTTTATTATTCTGTTGGAATATCCTATCTGTGTGTTTTACACCGGATCTAGTTCCGTCTTTATTATTATTCTGTTGGAATATCCTATCTGTGTGTTTTACACCGGATCTGGTTCCGTCTTTATTATTCTGTTGGAACATCCTGTCGGTGTGAATTTCACCTGACCTGGTTCCGTTATTTATTATTCTGTTGGAATAACCTGTTTGTGCGGTCTATCGCATGCATGGTGATTTCTTTTGTTATTTCATTCTTTATTATACTCAGTTGGTTAAAACTTTAACTTCTATACTCCATGAAATTAGTAGAATATCCTTGATATTTGCGCTTCATCCAGTATCCTTTCATGAAAATATTCTTCTGATCATTCTTGAATTTTACACCACAAAACAGTATCGTGTTGACAATTTGGACGTTAATAATTCCTGGATAAAATAATTCTTGAACTTGTTTTATTGAATTCTTATATCATTGTCATCATCCTCTTATTTATATTTTTGAAAGTCATCTGTGGCCTGTAGAGCATGGATGGACTTGGTATGATTATGACCAGGGATTTTTCGGTGTAATCATGACCGTAATGTTACAAATGATGTAAAAATTAAAAATCCTCATTGGCCCGTAGTGCATTGATGGACAGTTGTTGGCATGATCATGACCACTAATGAATACACAAATATTCTTGGCCGTAGTGCATGAATAATTGTGGTCGTGATACTAAAGAATATCCTTGGCCATAGTGCGGGGGTGATTCAATGATGTGGAATATTTATTAAGCTGAGTCTCAGCTATAACGATGATGAAAAACCTTTTAAATCATAAAAGATAGTAGTTTTTATTTTCTACTTGACTCTTTTAATGGATTGCTGGTTCGGCTGCAGTTAAACTTGATGGTTATTGTATTTTATCAGTTTAACACTGTTGAAGGCTAATGATAATTTATTCTGCATTATCTTAGTCATAATATTTCTTACTGGGCTAGTTGAGCTCACCCTTTCTTTCAATGTTCTCTTCAGGAAATGAGAATATGGCTGGGACGAGTCGGGGAACGGAGTGATGGACCAGAGAATAGTATTAGTAGTCCTCATTATTCTGTTAAATAGTGTGACAATAATTGTATTGAGGACTCCTTTTGAGTTTGTATGATCTCTAGTAGACAATAATTGTATTCAAACTCACAGTTATGTTTTGTCGTATTGTACACGACAGTTGTATTAGTAAGTTGTATTTGAATTTTGTACCATGTATCTGGAGACTCAAGATGAGTGATGTATACCTAATTTTGGGGGCGTCACAACCTACCTAAGTTTATTTGATATTTAATTGGTCGGTCAGAGTATATGGATAATGTGTTACATGTCAATTAACCTTTGTTTTGTGGTAGTATTTGCAAATGGCATCCGAAAATGTTGAGATAAGCAATGAAGCACATGAGACCGTTGAGTCACCTTTAATCACTAACCAGGTTAATGTGATGTCAGACGAAGAAGAAATTATAGATATCTACGTGGTGCGTGAAGAACTAATAGTTGCACCCGAGCTAGTTGTAGAGGTAGCAGCTGAGAGTGAGGAAGAAGAAGAACCTGAGGAGAATTTATTAGAAGAATTTTATGATCAAAATTTAGCATTACAAAATCGTATTCATGAGTTAGAAGAGCAGGCTGAAGAACGGCAGACGATTGTGAAGCAAAGAGATGCAACCATTCAAAATTGTGTTACCCGATGTGCGATGCTTGAACAGAAGCACTCTTTTGCAGAGTATAAGATATTAGAGTTGGAATCTAAGAATGCTATGATCAAAGTTCTAATGAAAGCAGAAACAACTGAACAAAGGAGAATAGATGACGCATGGTTAAAAGCCGCACGACGTGTAGATATTGTAGAAAAAGACGTTCGATCCAATAAAGCCAAAATAGATGAAATGGATTTTTCTTTTTGGACAACAATTGGGAGAATCCAACATCGAATTCGGAATTATCCTGTGCATAGCGGTCAACCCCAATTCGATATAGATCGGATAATAATGATTCAAATCATGGATCAGGAATGTGAAGAAGCACTTAAGGGTGGAATGTACCCTATAACAAAGTCAAATCCAGTAGTTTAAGTGAGAGCGTTTGTCGAGGAACCAGAACGAAGTTATTATGGGTAAGTTAATGATAAACTCTTGTGAAATTTATACCTTATTAGATACCAGTTCTACCATTCTTTTATTTCATCTAGTTGTGTTCAATGTTTAAATTTGACTCCAGAGAAATTAGACTTTGATTTATCTGTTGAAACTCTGTTGGGAGAAACCTTCGTTACCTCTACTATTTATAATTATTGTTTGATTCAAATCAACACTTTCACGTTACCTGTCGATCTTATCTCTTTGAAAATATTTGCATGAATGTGATTTTTGGAATCGATTGGTTAACTACTCATCATGCTTTTCGTAAGGTTGTTAGCTTTAATATTCCTAACCAACATGTTATGTGAATTCAAGTAACCAAACCACTAAAGTCAATCATTGTCATATCAAGCCATAAGTAAAGAGCCCCGGTCCTTTCGTTATTGACTTCCTTGTGTGGAATGCACCGAAGCTAGACTTTCTGTAGGCTACGTCGTGAATGACGATGACAAGTTGATAGGTATCAATGTGATGTACTATCCAAGTCTTTGAAGAGGGTCACAGCTTTGAATGATATTTCTATTGTTAATAAATTTCCTGACGTATTCTTGAAGTCTTCTTAGCCTACCCCTAGAACGTGAAGTCAAATTTTGTATTGACCCCAGTACAAAACCCATTTCTAAAACCCTCAAATATTTCTTCAACTAAAACGAACGTATAACGTGCCAAAGACGCTGACTCGAGCTGTTGAAGATTATGATTGTAACATTCAATACCATTGTGGGAAAGCGAATGTGGTAGCTGATGTGTGAGTAAAAGATCGGATGCGTTTACGAGTGCGATGTTGTTAACACAAAGACTCATTTCGTATAACTTACAAGTGATGAAGATAGAGTTAAAAACTCTAGGGACCCACGTGAAGATAACGAACATACGAGTAGAATCGACTTTAATCGATAAAGTTAAAGTCGATCAAACTACACACCCGGAGCTGATGAATGTGAAGAAGATTGTTTAAGATGGCGTTATTCTAGAAGCAAGAATCGACGAAGAGAAGAAATCTCACCCCTCGATTTAATTGGCCCATTTGAAATCCTCGATGAAGTAGGAACTGTGGCCTATAGACTTATTTTACCGCCAAGTATGTTGCGTGTTCAGAACATTTTTTTACGTATCGATGTTACGTAAATATGTGGACGACCTGAACCACATTAGTAAATTAGAACTAAACGATATAACAGAAGATTTAACGTATTAGGAGATACGTGTTAAAATCTTGGATAAGAAGGATCGTATTCAACACTCAAAGGTTATACCTAAAAAATTAGAATCTGAAATGAAGTCAAGGGATCCTCACCTCTTCGGCATACCAGGTACGTACGTAAATTTCGAGGGCGAAATTTCATAAGGAGGGGAGATTGTGAGACCCTAGATTTTATGAATAAAGATTTTATTTTCTCGAAATATTTTTTTGAATATTATGGTGTGGATTTGATATAATGTTAATGCAAGTTGTTATATAATATTCGATTGGTCGGGGAATATTCGTACAACGGCACAATCATTGGTGGACCCCACAACGGAATTATTATCGGATTGAGAAAACGAAAAAAATACTTTATGAAAATAACGATGAAAGTTTTACCGTTAACTGTTGAAACACCCGGTGTTAAAAGTACAGTAATACACGTGGTTGCATAGTAGCACACGGTATTAATTATTGATGCTTACGTGATAAATCACTCAGTTTTGTTGGTATTATTAATGTAATAATACAGAAAATCTTTTTATATAAAACAGAATACTTTTATAAAGTTATTCTATAAATAGAATATATTATATTCTATTATTCATAGTGTTGCATAGTGTCTGCATAGTATTTTGTATAGTAAAATCTTTTATATAAAACAGAATACTTTTATAAAGTTATCTGATTTATTAGACAATAATTAGAATATATTATATTTTATTATGCATAGTGTTTGTATAGTGCCTTCATGGTGTTTGCATAGTAAAATCTTTTATAAAGTTATTCATTTTATTAGATTATAAATAGAATATATTATATTTTATTTAAAAGATTTTGCTTTAAATATGGACCGTCATATTAAAGTAAATCAATCTGGACCGTTCATGAGTTAGTTACTATGCAGTCCATTTTTCTATAAATAGAAGCTCATTCCTTCATTATTTCTTACGAATTCACTGAAACTCTAGAGAGATAAACTATAGAGAGAAAGAAGAAAAGTGTTCTGCTACTTCACTACTTTTATATCTAGTACTCTTCTTTCTAAGGTAGAGAATATTATTTGTTGTACTCGTAAGGGGTATTCTTTCTTTCTTATTCGTGAAGAGAACTTCTGTTATTCCATTCTTTATTATTCTGTTGGAATAACCTATGTACGCGGACTTACTCTATACTTGGTGACATTCTTCTATTATTCTTTCTTTATTATTATGTTGGAATATCCTGTCTGTGCGTTTTACACCGGACCTGATTCCGTCTTTATTATTCTGTTGGAATATCCTGTCTGTGCGTTTTATGCCGGACCTGGTCCCGTCTTTATTATTATTCTATTGGAATATCATGTCTGTGCGAATTTCGCCGGACCTGATTCCGTCCTTATTAGTATTATGTTAGAATAACCTGTCTATGCGAAGTACCGCATGCATGGTGATTTATGTTGTTATTCCATTCTTTATTATTCTGTTGGAACATAATGTCGGTGCGAATTTCGCCTGATCTGGTTCTGTTATTTAGTATTCTGTTGGAATAACCTGTCTATGCGAAGTACCGCATGCATGGTGATTTCTTTTGTTATTTAATTCTTTATTATACTCAGTCGGTTAAAGTTTTGACTTCTATACTCCATGAAATTAGTGGAATATCCTTGATATTTGCGCTTCATCCAATATCTTTTCATGGAAATATTTTTCTGAGCATTATTGAATTTTACTCTACAAAGCAGTATCATGTTGACAATTTGGGCATTATTAGTTCCTGTATAAATTAATTCTTGAATTTATTTTATTGAATTCTTATATCATTGTCATCATCCTCATGTTTATATTTTTTTGAAAGTCATCTATGGCCTGTAGTGCATAGATGAACTTGGTATGATTATGACCAGGGATTATTTGGTGTAATCATGACCGTAATGTTATAAATGATGTGGTAAAAGTACTCATTGACCCGTAGTTCATTGATGGACAGTTGTTGGCATGATCATGACCATTAATGAATACACAAATATTCTTGGGCCCGTAGTGCATGGATAATTATGGTCGTGATACTAAAGAATATCCTTGGTCGTAGTGCAGAGGTGATTCGATGATGTGGATTATTTATTAAGCTGAGTCCCAGCGATAAAAGTGATGAAAAACCTTTTAAATCATAAAAGATAGTAGATCTTATTCTCTACTTGACTCTTTTAATGGGTTGTTTGTTCCGCTGCAGTTAAACTTGATGTTTGTTATATTGTATCAGTTTAACACTGTTTAAGGCTAATAATAATTTATTCTGCATTATCTTAGTCATAATATTTCTTACTGGGCTAGTTGAGCTCACCCTTTCTTTCACTGTTCTCTTCAGGAAATGAGAATATAGCTGGGACGAGTCGGGGAACGGAGTGATGGTCCTAGATGGTGTATTAGTAGTCCTCACTATTCTGTGAAATAGTGTGATAATAATTATAATGAGGAGTCTTTTTGAGTTTGTATACTCTCTAGTAGACAATATTTTTATTCAAACTCACAGTTTATGTTTTGTCGTATTGTACACGACAGTTGTATTATTAAGTTGTATTTAATTCTGTACCATGTATCTGTCGATTCAAGATGGGTGATGTATACCTAATTTTGAGGGCGTCACAATTTCGGTTTAGTTATTAGCCAAGACTGAACGCATAAAACGAAACCAATCTGCACCATGAAAATTAATTAATTATACAATTCTATTACAGGAGAGATGTTTCAATCAACCTTGTGTAATGAACCTCCCATGAAAATTAAGTTACTAATTCTAAATTTGGATGGTATCAATATACATGATCACCATCACCCTACAAATTTCATACAATTATCTCTTTTATAACTTTAATATTATGTGATGCTAAGTTGTTAATTTAAATTATATAAAATTTTATTGTTTCAACTGATTTTAGAACTGTAATCGAACTAAATAAAATTGTACAGGCACGATTCAAAATCAAATCAAACCAATCACAAACTATTTCTCCTGCAATTTTGGAATTTATCAACCCGTATATAAAGACCTTGCAATTTGGGTTAAACCGCAACATGCTAACCATGACAAAGTTTGAAGATGAATATAAACCCATTGCCCCCCTGGGCATCAATCAGGTTCCGCGGATATATAAACCCATTTCCCCTATTGGCATCAACCAGGTTTCGCGGTTAATTTTCTTTTCGTAGAGTTTTACCATGTTTGTTAAGCAAATCGTTGATTTGCAATTTTCAGGTATCAAATTTATAAATACATTGAATTAGCTAGAATTAGAGAAGAAAAAAAACTATTACAGTAGTATATTTTTTCTTCTCGATCCGTTTGCTCGCCAAGAAAACGTTGGAATCACACAAAGTGTAATTTTATCTGTGTTTTCTTCGCAATTGCGGTGGGGAAGAAGACCCAATTCGTTGTAGATTTATATATCTGTATATGTGTATAGATGGGTAAATGACAATTGGTGAAAATGTCGGGAGGCGAATATGGCGATCAGAGAATATTGT
Source organism: Panax japonicus (assembly GCA_020205505.1). Classification (NCBI taxonomy): domain Eukaryota; kingdom Viridiplantae; phylum Streptophyta; class Magnoliopsida; order Apiales; family Araliaceae; genus Panax; species Panax japonicus. Next base: position 8,386,729 of record CM035109.1, on the reverse strand, counting down.
TGCGATCCAATTCGTCGTCTTCGGAGGGCGATTTGGAAGGTCAAAGATTAACCCCTAGGGTTAGTAACAAGGGAATTAAAGATCTAATTAAACGATTGGATCGAGGGTTTTCATTTAATCGCCGGCAAAGTATCAAGCGTTCTGATAGGGATCAGCCGCAGCCTTCTTCTTCCGATCACGGCAACGGCATTGGAGGTGATGAGATCCTCGGGGAGAGTGCTCCGCCTGAATGGGCGTTGCTGCTCATTGGCTGCCTTCTTGGTCTCGCCACGGGGCTGTGTGTTGCCGGCTTCAATCGCGGGGGTCAGTTTACTTGCATTTTGTTGTATATACTAAATTTGAACAGTTTTGAAGTTATTTACTTTACTGGAGTGTGTAAAATAAGAAAAGAAAATTGTATAATAATAATAATTATTATTATAATGGATGTCCATAATGTTATATGTGAACTCGCTTCTGGTAAATTTGATTGACCTAGATCGATTATATCTTTTGAATTAGTCATTTACTTCTAATCCTGAGCACCCGACTTTGTTTTGCATCTATTTGCGAATATGATGGTTCATTAGTCAAATCATTATCTAGATAGCTCATTAGTTGAGGTGTTATTTTATAGCAGTTACAAAGTTTGTTGAAAATGAAAATGTGCATAGGGTGAGCCCGTTAAAAGGATCACCGGATGTAAAATGGAGCTAGGTTTATCTCGAGCAGCTAGATTTTTGATATAGTGTCCTGATTTCTACTTAGCCTACTTAGTGATTGTTTGGTTACACGGGTTATACTGTGTTTCAGCATTTTTATTGTAAACGTGAATGAAATGTTGTTCTGAATGACAAACGCAGAAAGACCAAACGCCAGAGCCCAACGTTGGCAGCTGCGTTTTATATCTCAAATGCACAGTGACGAAATTGGTGAGTTGCGTTTAAGCACTGAAACACACCTTAGTTGGACACAATTTCTTACTCTTTTACCCCTCAATTGAACTCTGATCTCTCACTACTCCATAAGCAGCAGCCATAGATACACCTCCTAGACCAGGCTTCAGCTTGTTACACACAATAGTTTCTGTCCCATTGAAGCTTCCTTTCAAAAATTAATGTTCAATTCTTCTTCTCTAAATAATTTTCCTTCTAACTGTAGGATTTGTATTGTATGCTTAGTTATGTGTTCAGAATTAAAAATGAGTAGTAGAAAGAAGAAAAATGAACAGAGATGAAAAAAAGAAGGGAAGAAGAAGATTCTTGGCTGTATGCATAATTTGTGTGGTTTGGAAAAAATTCAAAATAATAGTATATATATGTCCTTTTTAGTCATTTAGCAACATTTTAGCTGCAATAGCTGCAATTCTTGTCAAACATGAGCTACATTTGCAATTGTATAAGTTGATGGTAACCGAAGTAGATTCTAACTTTTCAAACGTAGATTCAGCTGCAAATACACTTTCAATTGCGTTTGAAAAACGCTGCTACCGCTGCATAAGCTATCACTGCCACGTAAACGAACGAACTCTTAATTGAGTGAAAAATGATTTTTAATTACTCAAAGACTAGGAATGCAAAATGCCCCATCTCATGAAATGATGTCAATCAATGTTTTCAATAAAGCCACATTTGAGCCTTATCTGACTTTTTTACAAGTTTGCTTGGGTGATATTTTGGTATAGTGTTCCCATTCATGGGCATGGCAGTTCTTTAAAATAAAGTGAACCAGTTGTGTGATGGTTCATGGACAAGTTTGTTTTTCACAAAAATGTACAAAAGAAAATTAGGGTCTTTAATTGACAGAATTTTGGAGTTAAAAAAAAACATGAGAAGATAAAACCACTTTGAGATTGGTAGTTAGTGAATGCCTTGTAAACTCCTTCAACGTTTAAGTGTTGGATTTCGAGTCATGAGTGTACTGTATGCCAGTAATAACTAAAATATGGGAATCATACTGTCTCACCTTATGTAGCAAAGCTATGAGAGACACTTGGAGAAGAGATCAAGTTTAATTGGGATCAAACTCAGTTTCAAAATGTCTTTCTTGTTCCTACTCTTGAGGTTGTAAAGCTTAGTTCACAATGATGTGTGCATTTCTTAGAATCTGTGTGGGTTTGAAGGGCCATGAAAGAGAGAAATTGGGGAAAGTTTCCATATATATATATATATATATATATAGGGTCCGGATCAGGTAAGGACTCCCTTACGATACTAAAATGCGGACTCTTTTTTTTTGTTTTTTTAAAAACAACTAAAAAAAAGTTTAATATTTTATGGAACTAGAATTTTTCCATAATACAGTGTTTTGGGTGTGATTTGGATACATATAACAAAACAGGTCTGTATAGTCTGTGCAGACTGAACATACATTTTTTGGTATAGGTATCCAAATCACGCCCAAAACATTGTATTATGAAAAAATTTCAGTTCCATAAAATATTAAACTTTTTTTTAGTTTTTTTGAAAAAAAAGCCCCCCAAAAAAAGTCCCGCATTTTCTTATATATATATATATATATATATATATATATGCGTGCGTGTATGTATTTCTGTGGTGCTCTCTATAATACTTGCATTGTGTGATTATGGTTGGAGATTCTTGTGGAGAGTGGGATGGTGAGTCTTTCTTATCTATAATCCATCGTAGGTAATGTGTTCTGATGATGTTCTTGTCCATTGACTTAAGAATGACCTTGCTGTCAACCGGGTGTCTATGTCTTTCATTTTCAATTGCGTGTTATGTTGTAACTATAGAGCTCTAGCTTGACTTGAGCTCACTTCTTGAATTGGCTTACAAATAGTGACTTCATTTTAGGTGCATATAATACATGAATGGGTCTGGGCCGGTACCCCAAATGAGGGTGCTGCATGGCTCCGTTTACAGCGGCTGGCTGACACTTGGCATCGGATACTTTTAGTACCAGTCACAGGAGGGGTCATTGTTGGTATGTTGCATGGTTTGCTTGAAATATTAGATCAAATAAAGCAGTCCATTTCTTCTCAAGGACAGGGTTTTGATTTGCTTGCTGGAGTCGTTTCCAACTGTGAAGGCCATCCAGGCTGCTATAACCTTAGGTACTGGTTGTTCTCTTGGTCCCGAAGGACCTAGTGTAGATATTGGAAAATCATGGGCACAAGGATGCTCAGTTATGATGGAAAACAACAAGGAAAGGAGGATAGCTCTTGTTGCTGCTGGTGCAGCTGCTGGAATAGCTTCAGGTATTCAGATTATGTTGTTTTGACTTTTGTCCAGTTTCACTTCATTCATATTCAATAGCTTGCTTTGAATACTATTTGTTGACTATTTAGCTAACAATAAACACTCTTGAAGTATGAGCCACTTGCACTTTCCTATATAGTATAATAATTTAGTTGGAATCCAAATTCTTATGTATTTCAGTAGCAATAACGCGCTTGAAGTATTAGCCATTTGCATTTGACCTTCCTCACTAAAAAAAATCTAATGCTTTGCTCCTCTAGAGTAGACTTAATTGAACTGCTAGGATTCTGGCAAGTGATGCTTAAAGTGTATTAACATTAAAAGAAGTACTGCCTTTTCTTTTACTTATAGAACACATGATTTTTATCAATAATTTGAGGCCTGAGGCCACATGTTTGATTGGTTGAGTGATTCCTTCACACGAAAGCAAGAATTATTTATCTTATTATAAATTATTTCCCGTCTTTGAGCTGGTTTTTTATCTATCATTAGTGTTTATTGATTTTGTCGTTCAGGTTTCTTTTTTTTAAAAGGTTTTTTTATCCTTCTTACAATGGTAACCCCCAACCCGATGGACCTATCACTTTTTTGACTGATTTACTTTTTACCTTTTACTCTAGGTTTCAATGCAGCAGTTGCTGGTAGTTTCTTTGCTATTGAAACTGTTTTGAGGCCTCTTCGTGCAGAAAACTCTCCTCCATTTACAACTGCAATGATTATACTGGCATCTGTTATTTCATCCACTGTATCAAATGCTGTACTTGGGGAGAAACAGGCTTTCACAGTGCCCACGTATGATTTGAAATCTGCTGCTGGTATTTTATCTAATTCCTGTTCATTTTTTTTAATCATTGAGAAACTGCTCATATGTATGTAGGGGCATGAATGCTCTCATAATTTTGTTGAATAAGCTCATTTCTCTCTCCACACTAGGGCTAGCAATAGAATTTGTATTGTGCTTGATATTACATCATTAATTTGGTGCTGGCACTCATCCAACTTTATGAGTTTTTTTCTCTTACTTGACTATGGATTGAATAAAATCCCTTTTACACACAATTAAGTTGCTGGCATTCTCCCATCCCACATATAATTTTTCTACTACTTCAGTAATGTAGTTAATATGCAATGAATTTGTAGCGAAGGGTGGAACAAGGAGATAGTTGTTAGATATTCTGTACATTAACAATTATTGTATGCTTGGCAGTTGACAACTTGACACCTATCCTCTCCTTTAAAACTCTTTACCTTATTTACATTTTCAGTATATGAAGTCAACATTAACTTCATTAAGAGCACTTCTTAATTCTATCTGTGAGCTACTCAGATATTGGTCAGGCAAGAAAGCACAGTGCCTTTATGTTAATTAAATATGTAGTTTACCTTGTTCATATTAAGGAAAAAATAAAATAACATTATGGGAGTTCTCCAGAAATTTGGGGTTGTTTGTACAGCCTTTTCGACTCTTCTTTCCATTTTCATTTTCTAAATATTCCAAACAAATAACGTTTGAACAGCGTTTACGTTTTCTATTTTCAGAATATTTGTCTGTAAACAGTCACATTTCAAAAAACTTTTTGTTGTTTTCAGAACTTAAAATGAAATAATAGGTTTAAAAAGGTCATGAAGTAAACTAAAGTTTGTGGTGATGGGAGTTATATGCACTTTACATATACATTATTTCATTTAAAAACTCGACGCATTTTATCCCAAGGTAGGCCGAAAATGAATCTCATTATGTAAGAGTAGAAGTAGAAAGGCAATGAGAAAAATAAAAAAGTTAAATAGATAAAATAAGAAGATAAATAAAATTAAATGAAATCATAAAAGAGATGAAAATAAATAAAATAAAATGATAAAAAATAAAATGAAAACACACTTGTATGTTGTTACACACACACACACACACACACACACACATATATATATATATATATATATATATATATATATATATATATATATATATATATATATATATATATAAAAGAACTATTGAAATTGAAAACAAGGGAGTGAAAAATGAGAAACAAAAAGTAACTTGGTTTTCAATATGCGAATTGCATTTCTCCCCAATTATATTCCACAGCTCCGCTCCTTCTAACCTCCTTTTAGTACTTTGTCCTAAACAATTTTCGGCCTACCTCTCCCACTCGTTATATCTTTTGTCTGATGCTAGACTCTTGTTATTAATGGTGCATCTTTTGGCCGATTGTTTATATCCCAAGCTACTACCAATAGTACATTTGTTGAGTGAGCTTGTGGTGGACTTAGATACTACTAGGACAGTAGATTGGGTCTCGGTACAATTTGATTTGATACGAACTCAGGATTTGGTTGTTACATATAGTATCAAAGCCAACTCTTTAAAGCTCACATCGAATTGGGTTGGATCATTCATTCTGGTAACCAAAAGTGGGGATACAAAGGCGGCTAGTATTATCTCACAATTAACAGAGGATGTGTCAGAGATGAGAACATGACGGCCACTGATATTATTCCACAAGGGCTAGAGAGACAAAGATTATGAGCTATGTTGCTATGTCTTTGGGCTAGATGAGGATGTGAGCCGGAGGTGGGTTCATGAAGACGGCGGATATTATCCTATAATAGTAATAGCTAAAGAGACAGATTCTGGGCTATGTTTCTGTCTTTTGTATCTTGTGTGTGGATCTATTAGACAGAGGAAGTGAATTATTGTGGCTTCTGGAACATATGCTTAGTTCTTTTATAAATTGTATTTTAATATGCAATATACTTGGTATATATTTCTTATTTATCATAAGTCATTTTTCCCTTTCCCTCGCCCCTTCTTTTTTTAACTGTTAAATATTTACAATTGAACACTTATGTAATGCTCTTTCTTTACAGAACTACCTCTATACCTGATATTGGGAATGCTTTGTGGAGTAGTAAGTGTGCTATTCACTCGTTTGGTAGCTTGGTTCACTCTGGCATTTGAGTTTATCAAGGAAAAGTTTGGTCTTCCGCCAGTTGTATGCCCTGCTTTAGGGGGTTTGGGAACTGGGATAATTGCTCTCAAGTATCCTGGAGTACTCTACTGGGGTTTCACCAATGTCGATGAAATTTTACATACTGGGAAGACTGCGTCAGCACCTGGAATCTGGCTGCTTGCTCAGTTAGCTGCTGCAAAAGTTGTGGCCACCGCTCTTTGCAAGGGCTCTGGGCTTGTTGGTGGCCTTTATGCACCAAGTTTGATGATTGGTGCTGCCGTGGGAGCTGTATTTGGGGGTTCAGCTGGAGAACTAATCAATTCAGCCATTCCAGGAAATGCTGCTATTGCCCAACCACAAGCATATGCCCTGGTAATGCTTTACTCTTGTACCTGGCCATGTTAGCTTGTATAAAGACTTATATGCTTTTTACTTTTGTATGACTTGATAAATGTCGATAGCTGTCTTTTAATTTCCATATAACAGTGCAGGTTGGAATGGCTGCTACATTAGCATCAGTTTGTTCAGTGCCCTTGACCTCAGTTTTACTTCTGTTTGAGCTGACGAAAGATTACAGGATCTTGCTTCCTCTCATGGTAATTCTTGTCAACTTGTATTTGGTGTTGTACTTAAGTTTCTATGTGTGAGTGGGTTGGTTAAAGACTGCTTGATCCTTCTGAAGCTGGATTAAGGAAACATTAGCTGCATATATCTCCATTTTATTAGATTATCACTAATGTATCTTGTTTACCTGAATAAATTTACATTCTACTATATGGTTCCTTTCTGAAATCACTTATTTATAGCTATTGGAACATCATTCTACATTTGCACTACATGTCCTCTGTCTGAGTTGTCAAATGAAATCCGCCTGTCTGTTTTATTGCTATGAGAAAATCTATCATTTAGTTTGCCTTTCTACTCATTTTATACTGGACATATTTGGATTCAAAAATGCTATATGAAGATTCAGAGAATGAAATTATAATATTTTGCAAGCGGTACATATCATAACCTTGCTATGTCTTTGGAGGATCTGTATATATGGATGAGGCAAATTACTCAAAAGGTCAGTGGCTAAATTAGATGCTAACTGTCTAATTAGCTACAAAAGTCATGCTTATTAGTCAAGACAACTTCAGCCCTTTAGGTCCTCAGCTTTGCACGGCTCAAATGGCATATTACAAAGCTGTTGAATCCAGCTGGTTCTGGCCTATCCGATTGATCATATTTCCTCTTGGTGAATTTTGTATTAAGCAAAAAATCTAGATTTACTCATGACAGAATAAACTCTTAGGACTTTGACAATGAAGCTTAAACTACAAAACCAGTAACTTATATTTGTACACTAAAATTGTAACTAGTTTTTACTATAATAATAATTGTCATTTTGATCGTTATCTAGATGCACATCTAATATTTTTTTTTACGAATTGCATATCTATGTTATGAATAATGCCAATAGTTTCTTGAAATTATAAGAATAATCTCAGATTTTACCCTCTATATTTTAGAAGCAACACTAGATACAAACCCGCGCGTTACGGCGAGATTATTTAATTTTTTAATAATAAATGTGTACGTGCAATTAATAAATTAAAATATACTAAAAAGAGTAAATTGTTGTGCGATGACCAAATTTTATACAGAAAAACAAATAAATATACGTTGCGCTGCAGTTATTATATCCATACCGTCCACCGTGACAGATTCATGTTGGTGTCTAAATTGTGAGTCATCATTGTCGCAAATATGTCGAACAAAAAGTGAGATTAAACCATAGATGCATAATAGAACGTAAAATGAATGAAATTAAAGCAGTCTGTAGATGAAGAGGCAAACCTTCTTTGATTTTTCATCAAATTCTTTCTTGGCCTTTTTCTTGGTCCTTGAAGTTCATCTGAAAATATATATATCATTTACTCGTTAGTTACAAACCAAAGAATGTGACAATAGTAATCATGTGTTCTGGAGAAAGTTTCAAAGAATGGGCACACATACCATTTGGTGGACCTGGTAGCGTGTTTGGGTGTTTAGATGTAGTGGTTCTTAGATGAGCTTGTTAAAGCTCACAAAGTTAGTTCACTAAATAGGATATAATTTGTATATGGGTTACAAAACTTGGTAATAAAAGTAATTCTTAGTACAAGTTAGCCAACTATTTATCCAACTGATTGGAGCCACAACTTGACTTAAAATCTTCTTCGAACACAAAATGAATGAAAACCAAAATTCTAATCACAAGTATAACACCTTACAACAAAGTTGACAGAAAATTATTAAATAACTGACAAGCTTGAACCCATGACCCATCTGCTTACTCTCTTTTTTCTTCCCAGGAGGTCTAGCCGCTTACTGTTGAAAAGCCATTACATAAATTGTATGCAAATTGGAGTAGTTGGATTTTCAGAAGATTCGGTATCATTTATTAAAGTGTAAGCACCAAAATTATTCTGGCCGTCACTAAAAAAAACTGTAATGTTTGAAAAGATATACTTACCTACATGATCAAACACTATCTCAATGGGTGCATCCTTGAACAATTGAATTCCACCTACATCCATTGCGGAATTGCTATTAGAATCATGAATAGGATCATTAACTATTTCAATGCTCTTTCTCTAATATGTCATCAAGAAGCTTTTGAGCCTGCCAAGAGTCCATTATGGGATTATAATCAATATATTAAGAGGTAATTAAAAAATTACAAAGGATAATATCATAATTAAATTACAAAGGATAATATCATAATTAAATTACAAAGGATAATATCAAAATAGTTGATATAAATCTAAAAACTGTTTAGATTTATAGTAGTGATTTAGGGGATTATAATCAATAAATTAAGAGATAACAAATTACAAAGGATAATATCATAATTAAATTACTAAGGATAATATCATTATTAAATTACAAATGATAATATCAAAATAGTTGATATAAATGTAAAAACTGTTTAGATTTATAGTAGTGAATTAGGGGATTATAATCAATAAATTAAATTAAGGATAATATCAAAATTACTAAGGATAATATCAAAACAGTTGATATATTTAAATTACAAAGGATAATTACAATTTTAGATTTATAGTAGTGAATTAATTAAGAGATAACAAAGGCATCTAATTTATCTCAAGTCTAGCTGAACATATTCCATAATACTATATCTACAGCAGTAATGATCCGAACAACAGCAGTAACCATAATGCGATCAAAACAGATGAATTTCTAAAGAATTAAGGAAAAAACTCTAGTAAGAAAAAAGGAATTTTAACTGAAACTGAATGATCCTGCAATAAATAATAGATTAGACAATGCAAGTCAAAATTGCATAAAAATTGTTATACAATATTTTACAAATTTGTTACATGAATTGAAGCAGTAAATTTGTTAATATATAATTGCATTTGTGTAAGAAACTAACAGAAAGAAACTACCATTGAAGGTATATTCCAGAGCCAACATTCAGCGAAAAATATAATTATATATATATAAATATATGAGAGAGAGAGAGAGAGACTGACGTCAACAGGGGCCCGAGGAGACTATAATCTAACAGCACGAAATGTTGTTTTGGGCGAAGTAATTCCAATGCCGACCGTCGATATACTCGTTACAAATTAACCTCAAGCTCGAATCCACAAATCAGCAAAGAGTTGTAACTCTAAGAGATCACCCAAAGGGATTTTTTGATTTGATGTAATCTGCCATCTAATTTATGTAAAATTCAAATTATTCAAATTTTTTGATTTGATAAATACAAGAAGGCACATACCATCAAGAAACTTGAATGTTACTCATAGGCTTTCCTGGTATAGAAGTGTAAAAGACCAAAAAAAATTTTAGTATTAGCTCAAAAAGAAACTAATGAATAAACTCTAGTTGTAGTTATATGTTGTCTAAAACTATAAAACAATTACCATTTATAGGAAAATCTAGTCTCTGAACAACAAGAACCTAATAGCAATACAGTATAAAAGGTTGCCTAGCACCCATAAAAGCCAAGAATTGGACAGTCAAAACCCACAAAGGAGCTAGTAATTATTTTAAAAAGTAAAATATGATGGTTGTCTGAAGTACAACTTTCAAACTAAATTCATTTATATATTGGCTGGTGGTCACATGAATGGCATGCTCTCTGAACACGTTAGGATAAAAGCAGAGTAAATTTTCTGTTATAAAAGGTCAAAACACCAATTTTAAAGTACATTAGGTTGCTTGTGACATACTGATACAGAAGAGTCAAGCTTCGAGGTCTCGTGGACTGTTTCTCTCACCCAAATTTTTATACAAGATTATAAGGCACTAACTACTATCTTGGGGGAAAAAGACAATAACATAAGGAGTTGAATTGCTCAATATGATTGATCCTAAGCACAGAGTGATCACTGAGTACATATAACATAAAGAAGTGTGCCAGTTGATCAGTAATATAGATGATTGAAAAAAGGATGGCCAACTTTGTGGGTAAGATAAAACATAGGAGATATCATCAAAAGAACTATATGAAATTAACACACTTAGAAAAACCAACATCATCTAGAAGCTAATAATATCAACGAAAACAATTGAGTCTTGGGACCTAGCAAAGAATTGAATGCTAAATTTCATTAATTATGTTGCTGAATTAAAGCTTCTATCTTTGAGTTGGTGACAAATCTCTCAACTGGGTTTTCGCTGATTAGTTTACATTCATTCCATTCTTGCTGCCCCAAATCTCAATAAGAACTCACTACACTTTAGAAACAGTCATTAAGTGCTCAAAAGAAAAGATGAAAGAATAACTAAACTTACTGAAGAGAAGCTTATCAAGGCTCTCATTAGCTATGTACTCGTATACAAGTAACTTCTCTGGGCCGTGAGCACAGTATCCCAGCAACTTAACAACATTCCGGTGCTGAACACACGCCGACAACTTGGCCTCATTCAAGAACTCTTTCTTCCCTTGATTTGAGCTTTGAGAAAGCTTCTTCACGGCAATCTCCCTCCCATCTTCCAACTTTCCCTAAACATTAAAACTCCAAAAATTATTCGAGAGGAAGTATGCATTTTGAATAATTTTGGGGATTTTTGTGATGGCAAAAAAAAATACCTTGAAAACAGGGCCGAACCTGCCTTGACTGTGCTTTTTATTGGGGTGGAAATCTTTGGTATCATAAACTATGGTTTAGAAAGTGAATACCTTCTGTTCCTGAGCTGCAATCCTTTCCAAATCTTCTTCTTGCCCTTCCAAATCTTCTTCTTGCCCTTCTGATTGATCAAATTATAGATCCAAGAAAGAAATAAAAACACAGAACATGGGATTTTCGTAAAATTGATTGAAAACAGAGCATACACACAAATAAGCATAAATGGTCATACCATTGATAGAATGGAATCGGAAAAGATAGAAACATACTGTGCGAGTGTTGCACAAACATGAGAGAGAAAACAAAGCTGAGATCCGAAGAAGATGAACGTAGACCAACAATGCAATATTATAGGATTCCAGTTGTTATTTGAACGAATTTGAACGCCAAAGTTGAAGGTAGGATAGGATTCAGTTGTTATTTGAACGAATTTGAATATAGGATTCCAGTTGTTATTCTATAAGGGCATTGTTGTGAAGGGTATTTTGGTAAAGGATATTTAGGAGCATTAATTAATTAGGATGGACATGTGTTGAGTTTTTAGAATGACACATGTCAAAATAATGTGTTATGGACTGTGTTTTAGTATATATAGATGTTTAACTTTTGCTCTCTGCTACAGTGGCTTCAGAAATTCTGATATATTAAATGTGTACAAATAAACACTTTAGTTTCTTTATACTTTAGTGAACCCAACATTTACCACTGTCACAAATAGTTTGGATATTTCAAAATATTGATAAACGCATAGCCAAGTCATTCTAGGTTCTCTATGATTATTTGCTATGAAGGTGCAGATGGACTTTAAATGATGAATGTGTAATAAGATTATAGTTTCTGTTGTTAGAAGTTAGAACTATATAATGTTACATACTTACATGTGCTCGCATGACTTTGTGGTTGACACTATATTCGAGTTTTGGAAGGTTACTTGTCCAAGTTACGTGTCATTTCAATCCTTGATTGAGCTATTCTCCCTCCACGGTTATGTGCGGGTATCCAGAACTTCTAATGTCTTCCTTTGCAAGCAGGGGGCTGTTGGGCTAGCTATATGGGTGCCCTCTGTGACAAACGAGTCAAAGGAGGTGGAGCCATCAGAGGCAAAGACCTTTCCAAGAGGTTATTCTGTTCTTTCGCCAGTTGAAGACCAAAATGAGGGTACTTGGCGATGGAGTGAAGGAGATGGTTTGGAACTCTCGGTTATTGGTAATGGTTGTAACCATGAAATAGTTGAGGAAGAAATATATCTGGAAAATCTGAAGGTTTAATTTTTTCCCATTCCTTGTATGGCACTGATTATGCTAAAAAAGAATGCCAGTTATGGCCCTGTCATAATTTATTTTACCATTTGGCATGAATCATGCCTTTTGTTTTCTATTTCTTTTTTGGCTCAACTTTCTTAATGATACATCTCTGCTGTAATCAGGTTTCTCAGGCCATGACAAATAAATATGTAAAGGTCTTGCTGAACCTTACCCTAAGAGAAGCATTGAAATATATGCATAATGGTCAACAGAATTGTGTGCTTGTTGTTGATGCTGAAGATCATCTAGAAGGGATTTTAACATTTGGTGACATTAAAAGGTTTCTCTCTAAGAACTCCAGTGACGCTTCCGGCAGTGATTCATCAGTTCTGGATGTATGTAATATTATTTCATTGATATCATGCTCCTATGCCTTCCATTATTTTGAAAATCTTCTATATCTATCTTAAGAATAAATGTTTCCCTCATTCTACAACGATATTTACAACTGACTTTTCTGCAGGCACGTGCATCTCTTGTTTCTTCTATCTGTACCAGAGGGATAAACTATCGTGGACAAAAGCGTGGACTTTTAACTTGTTTCCCAGACACGGATTTGGCAATTGCTAAGCAGTTAATGGAAGCCAAGGGAATAAAACAGTTGCCTGTGGTTAAGCGTGGTGTAGATTTCCAAGAAGAAAGGAAGCGCCGACTTATAGCTGTTCTTTATTATGATTCAATCTGGAGTTGTATCAGGTTATGATTTCTTTCAGTTTATCTTGACACAATATAAATGCTCTTATTTGGTTTGCACTTGAAGCATCTTTACACTTTTAAATAGCTTAAATCATCTGGGTTATTTACATATTTTCTCCATGAAGTTGACTGTATTGTCACTTGGCTCCCCCCATATCCAGAAGTGACACATACCCTCCGTGTCATTTTTTATTTTAATATAGTCCAGTTTATGATGGCCGTAAAAGAAAAAATGGCGGAATTTGTAATGTGCCCTGCCCTGTCTCTAGTTAGTTAAGGAATTCAAGTCACGCAAAAATGGAATGTTAAACTGTAAATTTGACCAAAGAAGAGATTTAAACTACCGGGGACAAAAGTATAGTTAACCCAAATCATCTGCAAGGGTGACTATTTGTTTCTTGTTTATTTCGGAGACAGTATGATTGCACCAGCTTTCCTTTGTTCTAGTATACAAGAAACTTTTTAAGATGGGATATAGGTCTTATGTAGCAAAATCTGACATTAGTAACTTTTATGTACTACCTGGAAGGAGGACACAGATAATTATGACGTGTTAAGATCATTTTAATTACCTGATTTTATTCATTCCATATATATGTTTACTTGGACCTTGTTTGTTGGTTTGCACCAGCAACTCAAACACCGAGTTGACAATTACGTGTCTGATTTTTCACGGTTAAAAATCTTACATTCTGGCTTTATACAACATATGGTTAGAAAAAGAACAATAACAACTTGCATTTATTTTTCTGAGGGCCATATTGTTCCATTCCAGTCAGCAGTAAGGTCTGGGAAACTGATCATGGATCTGCAGTAGTAGATGTGATGGATTGAACAAATTGAACCAACTTGAAACCTATGATTTTATTCTATTTTTTGGTACTTCATTTCAGAAAATCTATTATATATTTGCAGCCACTTTACGAATCTCAGTCATTTTCTCTTCTAATTGACATTTTTAATCTAATAAAATATGATCTACTCCGTATAATTTTTATAGAAGGATTTTGTAACTCACTTGTACTGATTGATGCAACACTTGCACAGGGAGGACCAAAATCGTCGGAAATCAGCCGATGGGCGAAGAATAGAGGACAATTCCGAAGAGAGAAGATTGGAAATGGCGATCAATGAGTGATTGATGTGATTGTGAAAGGCCAAGTTTCCTCAAAGCCACCATACGAAGAAATTAGTTGACAGTAAAGGCATTTTTGATTTTTCGGCATCCAGTTTTAGTTGACAGCAATGTATATGGTGGTGGTTCACAGGCTCTCATAGTGATGGAGTAAATTTTTGAAGTAATCTAGCAAATTACATTTGTATATTCAAGTTTACTTAAAACCTCTAGTGAATCAGAGACTTGTAGGTGTTATTATTTGCTGAGAAAAATGGGAATATAAATTGAATAATCAAACGAAAGGAATTTTTCTTAATGCACTTTCTCATATAAGCTTATTTGAGATTTAGAAATGATACTACTTATTTTAATGTTGTTTGAATTATAGTAAAAAGTATGCTTCCAGATTTGAACACCCGTCTGTAAATATGTATACAACAACCTAGTGTATAGTTGATTACATAACTTTAGAGTGCTTAAGAGTGGTTGAATGAAATAACTTATTTTATATGCTACTTATTTACAAACACAGCTTTTGGGCTCAACGCAACACTTTAAAAAATATACACTAACTAGCTGGGTCCCGTGCCTCCGGCACTGTATGGGCAGTGAGATTTATCTTAAATTTAAAACGGTCCAGATGATTTATTAAGTGAGCGGAAAATTCAAAATCATTATTAGATAGATTAGATAGATGTATTTTATTAGATAGATGTATGGATGGTGGGATTTATCTCAAACTTTGGACGGCCCAGATAATTTATTGAGTGAGCGAAAAATTCAAAATTATTTATATTTTATTAGATAGATATGTATCCGGCAATGCATGCATCTAACATCTGGTTTGTACGGACTTTTCTAGGAGAAGTAAGTTCACAAGAGAACTTGTCATTAAAATAAAATAACAATTGATCTGGGAGAGGAAAAAAATTGATGTATAAGTAGTTACAAACCTTCTGATAAAATTTTGATGCTAAGGTCACTTCCAAGTTCCAAAAAAATCCAAAGAATTAACAAAATAAGGCCCACAAAAAACATCAAGTCATGCTTTATAATTTCCTTTCTTCAAAATGTACCAACAGTAAAAAAGATTTTACATCTGAGGTCCGAGCGGTAACCTACTCAACATTTGATGATAAACTGATGAGCTATTACTCAGATTCAAACCAGGTTCTGACATGGGCTCCACTTTTGGTTCTCCTTTTGGCAACATAAACCCCATTTCATTCATTGGCCGAGGCTGTCCAAAATAGGGATGAGAAGGCATAACAGGCATCTTACCTTGGTTAGGACCCAATCCAGCCATTCCCAAATTGGCTAAGCCGTTCTGGTTCATTCCAAAACCGAAGCCATGGGAAGGTCCCAGCTGCTGCCTTCCTGGTAACCCGAATGAACTGAGCGAATGAGGCCTTTCAAATCGTGCCATGTTCTGAACTTGCGATGGCTCGGGCCTGTGAGCCTGGGTTTGAACAGCACCAGCAGATTGTGATGGCGTAGTGTTGGAGATGCCAGAGTTAACATGACTGCTATTACGAGCAGCAGGAACATCATGGTTGTGCTTCCCTTCGTATGTGGTTATCACTGATTTGAGATCATGAGAAGCCCTCTCCACGTGCTTCCTTACCGTACAGCCTGCATTTGTGCACTTATAGTAACTCCTGCAATAAAGCAGTACCACGTTATTTTCTGATTCTGCGTATTGCATATCCTTCATGGGTTGTGTTGTGTGTATCATGCATGAGAGTCCATAAGAATGAATTTGAAAAAAATAAAAAATGATGGCGGTTACCTTGGATTTGGATTTCCTTTCACAACTTTCTGCCCATACTTTCGCCAGCGATATCCATCGTCAAGAATGTCCACCTCACTGGTTGTTTGTACCACAACTCGAGGCTCTCTGATAGCTCTGGTTGCCCCACTCACTTCAGTGGCATAAGCTTCAACTTTCCTAGAATTTTAAAAAACGTAAAACATTCTCTTGAGTATGTACAAGGGCTTATTCGGTATGTACCAAAATGATCAAAAGTAACTAACCTTCTCTTCGACTCGGATTCATCTCCTTCACCATCATAATCTAATGAAACACTGCCATGTGTTGCACGTTCATCTTCGTCTTCATCATTTGAAAATGTAGAAGAGCGATCTATTGGATCACCCAATTCAAATTGAGCACCATTCTGAGCATGCAAAGTGGTAGAATTGTTGCAGTATTCAGGCCCCAATGCTGCTGCTGATGTCACCTCAAGATTATCTTGCCTCCAATCAGCTCCTTTTTTCATGGTTGTCCAAACTGGATCACCATCAACACCGGACCCACCTTGTTCAGTGATGTCATATTGCATGTCACTTGGTGTGTTCGAGGATCCAAAGGCTGATCTACGATTGGGTGGAGGTTTGGGGTGATTATGGGCTCCCTTATAGATAATCTCGGTTATGTGGCCTTCATGAGATCGCTCCACCTTTTTCTTGACTGGGCAATTTTGATGTGTGCACTTGTAATAACTTCGTGGATACTCACTGCCCTTTACTTGTTTCTGTCCATATTTCCTCCAATTATACCCATCCTCAGATGGAGCATTACCCACGTTTGTATCTCCAATGACTCTTTGATCTGTATCCTCGTCTTGCTGCTCATCCAGTGGTGGAGACTGCTCTGTAATACCACCAACAATATCAAAGGTCATATGTTCTGATGAGATATTATTACCCCCGGTATCTTTTTCAGCGGATGATCGAGAAAAGTCGGTCTGAAGATGCAGTGCGGTTCCATTTTGAGGTTAGTTTTTCCAGGCTCTACACTAATAGGCGGATAAGAGTTCTCTGATTGACCTGAAACCTCCATACCAGGAAAAGATTGCCTGAGGAAGAGTTGATGGAGCTCCCTACTCATGGAAAAGAAAAAGAATACAGAACTTTAGACTACTAAAAGAGGCAACTTATCTTCTTCTTGCAGTATGCAGAATTTTAGTGCAGATGAATTCTTTACTCCTCGAGTGCAAGCAGAATAGTAAGCATTAATTACAGTATTTGTAGATGTTATTAAGTTTCTATCAATCAAATAACAATTATTATCGTATTTCTGTGTGTATGCAGTATGCAGGTACATTTGCATGTGAGCGTGCCTATGTGAGCGAGTTCGAGTGCGAGCGTGTGTGAGATAGTTCTAAGATGAATAGCTAATATATGGTTTGTCCCATTTGAGATGAGAATTTTCAGAGTATAGTTACTTGGTTTCCTGCACCAAGGAAAAGTGAAGGACTGGATTCTGTAACGGGCTTGAATGCAAAGGATGAAGTATTCATGTTCTCGAAGAAATTGTCTTTACTCTTCTCTGGTCCCTCCATCAAAAACATGGAGCTTCGACCATTTCCATTTGGAGCAAATGAAAATTTTCCAGTCGTTGGAGATGGCTGAACCTGCAGTGAAATAGGTTGAGAAATAAATCCGTAGAATAAGTAAAACAACAAACTTTAATAAATCAACTTTATATATGATTGTATGGACTGTACAAGTCAGGAAACCAAAATAAAAACACTAACAAAACGGCCACCAAATCCATTAGTCAGAAAATAACTACAGTTCTCAAAGATGAGAAAAACCTAGCACCACAGCACTTGATGTGCAATAACATGAACAGGTTTCCTTTTATATATCATGGTGCACGTCTTACCTCATCCTCATAACATATGTCAAAAGGCATATAATTACCTACTAGATGTCAACTTTGCCAATCTAGTAATAATACTAGTTTAAGTAGAGCATTAATAATTCAAGTTTTCATTTGACCTGCCTCTATTAAAAAGACGAAAGAAATAAAACCGCATAATTTTCATGTATGTATGTAAAAGATGCTTCCGCTGCAGACAAAAAACTTGACGGGGCACACAACATGGTTAAATTTAAGGATACCAATCATAGGGCTAAGATGGGTTCTCATCAGCATATGAAAATTCATAACCATTCAAAACAAAAATAGTTTACTACAATGGTAGGACCATCATCACATTCAATGGTTCACATTCATTTTCGAAAACGTTAGGAGCACTCGAGACATGATAACAAAAGTGAGGTAAACAGTACTAATTGGAACACTTCTAGATCTTGTTTACTTTCCCATATGATGTCTAGATTACTTAAAACAATAAAAAGAAACTGAAGAAGGGAAGGGGTAGAGAGAGTAAAAATTTTGATGTTACAAAGTTGAAATCCTTAAACGAAGTACTCCCCCAACAATAAGAAAGAGTTTAAAGTTCCCAATAATTAGATTTCCATTATGGTTTCTCTAGCATAGATTGTAGGCACTCAATATGTATCTTTAGATTGTAGAGATTTAATTTGTGGAAAGGACTACTTAAGCATAAACTATGGGACAGGCTCCCAATATTCCGTTGTATATGCATCTAAAAAAACAGACTTTATGTATCTCCCACTCGGATAATCTTCACTGAGTGTTCTGAAAAGCAAGGACAAATGCCAAGGCATTACTAAAATGGTATCAGAAATTAAAGCTTACCAGTGAATTTGAGACGAAAACAGGGGAATCTAGCAGTGTAGTTGGACTAAGACCAGGAGGAATTGTCAAGTAAGGAGACCGAATTTCTTGGTTCTGTGAAAGGTCAGCAGATCTCATGCTTTCCGTATTCAACCTCGGAGCATTAAAACCAGCTCTTGCTGCCATCCTTTCTAAAAGACCTCCACGCGAGCTCATTGTTTGCTCAAAGAATGGACCTGGATTAGTTGCATGATCATCATTTTCACTAGTTCGTACCCTGTCCGTTTCATCAGCACTTCCTGACATATTATTCTCCTCCGGACACGGAAACCGGGCCCCACTTTTATCATCACCCATTGATTCAGAAATTGACCTGAAGCTAACATCATCGCCCAACATCGATGAGAAAAATGTCCTCGGGCTAGGACTCGGAGGCATCCAATCTCCAACTATAGAGACATGTTCATCAAATCCACTCATGATAATTGTAAGCCTCCTCGGCTGTTTAATCAACTAAAAATAGGTCAGTACAGATTAAAGTACTACAACGCAACTTGAAAGATTCACATCATATACAAAATCGGAAAGAGACACAATTCAATCTGAGGAGTCCACAATTCAATCTGAGCATGGGTTAATGTACATGATAACTAGTTCACAACCATTCTTTTGTCTGAGGAGTGAGGAGCTCAAGTAGTTCCATACTTTACCAAAAGATTTGTTTTCAGAATCAGAAAAAAAATATTCCTGAAGCACACTTTCACACTACACATTTCGCTCAAAATGACCAATTTCAGCAAGGTCTGCACTAGTTTATCCATCAATTAAAATAAAGTCTTTTAGGAAATAATTTTTCCAGGAGGCATATCAAGCATCATTTCTGGGGGGACAAGCAGTCTTCATACTGATGAAAGGAATTGCGCAAAATTAAAAGAACAAGCTTGTAGTTAATTTTCTTCTTCCCTCAACTATATCTGTGCTCATTAAAGTAGTAAATGACAGTACTTTTCAAGTTTTCTTGATCAACACCAACTAAAATAAGGAAAAAAGTAATCATCTACATAGGAAACTAATAAAGACCATTCATCTATCCTAATTTAGGAATCCTAACCATAAAACATTTAATCTTGTCAACTAACATATCTTGATCCCGGTTTTCCTTGCAAAACCCAAAAATAAATCAAAATCAAAATCAAATCCAAACTTCATGGAAATAGTTGAAAGCTGAAAAGATTCAAAACATGGCCCCATTTATTAAAATTTTACAGACCATTTAAGATCTAACAACTTTTGAAATTAGACATCACCATATCTGTGAAGAATTTGAAAAGAATTTATCTACATGGACCATCAGATACAAAAAAAGGTGTAGCTGAAATTTAGGAAAGAAGCTATTGATGACCCAGACAATAGAATTCCCAAATTTAGAGACACAGATACAGAAATAGTAAAAGAGGGGAAAAATATAGAAACACAACAAAAAAGACTCAATTCATTAAAAATGGTGACCAAGATTATTAGGTGAGTACCTGATCACAACACACAGTCAAAGATAAGATGATATGAAGGAGACCCTTTTCTGATTAGTTTCTTCTTATTAATTTACCATTCCTTCAAGTCTTTCCTGAAAGAAAAAAGAGCAAAATATTCCACCGTCCTGTCAATTTCCCCTTTCTCTCTCTATAATGGCATAGCACAAAATATGGTTGATGATGGGAAAATTACATTGAGCTAAAAAATGATAGAAAAAGTGGGGTTGATTGGGAGTTACCTTATTGAGTTATAAAGATGGAATCTTTTAAAGAGAGAAAAAGCAAGTTTAACACAGTTCTTTCTCCATTTGTGATATTTGATTTTATATTTCTATTCCATTAGTGTTATTTACCTACTTCAATCATGGCATTTGGGGCTCTAAGGTTAATAAATTTGGAAGAAATATTATAATATCATTATTAATTGACCCTGATTATATGTATTACGACTTAAAATATATCAATATATAATATTGAATAAAATGACTTTACTTATTACATATGGGGTATTTCTAAAAATTTATCAATAATATTTATTCATATAACTGCAATTAAAAAAGCGATGTTAACATTCACATTATATATTATTTTTTTAATTAATTTTTGAAAACTAATTTAAAATATATTTTATTCAAAATTGATAAATTTCATTAAAATTAATGAAATAATAAATGCTACAATTATTAATATTTTTTAGATAATTTAAAATATGCATCATTTAAATGACTAAAAATTAAACGAATTATGTCATATATTATTTAAAATATTTTTAAATTCAAAATTTATAAAATTAAGTAAAACTTAGGAAACAATAAAGATTACAATTAATAGAATTTTATAAATAATTTACAATATTTATTATTAAAACGACTAAAAATAAATGAATTTATGTCTATAATAAATTTGACAATGTCTAAAGTTGACTTTAGTAACTATAAAGTGTTAATAGATCAACACTCTAATTATATTATTTCATTCAGTAACAAAAGTTCTATTGATAATTTTCTTTTTATAAAAAAAGATAAGATATTTTATAATTAATAATAATGTAAAATAACATCATATTCTCAAGTTTGTCATTTTAATTCTATGATCATAATTTTACTATTAAATTAATAATTTATTATTCTTGAAGGTAAACATGTAATAAAAAATATATTCTTAATAATTAAAAATTTATTTTTGTGAAATTAATAGAGTATTTCTTAACCAAAAAAAGTAAATCCATTAATAAATGAGAGGTTAAGATTGAGAATAATTCGTTAGACGGTTTTGCATTCTAATGCGGAGCCCCCAAGGGACATGATAAGATGTAGCTGTAATTGTCCCAAATGTTGCCACATAAGAACCAAACCACCTAGAACTTATATATATATATATATATATATATATATATATATATATATATATATATATATATATCTAATAAAATACAAATGATTCTGAATTTTTCGCTCATTCAATAAATTATCTGGGCCGTCCAAAGTTTGAGATAAATCCCACCGTTCATACATCTATCTAATAAAATACATCTATCTATCTAATAATCTAATAATAATTTAATAAAATACAAATGACTTTAAATTTCCCGCTCACTCAATAAATTATTTTGGTCGTTTAAAATTTGAGATAAATCATATTGTCCATATAGTGCCGGAGGCACGAGACCCAGCTAGTATATATAGAGAGAGAGAGAGAAAGAGAGAGAGAGAGAGAGAGGCCGGATCATGTTTGGACCAAAATTTGGATTTTTTTTAAAAATAACTAAAAATAAATAAATAAAAAATTATAGAATTTGAATTTTTATATAATACAGTGTTTTTGGTGTGATTTGGATACATATAACAAAATATGTATGTACAGTCTGCACAGACTGTACATACATATTTTGTTATATGTATCCAAATCACGTCCAAAATATTGTATTACGGAAAAATTTCAGTTCTATAAAATATTAATTTTTTTTAGTTAGTTGTTTTAAAAAAAATTGGTCCGTTTTTGATCAGGTCCGGACTCTCGGACCTGATCTTTGTTGTATATATATATATATAGTCCGGATCCAGTCCAGACTCCCATATTTTCTTAAAATACGGACCTTTTGTTTTTTTTGTTTTTTTAAACAACTAAAAAAAGTTTAATATTTTATGGAACTGGAATTTTTACATAATACAGTATTTTGGGTGTGATTTAGATACATATAACAAAATAGGTCTGTACAAACTGTACAGACTATACAAACTTATTTTGTTATATGTATCCAAATCACACCAAAAATACTGTATTATATAAAAATTCCAGTTACATAAAATATTAATTTATTTTTTTAGTTGTTTAAAAAAAAGCAAAAAAAAAAGGTCCGGATTTTCTCCAGTCCGGAAGTCCGGACCTGATCAATCTTGTATATATATATATATATATATATATATATATATATATATATATATATATATATATATATACCCCACGGATCAGGTCCGGGAGTCCGGACCTTGTTAAAATGCGGACAAAAGATTTTTATTTTTTTTTATTTTTTTTAAAATAACTAAAAAAAGTTTAATATTTTATGGAACTAGAATTTTTATAATACAGTGTTTTGGGTGTAATTTGGATACACAGACTATTTTATTATGTGTATCCAAATCACGCCCAAAATACTGTATTATGAAAAATTTTCAGTTCCATAAAATATTAAACTTTTTTTAGTTGTTTTAAAAAAAAATAAAAAAAGGTTCGTATTTTAAGAAAGTCCAGGAGTCCGGACTGGAACCGGACCCTATATATGTGTGTGTGTGTGTGTGTGCAATGGTGAAGCCAGAAATTTTTGTCAGTGGGGTTGAAATTATTACTAAGTTACAAATAATTTGGGGGGGGTTCGGGGGTAGCGCCCCGAGCTAATTTTTTTTAACACTTTATACTTTTGAGTATATATATATGTGTGTGTGACGCTCCCAAAATTAGGTATACATCACCCATCTTGGGTTGTCAGATACATGGTACAGAATTTAAATACAACTTACTAATACAACTGTCGTATACAATACGACAAAATATAAACTGTGAGTTTGAATACAAATATTATCTACTAGATATTACACAAACTCAAAAGGAGTCCTCATTACAATTATTATCACACTATTTCACAGAATAGTTGTAAGGTCCCAACTATTTATAAATAAAGATTTAATTTCTCTAATTATTATTTTGAAATAGTGAGGGGTTGATTTGATTAAAGTGGTTAGTTATGGGTAAAATGCGCAAATATTTCAAATAAGCAAGTGGTTATAAAATACTCATTGTTGTCGGAGAATATTCGTTTGGTCGTGGAATATTCTTACTGTCGGGAAATATTCGTACGACGGCGCAGCCTTTTGTGGGCCCATAACGAAAAGCGATTGGATGAAAATAATGACAAGTATAAGTTGTTTATAAATAACGGCGTAGTTGTTACCGTTAATACCGGTGGTTAAAACACAGTAATACGCGTTGTTGCATAGTAGCACACGGTATTGCACCAATTATTGATTCTTACGTAAGAAGACACTACTCAATAACTGTTAAAGTAGTTACTGTTCAGTATTTTATTTTATTGATTCAATAATTGCTGCGTTGATATTTTATATTACAGTTATTTCAATAATTGTCACTACACAATATTTTTCATTAACGGAGCAATAATTCATATTATCTGAATAATATTATTAGATAACATTATTGGTAATGTCTAGAAAGTTCTGTCTAAGGAGAGGTTTGGTCACCTAATTGCGCGCCAGTAAGGAGAAATCTTTATTAGAAAACCCCATCTTTCCTAGGAACGGCCTGGTTGCCAGTACTGTGATTCTGTAATATTATTTGTGAATAATTAATTATTGATTTATATGATGAGAAAAATATTAATTTTATGTGGATATAGATGGAGAAAATTTTTAAAGTGACCATTGTTAAAAAATGATATTTTATATTTTCTGATAAAATAATTTATTATTATATTTTAATAATATAATAATGGTGATATTTTTACAATGAATGTGAGATATATGAGTATATGAGGAGGAAAAGTATTTTTATTGCAAAAGTTGTTTAAAACATGTTAAACATGTTGGTGGTCCCATTTCTTGACTGAAATTTGATTATAGCCTGTAAAATCGCCCGTTTATGGATTTCGGTCAATTTCTATTTGGAATTTAGAAAAACTTTCTTCTGTAAAGTTGTAGAGAATTGAAATTCCTATACAAAATTGCGAGATTCGAATTTTCTGATAAAAGGGCTATTTATTATGAATTATTGAAGTTCGAAGTTCCGATATAATTAATTTTTGGAAGTTTTAATTAATTATTTTAAGAAAAACGTTTTTAACAAGTTGGTTGCACATGTTAATTGCTGAAATCTGATGTCTTGAGTGAGCGTAGGAAATTTATTAAATAATAATAATATTTTATTAAATTTTCTACTTTGGTGTTCTAAGCATTTTCCTATAAATAGGGTGCTTAGGTTAGAATTGAAAATCACACCAGAAACTGAAGTTTTCTCTCTCTATAATATCGAGCGTATTTTGTAAGTACTTTAGTACTTTGAGTATTTCTATACGGTGCAAGTTCTTTCAGCACTATATCCAGTATTTCAGTCAGAAGTACTATTCTTTCCGAGGTAAGGGATGTTATTTTCTTCGTAAATGATATTATTTATTCAATATCATTATTCCAAAATATTAGTTGGAAATTTTTATCAAATTTGGAACTTTTTCATGTCGGGGTTACTATTCACGAGTACTATTCACGAAGCGTGATGATGTTTTTTTGTAAAATTTCTATCTTTTAAGGTCGGAGTTACTATTCACGAATACGACACTATTCATAGAAAAATTAAAATTTCTTTTCCGTGTCCAAGATTGTCTGTTATGATTCATATCTTTGATTGGATCTATGTTTTGATCATTCTTAAATTTTACTCCACTATGATTATTTATGAGGTATTTTTGGACATGGAATAGCTGAAATACGAATCTTTAATATTTATTCTTTTATTTCACTGGATTCGTTTTCTTTAAAATATTTTTCATCATCCTCAGTCCTAAATGATGATATAATTGAATATCTTTGGCCTGTAGTGCAAAGATTAATGATTTCTGATGAATATCTTTGGCCGTAGTGCAAAGATGAACATGTGTTTAGATGAACATGACCAACTGATGAATATCTTTGGCCTGTAGTGCAAAGATGAATATTTGATTCCAGATATATATTGATTGATGTTACAGGTATAAAAGATAGACGATGAACTTTTAAATTCATATATAGAAGATAGTAGTTTGCATTCTCTACTTAACTCTTCTAATGAATTATTATTTCCGCTGTGAATATTGATTTAAAACTTGTTGTCTATTGTATTCTATTAGATTTTTCTCTGTTGAAGACTAACGATAATTTGTTCTGTATTATCTTAGTCATAATGTTCTTTACTGGGCTAGTTGAGCTCACCCTTTTTCTTTTTGTTCCATTTTTCTTCTCAGGAGGCGAGAATATAGCGGGAACTAGTTGGGGTGTGGAGTGATGGTTAAAGACAGTTGTTTTAGTAGTCCTCATCATTTTGTAATATAGTGTATCAATAATTGTAATAAGGACTTATTTGAGTGTGGATATTGTCTAGAAGACAATATTTGTATTTAAACTCAAAGTTTATGTGTTGTCGTATTTTGCACGATAATTGTATTAATAAAGTTGTAGTTGTTTCTGTACCATGTATTTGGCGACTCAGAATGGGTTGGATGGAATGGACCTATTTTGGGGGCGTCACAGTTGGTATCAGAGCTTAGGGGTATGATCTCTGGCGGAGATCGGGGAATAGAACTAGGATGGGAGAGATGAGTAAATCCTTCGCTAGTGTGTCCTACCTAAGCTTATTTGTTGGTCGATTATAATATAGGGGTATTATGTGATTTGTTAATTTGTTAAATTAACCCTTGTTTTATGGCAGTATTTGAGAATGTCGACTGAGAATGTTAACAGTGGAGTAAATGAGACCATGGAGACACCTTTGCTCACCAACGAGGAGAACGTGCAACAGGCTGGCAATGTTCTTCCTATGAACAACACCACTGAGCAGATGACGAAAGATGGTATGTTTAGGAACTTTCTAGAATTCATGCAAAACCAAACGAGAAAGACTACTGTTCAAAATGCAGGTGGAAACACTGGCAACTCACGGATGGTCACCGCTAAGCAGTTCAAGGAGTTAGGACCGCCAGAGTTTTTGGGAAAGCCAGAACCATTTACGGCAGAGACGTGGATAAAGCATATCATTAAGATATTTGATGTCTTGGGATACTCAGGGGAGCAAAAGGTTCCTTTCGCCACTTTCATGTTACGAGGAGAGGCAGATTATTGGTGGAAATCCGTAAAGCGTACTCAGCCTACCGTACTGAACATGTCTTGGGAGAAGTTCTAAGAATTGTTCAACGACAAGTACTTTCCCGAAAGTATTCGTCACATGAAGGAGGTAGAGTTCATCAAGCTGGAGCAAAACAATATGAACGTGTTGCAGTACGAAGCTAAGTTTGCTGAGTTGTCCCGATTTGCATCCCGTTTGGTTGATAATGAGGAGAGAATGACGCGAATGTTTCTACGAGGTTTGAAACCCAAAATACGTCAATACCTCATTTCTCACAAACTTTGTTTATATTCAAATGTTGTAAATTGGGCTCAGTTATTGGAGCGCGATAATGAGTCGGCTCAACTGAAGAATAATGACCAATAACTCGATGATACTCGTACCGGTGACAACGGTCAACGGAATAATGATAACAATTGTGGAGGAAATTATCATGCCAGAAATGGTAACCACTTTGGTGATAATCATGACCAAGATAATAGAAGAAATAACTCAAGTAAAAATTTCAAGAAGAGAAGATTTAACGATGACGGGAAGATGTCGGCAGCAGCACCAACACCAGCAACGAATTTTAAAGGAGGAGAAAGACCGCCAGTTAGATGCTACAGATGCGGAGAAGAGGGACACATAAGTCCAAACTGTTCACAACCTTCCAAGGTATGTTATAATTGTAGAAAAGAAAGTCATATCGCTCGAGATTGTACGGTAGCGAAACCCAGTCCAGCGGGGATGGTGACTCCAAAGGCTGTCCCGGACAAGTCAAAGTTAACGGTTCCTGGAACAACATTTTTCGTGACTGGTCAGAATGCGAGGAACCCGAACAAAGTTAGCACGGGTTAGTTAATTATAAATTCTTACGAAGTTTATACCTTATTAGATACCGGTTCTACCCATTCATTTATCTCTCCTGCTTATACTCAACGTTTAAACTTGACTCCGGAGAAAATTAGACTTTGACTTATCTGTTGAAACTCCATTATGAGAAACTTTTGTTACATCCACTGTTTATAAATCTTGTTTGATCCAAGTTGCACCATCATATTACCTGTTGACCTTATTTCTTTAAAGATATTTGCTTTTGATGTGATTTTGGGGATTGATTGATTAACTACTCGTCATGCCAAAATTGATTGCTTTCGTAAGGTTGTAAGTTTTTATATTCCTAAGCAACTTGTTATTCGAATTCAAGCATCCAAACCACTGAAGTCAATCATTGTCATATCAAGCCATAAAGACATTCGTTCATTGAAAAACGGATGTCAAGCTTTCTTACCCATGTCATGGACTTTAATACATCATATTTGAATAATATTTTGTTTCCTGACGTATTTCCTAAAGAATTTCTTGGCGTACTCCAAAAGTGTGATATTGAATTTTGTATCGACTTTGAACCCGGTACAAAACCCATTTCTAAAAATCTCATGGCTCCTATTGAACTTCAGGAGTTAAAAATTCAACTATAGAATTTGGTACCCGAGCCTTTATCTGGTGACTTCTTTTGTGGAATGCACTGAAGCCAGACTCTCTGTAGGGGACGCCATATTTGTGTGGTAGAAAACTGATAGGTGTCATTGTGACGTGCTATCCAAGATTGGAATATGAGTCACAGTTGAGAGCAACCTAAGTTAGTAATCGAAATACGTAGCTTTCTAGGCTTAGTTGGTTATTATCGGAGATTCGTTGAAGGATATTCTCGAATCGCTATTCCATTAACGCAGCTGACTCGTAGAGATACAAAATTCAAATGAAGCAAGGAATGTGGGAAGAGCTACGAAGAACTCAAGAGGAGACTCATTTCAGCATATGTTCTTACCATACCATCCTGGAAAAGAGAACGTGGTAGCTGACGCGTTGAGCAGAAGATCGTATGCGTTTACAAGTGCGAATATATGAACCTGCGTGAAGATAACGAATATACGATTAGAATCGACTTTAATCGATAAATTTAAAGATGCTCAAGCAACAGACATGGAGTTGATGAATATGAAGAAAAAGATGCAAGAAGTCATTATTCCAAAAGCAAAAATCGACGATGTGAGGAAAGTTCAAACCATCGATTTATTAGTCCATTTGAGATTCTCGATCAAATAGGAACTGTGGCCTATAGACTCTTTTTACAGCCAAGTATGATGCGTGTTCATAACGTTTTTCACGTATCGATGTTACGTGAATATTTGGACGACCCGAACCACGTTATTGAGTTAGAACCAGACGAGATAGCATAAGATTTAACGTACGAGGAGGTACCAGTCAAGATCTTGGATGAGAAGGAGCATGTCCTACGCATGTTAATTTTGAGGACGAAATTTCATAAGGAGGGGAGGTTGTAAGGCCCCAAATTTTTCTAAATAAAGATTTAATTTCTCTAATTATTATTTTGAAATAGTGAGGGGTTGATTTGATTAATGTGGTTAGTTATGGGTAAATTGCGCAAATATTTCAAATAAGTAAGTGGTTATAAAATACTCATTGTTGTCGGAGAATATTTGTTTAGTCGTGGAATATTCTTACTGTCGGGGAATATTCGTACGACGGCGCAGCCTTGTGTGGGCCCATAACAAAAAGCGATTGGATGAAGAAAACGACAAGTATAAGTTGTTTATAAATAATGTCGTAGTTGTTACCGTTAATACTGTTGGAATACCCGGTGGTTAAAATACAGTAATACGCGTTGTTGCACAGTAGCACATGGTATTGCACCAATTATTGATTCTTACGTAAGAAGGCACTACTCAATAACTGTTATAGTAGTTACTGTTCAGTATTTTATTTTATTGATTCAATAATTGTTGCGTTGATATTTTATATTACTGTTGTTTCAATAATTGTCACTACACAGTATTTTTCATTATCGGAGCAATATTTCATATTATCTGAATAATATTATTAGATAACATTATTGGAAATGTCTAGAAAGTTCTGTCTAAGGATATGTTTGGTCACCTAATTGCGCGCCAGTAAGGAGAAATCTTTATTGGAAAGCCCCCTCTTTCTTGGGAACGGCTTGGTTGCCAGTACTGTGATTCTGTAATATTATTTGTGAATAATTAATTATTGATTTATATGATGAGGAAAATATTGATTTTATGTGGATATAGATGATTTTTTTTAAAAGTGACAATTGTTGAAAAATGATAATTTATCTTTTCTGATAAAATAATTTATTATTATATTTTAATAATATAATAATGGTGATATTTTTACAATAAATGTGGGATATATGAGTATATGAGAAGGAAGAGTATTTTTGTTGCAAAAGTTGTTTAAAACATGTTAAACATGTTGGTGGACCCATTTCTTGACTGAAATTTGATTATAACCTGTAAAATCGCCCGTTTATGGATTTCGGTCAATTTCTGTTTGGAATTTAGAAAAACTTTCTTCTGTAAAGTTGTAGAGAATTGAAATTCCTATAAAATATTGCGAGATTCAAATTTTCTGATAAAAGGTCTATTTATTATGAATTATTGAAGTTTCAAAATAATTAATTTTTGGAAGTTTTAATTAATTATTTTAAGAAAAACGTTTTTAACAAGTTGGTTGCACATGTTAATTACTGAAATCTGATGTCTTGAGTGTGCGTAGGAAATTTATTAAATAATAATAATATTTTATTAAATTTTCTACTTTGGTATTCTAAACATTTTCCTATAAATAGGGTGCTTAGGTTAGAATTGAAAATCACACCAGAAACTGAAGTTTTCTCTCTCTTTCTCTCTCTATAATATCGAGCGTATTTTGTGAGTACTTTAGTACTTTAAGTATTGCTATACGGTGCAAGTTCTTTCAACACTATATTCAGTATTCCAGTCAGAAGTACTATTCTTTCTGAGGTAAGAGATGTTATTTTCTTCGTAAATGATATTATTTATTCAATATCATTATGTCGAAGTATTAGTTGGAAATTTTTATCAAATTTGAAACTTTTTCATGTCGGGGTTACTGTTCATGAGTTACTATTCATAAGTTACTATTCACGAGTTACTATTCACGAGTACTATTCACGAAGCGTGATGATGTTTTTTTTTTTGAAATTTCTATCTTTTGAGGTGGGAGTTACTATTCACGAATACGACAATATTCAGAGAAAAATTAAATTTTCTTTTCTGTGTCCAAGATTATCTGTTATGATTCATATCTTTGATTGGATCTATGTTTTGATCATTCTTGAATTTTACTCCACTATGATTATTTATGAGGTATTTTTGGACATGGAATATCTGAAATACGAATCCTTAATATTTATTTTTTTATTTCACTGGATTCATTTTCTTTAAAATATTTTTCATCATCCTCAATCCTAAATGATGATATAATTGAATATCATTGTCCTGTAGTGCAAAGATTAATGATTTCTGATGAATATCTTTGGCCGTAGTGCAAAGATGAAAATGTGTTTAGATGAACATGACCAACTGATGAATATCTTTGGCCTGTAGTGCAAAGATGAATATTTGATTCAGATATATATTGATTGATGTTACAGGGATAAAAGATAGACGATGAACTTTTAAATTCATATATAGAAGATAGTAGTTTGCATTCTCTACTTAACTCTTCTAATGAATTATTATTTCCGCTGCGAATATTGATTTAAAACTTGTTGTCAATTGTATTCTATTAGATTTTTCCCAGTTGAAGACTAACGATAATTTGTTCTGTATTATCTTAGTCATAATGTTCTTTACTGGGCTAGTTGAGCTCACCCTTTTCTTTTTTGTTCCATTTTTCTTCTCAGGAGGCGAGAATATAGCGGAAACTAGTTGGGGTGTGGAGTGATGGTTCAAGACAGTTGTTTTAGTAGTACTCACCATTTTGTAATATAGTGTATTAATAATTGTAATAAAGACTTATTTGAGTGTGGATATTGTCTAGAAGACAATATTTATATTTAAACTCAAAGTTTATGTGTTGTCGTATTTTGCACGACAATTGTATTAATGAAGTTGTAGTTGTTTCTGTACCATGTATTTGGCGACTCAGAATGAGTTGGATGGAATGAATCTATTTTGGGTGGTCACAATAGTGAGGACTACTTATGCTATCCTCTGGACCATCACTCCGTTCCCTGACTTGTCCCAGCTTTGACGCCCCAAAACAGGTATACAATACCCATTCTGAGTGGCCAAATACATAGTACATAAAGCAAACTACAACTTCAATAATACAAATGTCGTGTGAAATACGACAATACATAGTGTGAGTTTAAATACAAATATTGTCTGCTAGACAATATCTACACGCAAATAAGTCCTCATTATAATTATTCAAATACTATTTTACAAAAATAGTAAGGACTGCTAAAACATCTTTCTAGAAACCTCACTCCATACCCCGACTCGATCCTGCTATGTTCTCACCTCCTGAGAAGAAAAATGGAAAAAAAGGAAAAGGGTTAGCTCAACTAGCCCAGTAAAGAATATTATGACTAAGATAATATACAACAATTATCGTTAGTCTTCAACAGGGAAAAAAATCTGATAAAATATAATCGACAACAAGCTTTAGATCAACAAATACAGCGGAAACAACAATCCATTAGAAGAGTCACGTAGAGGATGAATTCTACTATCTTCTAATATTTAAGAGTCCATCATCAATATTTTATCCCTATAACAAAAATCAATATACATCTTTAATCATCTTTGCACTACAGGCCAAAGATATTCATTTATATCACCGGTTGGTCATGTTCATCTCAACACCTGTTCATCTTTGCACTACGGGCCAAAGATATTCATCAGTAATCATTTATCTTTGCACTACAGGCCAAAGATATTCAATAGTATCATCATTTAGTACTGAGGATGATGAAAAATATTTTTTTTAAATAAACGAATCCAGTGAAACAAAATGACAAGGATTAATGATTAAGGATTCGTACTTTAGTTTGTCCAAATTCAAAAATACTCCATATGAGCCAAACTTTAAGAATGAAGATCAAAACATGGATACAATCAAAGCTAGTAACCATAATAGACATTTTGGACAAAAAAGGAGAATTTTTATTTTTCGGTGAATAGTGCCGTATACGTGAATAGTAACCCCGACACAACAAGTTCTAAATTTGTTTAAAAAGTTCACCAATATTTCGGCATAATGATATTGAAGAAAATAATACCATTTAAGAAGAAAATAACACCCTTACCTCAAAATAACCGTACTTCTGACTGAATTTCGGTATAGTGCTGACAGAAAATCGCACCGTATAGCAACACACAAAGTATACTCACAAGAATACGCTCAATAATATAGAGAGAGGAAGAGAGAAAAATTTGTTTCAGGTGTGATTTTCAATTCTAACTTAGCCCTCTATTTATAGGAAAATGCTAGAACGCCAAAGGAGACTAAATTAATAAAATATTAATATTTACCAAATATTCAAGCCCACCACCAAGGAATCTGATTTTAGCATTTTCCACATGCCCACCTTCTAGAAATAAAAAATAAAAAAACGTTTTTGAAATAAAAAATAATTAAACTTTCAAAAATCAATTATTTCGAAACCCTGGAACTTCAATAATTCACAATAAATAGCCCCTTTTTCAGAAAATTCGAATCTCGCATCTTTTTATAGGAATTTCAATTCTCTACAACTTTGCAGAAGAAATTTTTTCCAAATTCCAAACAGAAATAATCCGAAATCCACAAACGGGCGATTTTACAGTCTATAATCAATTTTCGGTCAAGAATTGTGTCCACCGACACACAAAACATGTGTTAAATATTTAATGCCACAAAAATACTCTTCCTCCTCATATACTCATATATCCCACATTCATTGTAAAAATATCACCGTTAATATATTATTAAAATAATATATTTAAATGTATTATTTTATCATAATAAGATAAAATATTAATTTTCAACAATTGTCACATTAAAAAATTTCTCCATCTATATCCACATAAAATGATTATTTTCTTTATCATAATAATAAATAATTAATTATTTAAAAATAATATTACAGAATCACAATTATGACAACCAGGCCGTTCCCAGGAAAGAGGGGGCTTTCCAATAAGGATTTCTCCTTACTGGCGCGCAATTAGGTGACCAAACCTCTCCTTAGACAGAACTTTCTAGACATTGCAAATAATGTTATCTGATAATATTATTTAAATAATATGAATTATTGATCTGATAATGAGAAACACTGTGCAGTGATAATTATTGAAACAATAATAATATAAACTAACAATGCAGCAATTATTGAATCAATATAATAGAATAATGAACAGTAACTACTGTAATAATTATTGAGTAGTGCCTTCTTACGTACGAATCAATAATTCAACAATACTGTACAATACCGTGTGCTACTGTGCAACCACGCGTATTACTGTATTTTAACCACCAGGTAACCCAACAGTGTTAACGGTAACAATTTACGTCGTTATTTATAAAACTCAATCTTTGTCGTTTTCTTTTATCCAACCGTTTTCCGATATGGGGCCCACAAATGGCTGCGTCGTCGTACGAATATTCCCCGACAGCAAGAATATTCCACGACCAAACGAATATTCCCCGACAAAAATGAATATTTTAATAACTACTTGTTTATTTTGTGAAAATTGCACATTTCACCCATAACCAAAGCATTATATCAAATTACCACCTTATTAATCAAGAATAATAATTAGAGGAAATTCGATTTTATTTATAAAAAGTTGGGGTCTTACAACCTCCCTCCTTATGAAATTTCGTCCTTGAAATTGACGTACGTACCTGGTGTATCGAAAAGGTGAGGGTACCTCGCTTTCATTTCCGATTTCAACTCCCATGTCATTTCCTCAATTTCATGGTTTCTCCACAAAACCTTAACTTGTGGTATAATCTTGGTGCGTAGGATATGTTCTTTCTTATCCAAGATCTTAATAGGTACCTCTTCGTACGTTAAATCTTCAGCTATCTCGTCTGGTTCTAACGCAATAATGTGGTTTGGGTCTTTCACATATTTATGAAGCATAGATATGTGGAATACATTGTGAACACGAGACATACTTGGAGGTAACGCGAGTCTATAGGCCATGTTTCCTATTCGGTCAAGAATCTCAAATGGACCAACAAATCTTGGATTGAGCTTTCCTCTCTTTCCAAAACTTGTAACTCCCTTCAATGGAGCAACACGTAACAATACATGATCTCCAATATTAAACTCCACGTCTTTTCTATGAAGATCAACATAACTCTTTTGTCGATCTTGTGAAGTTTGAATACGTTATCGAATCAATTAGATCTTTTCTGTAGTCATGCGTACTAATTCTGGTCTCAACAACGTTGTTTCTACCACCTCGTCCTAGCATACTGGAGATCAACACTTTCGGCCATACAATGCCTCAAATGGAGCCATGCCTATACTTGTTTGATAACTGTTGTTGTAGGAGAATTCCACTAGTGGCAAGTACTTATCCCAACTTCCTTTAAAATCTAGGACACAAAGTCTTAATAGATCTTCGAGGGTTTGAATAGTCCTCTCTGATTGTCCGTCCGTTTGAGGATGGTATGCCGAACTGAATCGTAAATCCATGCCCATAGCTTTCTGCAAGCTAACCCAAAATCTTGAAGTGAATCTTGGGTCACGATCCGAAACTATGGATATTGGCATGCCATGAAATCTCACAATCTCTTTCACGTACATACGAGCAAGACGTTCAAGGGAATAAGTCTCATGTATCGGCAAGAAATGGGCGGACTTGGTTAATCTATCAACAATAACCCAAATCACATCTATACCTTGAGAAACCTTGGGAAGACCCGTAACGAAATCTATAGTAACGTGTTCCCACTTCCATTTTGGAATCTCAAGTGATTGTAATGGACCTTTTTGTATTTGATGCTCCGCCTTTACACGTTGACAAGTTAAACACCTCGAGATAAACTCCACGATCTCTCTCTTCATATTGTTCCACCAAAATGTGTGTCAAAAATCATGATACATTTTGGTACTCCCAGGATGGATTGCAAATGGGGTGTTGTGTGCCTCCATCATGATTCTATGCTTTAAGTCAGAATCGTTAGGAACACAAAGTCTAGAGTTGACTCGAAGTATTCCTTCTTCATCGATTCTTGCTTCTGGAATAGCACCTTCTTGCACTTTCTTCTTCATTTGTATCAGCCCCAGGACCGTAGCTTGAGCAGCTTTAACTTTATCAATTAAAGTCGGTTCTACTCGTATATTCGCCATCATCACGTGGGTACCTAGAGTTTTCATCTCCATCTCTATTATTTGTAAGTTATACGAAATGAGTCTTTGACAATATCGTTCTCGTACTCGTATACGATCTTCTACTCAACACGTTAGCTACCACGTTCGCTTTTCTAGGATGGTATGGTCAGAACATGTGCCGAAATGAGTCTCCTCTTGAGTTCTTCGAAGCTCTTCCCACATTCCTCGCTTCATTTGAATTTTGTATCTCTACGAGTCAGCTGAGTTAATGGAGTAGCGATTTGAGAAAATGTTTCCACGAATCTTCGATAATAACCAACTAAGCCTAAAAAGATACGTATTTCTATTACTGACTTAGGTTGCTCTCAACTGTGACTTATATCCAAATCTTGGATAGCACATCACAATAGAACCTATCAGTTTACTACCGCATGAATATGGCATCCCTTACGGAGAGTTTGGCTTCGGTGCATTCCACAAAGGAAGTCATAAGATAGAGGCTCGGGTATCAACTTCTATAGTTGGGTTTTTAACTCCTGAAGTTCAATAGGAGCCATTCGATATGAGATTTTAGAAGTGGGTTTTGTACCGGATTCAAAGTCGATACAAATTCAATATCACGCTCTGGGAGTAGGCCAAGAAATTCTTCAGGAAATACGTCAGAAAATTCACTAACAACAAAAATATCATTTAAATCTGACGTATTATTGTTTAACTCCATAACATGGCTAAGAAAGCTTGACATTTATTTTTCAATAAACAAATAGCTTTGTGGTTTGATGTGACAGTGACTGATTTTAGTAGTTTAGTGGTTTGAATTCGTATGACAGGTTGGTTAGGAATATGAAAACTAACAACCTTACGAAAACAATCAATTTTGGTATGATGAGTGGTTAACCAATCAATTCCTAAAATCACATCAAAAGCAAGTATCTTTAAAGATATAAGATCAACAGGTAATGTTATAGTGCCAACTTGGATCATGCAAGATTTATAAACTGTAGATGTAACGAAGGTTTCACCCAATGGAGTTTCAACAGATAAATCAAAATCTAATTTCTCCGGAGTCAAGTTTAAATGTTGAGCACAAGCAGGAGAGATAAAAGAATGGGTTGAACCGGTATCTAGTAAGGTATAAACTTCGCAAGAATTCAATATTAGCTTACCCGTGATCACTTCGTTTGGGTTCCTCGCGTTTTGGCCAGTCACCACAAACGTTCTTCCAGGAACCGCTGATTTTGACTTATCCGGGACAGCCCTTGGAATCACCACTCCCGCTGAACTTGGTTTCGCTATAGTAAAATCTCGAGCGATGTGGCCTTCCTTTCCACCGTTGTAACATACCTTGGATTGTTGTGGACAGTTTGGGCTGATATGTCCCTCCTTCCCGTATTTGTAACATCTAACTGGCGGTCGTTCTCCTCCCCTAGAATTTGTTGTTAGTGCTGGTGCTGCTGCTGATGTCTTCCCGTCGTTGTTGAATCTTCTCTTTCTGAAATTTCCACTTGAGTCACCTCTTCTATTATCATGTCCACGATTACCACCTGAGTGGTTACCTCCTTTGTCCGTATTCTTCCTTCCTCATTGGTTATCATCGTTCTGATGACTACTGTCATCGATATGACCCTGGTTGTGGTCCCTCGGTTGAGTATACTCACTATCTCTCTCTAACAATTGAGCCATGTTTACAACATCTGAATACAGAGAAAATTTATGAGATATAAGGTATTGACGAATCTCGGGTTTTAGACCTCTCAGAAACATCCGCGTCATACGTTCCTCATTCTCCACCAAATGAGGTGCAAACCTGGATAACTCTGCGAACTTTGCCTCATACTGAGACACCGTCATGTTGTTCTGTTCGAGTCTAATAAACTCTACCTCTTTCATATGACGAATACTTTCAGGAAAGTACTTGTCATTGAAAAGTTTATGAAATCTTTCCCAAGACATGTTGAGTGCATCTGGTTGGGTACGCTTCACAGATTCCCACCAGTAATTTGCTTCACCACGAAATATAAATGTAGCGAATGGAACCTTCTGTTCCTTCGTACATCCCAAGACATCATATATCTTGGTAATTTACTTGACCCATGTTTCTGCCATGATCGGATCCGGTTTTCCCTTAAATTCTGGTGGTCCCAACTCCTTAAACTGCTTGGCTGTGACAGACCGCGCGTTGCCATCATTTCCACCCATATTTTGTACACGAGTCTCCCTCGTCTGATTTTGTATGAACTGCAAAAAGCTCCTAAACATTCCATCGTTCATCGTTTGCTCGGTAGTGTTGTTTACAGGAGGAATATTGTCTTCCTGTTGCACGTTCTCCTGGTTTGTTACTAAAGATTGTTCCACCGTCTCATAAACTCCATTGTTAACGTTCTCAGCAGCCATATTTAAATACTGCCATAAAACAAGGGTTAATTAAACAAATTAACGTATCACATAATATCCCTATATTATATCCGACCAACAAATAAGCTTAGGTAGGACACACTAGCGAAGGATTTACTCATCTCTCCCCTCCTAGTTCTATTCCCCATCTCCACCAGAGACCATATCCCTAAGCTTTGATACCAACTGTGACGCCCCCAAAACAGGTATACAACACCCATTCCGAGTCGCCAAATACATAGTACATAAAGCAAACTACAACTTCAATAATACAAATGTCGTGTAAAATACGACAATACATACTGTGAGTTTAAATACAAATATTGTCTGCTAGACAATATCCACACGCAAATAAGTCCTCATTACAATTATTCAAACACTATTTTACAGAAATAGTAAGGACTGCTAAAACATCTTTGTAGAAACCTCACTCCATACCCCGACTCGATCCTGCTATGTTCTCACCTCCTGAGAAGAAAAATGGAACAAAAAGGAAAAGGGTGAGCTCAACTAGCCCAGTAAAGAATATTATGACTAAGATAATATACAACAATTATCGTTAGTCTTCAACAAGGAAAAAAATCTGATAAAATATAATCGACAACAAGTTTTAGATCAACAAATACAGCGGAAACAACAATCCATTAGAAGAGTCACGTAGAGGATGAATTCTACTATCTTCTAATATTTAAGAGTCCATCATCAATATTTTATCCCTGTAACAACAATCAATATACATCTTTAATCATCTTTGCACTACAGGCCAAAGATATTCATTTATATCTCCGGTTGGTCATGTTCATCTCAACACCTGTTCATCTTTGCACTACGGGCCAAAGATATTCATCAGTAATCATTTATCTTTGCACTACAGGCCAAAGATATTCAATAGTATCATCATTTAGTACTGAGGATGATGAAAAATATTTTTTTTAAAATAAACAAATCCAGTGAAATAAAATGACAAGGATTAAGGATTAAGGATTCGTACTTTAGTTTGTCCAAATTCATAAATACTCTATATGAGCCAAACTTCAAGAATGAATATCAAAACATGAATACAATCAAAGCTAGTAACCATAATAGACATTTTGGACAAAAAGGAGAATTTTCATTTTTCGGTGAATAGTGCCGTATTCGTGAATAGTGTCGTATACGTGAATAGTGCCGTATACGTAAATAGTAACCCCGATACAACAAGTTCCAAATTTGATTAAAAAGTTCACCAATATTTCGGCATAATGATATCAAAGAAAATAATACCATTTAAGAAAAAAAATAACATCCCTTACCTCAAAATAACCGTACTTCTGACTGAATTTCGGTATAGTGCTGACAGAAACTCGCACCGTATTGCAACACACAAAGTATACTCACAAGAATACGTTCGATAATATAGAGAGAGGAAGAGAGAAAACTTTGTTTCAGGTGTGATTTTCAATTCTAACTTAGCCCTCTATTTATAGGAAAATGCTAGAACGCCAAAGGAGACTAAATTAATAAAATATTAATATTTACCAAATATTCAGGCCCACCACCAAGGAATCTGATTTTAGCATTTTTCACATGCCCACCTTCTAGAAAAAAAAATAAAAAAAACGTTTTTGAAATAAAAAAATAATTAAACTTTCAAAAATTAATTATTTCGGAACCCCGGAACTTCAATAATTCACAATAAATATCCCCCTTGTCAAAAAATTCGAATCTCGCAAATTTTTATAGGAATTTCAATTCTCTACAACTTTGCAGAAGAAATGTTTTCCAAATTCCAAACAGAAATAATCCGAAATCCACAAACGGACGATTTTACAGTCTATAATCAATTTTCGATCAAGAATTGTGTCCACCGACACACAAAACATGTGTTAAACATTTAATGCCACAAAAATACTCTTCCTCCCCATATACTCATATATCCCACATTCATTGTAAAAATATCACCGTTAATATATTATTAAAATAATATATTTAAATGAATTATTTTATCAGAAAAAGATAAAATATTAATTTTCAACAATTGTCACATTAAAAAATTTCTCCATCTATATCCACATAAAATGATTATTTTCTTTATCATAATAATCAATAATTAATTATTTAAAAATAATATTACAGAATCACAATTATGACAACCAGGCCGTTCCCAGGAAAGAGGGGGCTTTCCAATAATTATTTCTCCTTACTGGCGCGCAATTAGGTGACCAAACCTCTCCTTAGACAGAACTTTCTAGACATTGCCAATAATGTTATCTGATAATATTATTTAAATAATATGAATTATTGATATGATAATGAGAAATACTGTGCAGTGACAATTATTGAAACAATAATAATATAAACTAACAATGCAGCAATTATTGAATCAATATAATAGAATAATGAACAGTAACTACTGTAATAATTATTGAGTAGTGCCTTCTTACGTACGAATCAATAATTCAACAATACTGTGCAATACCATGTGCTACTGTGCAACCACGCGTATTACTGTATTTTAACCACCAGGTAACCCAACAGTGTTAACGGTAACAATTTACGCCGTTATTTATAAAACTCAATCTTTGTCGTTTTCTTTCATCCAACCGTTTTCTAATATGGGGCCCACAAAGGGCTGCGTCGTCGTACGAATATTCCCCGACAGCAAGAATATTCCACGACCAAACGAATATTCCCCGACAAAAATGAATATTTTAATAACCACTTGTTTGTT
Organism: Panax japonicus; assembly: GCA_020205505.1. Taxonomy (NCBI): domain Eukaryota; kingdom Viridiplantae; phylum Streptophyta; class Magnoliopsida; order Apiales; family Araliaceae; genus Panax; species Panax japonicus. The sequence goes on along the minus strand of CM035109.1, from coordinate 8,345,648 downwards.
TTGCAAAAATTGCACATTTCACCCATAACCAAAGCATTATATCAAATTACCACCTTATTAATCAAGAATAATAATTAGAGGAAATTCGATTTTATTTATAAAAAATTGGGGTCTTACACCAGCTATATTCTCATTTCCTGAAGAGAACAGTGAAAGAAAGGGTGAGCTTAACTAGTCCAGTAAGAAATATTATGACTAAGATAATGCAGAATAAATTATCATTAGTCTCCAACAATGTTAAACTGATAAAATATAATAGACATCAAGTTTAACTGCAACGGAACAAGCAATTCATTAAAAGAGTCAAGTAGAGAATAGAATCTACTATCTTTTATAATTTAAAAAGTTTTTCATCACTTTTATCGCTGAGACTCAGCTCAATAAATAATCCACATCATTAAATCATCCCTGCACTACAGGCCAAGGATATTCTTTAGTATCACGACCACGAATTATCCATGCACTACAGGCCAAAGATAATCGTGTTTTCATCAACGGTCCTGATCATGCCATAAAACAATTCATCTTTGCTCCCTTGGCCGAAGAGAATCCATAGTCATAATCATACCAAAAACTGTCCATCAATGCACTATAGGCCAATGAGGACTTTAAATTTTCACATCATTTGTAACATTACGGTCATGATTATACCGAATAATCCCTGGTCATAATCATACCAAGTCCATCTATGCACTACAGGCCACAGATGACTTTCAACATAACATAAACATGAGGATGATGACAATGATATAAGAATTCAATTAAACAAGTTCAAGAATTAATTTGTCCAGGAACCAATAACGTCCAAATTGTCAACATGATACTTCTTTGTAGAATAAAATTCAAGAATGCTCAGAAGAATATTTCCATGAAAAATACTGGATGAAGCGCAAATATCAAGGATATTTCACTAATTTCATGGAGTATAGAAGTCAAAATTTTAATCAACTGAGTATAATGCCGAATGGAATAACAAAAGATATCACCATGCATGCGGTACTTTGCATAGACGGTTATTCCAACAGAATAATAATAACGGAACCAGGTCAGGTGAAATTCACACCAACAGGATGTTCCAACAAAATAATAAATGCGGAATAATAAATGATGGAACCAGGTCCGGCATAGCACAGACAGGATATTTTGACAGAATAATAAAGACGAAATAATAAAAATGGAACCAGGTCCGGCGTATAGCACAGACAGGATATTCTGACAGAATAATAAAGATAGAATAATAGAAGAATGTCATCAAGTATAGGGTAGCCCTCGTATATAGGTTATTCCAACAGAACAATAAAGAAATGGAATAACAGAAGTTCTCTTCTTGAATACAAAAGAATAATATCCCTTACCGTAAAATAATACTTGATATAAGAATAGTGAAGTAGCATAAAACTTTTCTTCTATCTCTCTATAGTCTCTCTCTATAGTTTCTCTCTCTAGAGTTCAGTGAATTCGTAAGAAAATAATGAAGGAATGAGCTTCTATTTATAAGAAAATGGAATGCATAGTAACTAATCCATGAACGGTCCAGATTGATTTACTTTAATCTGACGGTCCTATATTTAAATAAATTTTTTTTAAATAAAATATAATATATTCTATTTATATAAAAAGATTTTTACTATGCAAACACTATGAGGGCACTATACAAATACTATGCATAATAAAATATAATATATTATATTTATAGAATAACTTTAATAAAGTATTCTGTTTTATATAAAAAGATTTTACTATGCAAAATACTATGCATAATAGAATATAATATATTCTATTTATAGAATAACTTTAATAAAGTATTCTGTTTTATATAAAAAGATGTTTCTATTTTATTACGTGAATAAAACAAAACTTCTAAATCAACAATAATTGAATCAAATAATGTTAGATACTATTCAGCAACTATTGTAGCAATAATTGAACAAAACTGAGTGACTTCTCACATAAATATCAATAATCAATACCGTGTGCTACTATGCAACAACGTAGTATTACTGTACTTTTACTACCGAGTAGTTCAACAGTATCAACGGTAAAACTTCCGCCGTTATTTTTAATAAAATATTTTTGTTATTTTCTCAATTCGACAATAATTCCGTTGTGGGGTCCACCAATGATTGTGCCGTCGTACGAATATTTCCTGTTTAAAACGAATATTCCCCGACCAATCGAATATAATATGACAACTTGCATACTTTGCAAAATTTATAAATATTACCCACAACTATAACATTATCTCAAATTCACACCATAATATAAAAAAAATATTTCGAGAAAATTAATTCTTTATTCATAAAATCTGGGGTTTCACAATATATATATATATATATATATATATATATATATATATATATATATATATATATACTATATTACAATGAAAATATAATGAATAATAATATATGATATATATACACTATATTGAATCATACTAGACTTTTTTAATCATAACTGTTCATAAGTAAGTAATTCATTATTTATTTTTAAAAATAGTATAAATTAGATTATTATTTAGTTTAAAATATTATAGAGAGATACATATATTAAGAGAATATGAGTCATATGTGATTAAAATTTGATTGACAAAGTTATAAATTTTCAATTTGACCCCGTATAATAGAAAATTTATAAAATTTTAGTGGGGTCGGTCAATTTATATATAATACTTAAATTTTTTAAAATTTACCTTATATTATAAAACAATTTTTTTTCTTCAGTGGGGACGATTGACCCCATACCACTCTATGCCACTGTGTGTGTAATATATATATATATATATATATATATATATATATATATATATATGTGTGTGTGTGTGTGTGTGTGTGTGTGTGTTTTCCTTTAAGGGAGAGAATCAACTAATCAAGGGTGAAGAAATGAAGACCGTCTAAGTGTCCATATTATGTTTAGAGTGTAGTTGAAGAAAGACAAAAAGAGAACAAGTTATTGAGACCATTTATTTGGAAGAATTAAGCATTTGAGTATAAAAGAGAGAATTGACTGAAAAAAATCTTTTTTGTTTTCTTTTGTTTTTTTCTCTTACTAGCTTTAAAAGAGGGCCGATTGATGGACTGATAATGAATTGTTTTATCTTTCATTTTATTATGCTGATTATAAAAAAAAGTTTCCTATACACAATTCTTTCTTTTTTTTAAATATTTTGTGTGTTAAGTTTATTGTTAATAAATTAATGGTTCTTCCAATTATGCCTGTCATTTAAGCAAAGATTCTTAGAGAGAAGTTCAAATTTAATGCATAACTCATGGCTAAAACTAGCCAACTAAATACGATTCTATTTAGCTGCCACACATTGATTCTAAGACATGTGAAACTCACATTTCTATATTGTATTGCATATGTTAACCAAATCTTAGTCGTCTATGAAGTGATCGAATGGTGTATAATCTGCCCAATCCGCAAAATAATTATTAGGAACCAAAATAATAGTCATGCGTGTTAGAGTCTGCAGATACATGTAATATGTAGATACTAGATTGCCAAAAAGTTAAATTAAATGATAATTATTAGGAACCAAAATAATAGTTATGCGTGTTAGAGTCTACATATACATGTAATATGTGTTGGAATTTGAGCCTAAATTAATATGAGTGTTATTAATTAATTTTAATAATTCTATATATTAATGTATTCTACTCTATGAGTAGATTAAATTAAGTATTTGGAAGCTCAAATCCATTGAATAATGAATGAGATATTAACTTCCAAATATCATGATAAAAGATAATAAATACATGTGAGAAAAACCATGTGATGCCCCCAAAATAAGTATACAACACCCATTCTGAGTCGCCAATTACATGGTATAGAAAGCAAACTACAGCTTCAATAATACAATTATCGTACAAAATACGACAACACATACTGTGAGTTTATATACAAATATTGTCTTCTAGACAATATCCACACTCAATTAAGTCCTCATTATAATTATTCAAACACTATTTTACAGAAATAGTGAGGACTGTTAAAACATATTTCTAGAACTATCACTCCATACCCCGACTAATTCCTGCTATGTTTTCACCTCCTGAGAAGAAAAATAGAATAAAAAAGAAAAGGGTGAGCTCAACTAGCCCAGTAAAAAATATTATGACTAAGATAATATACAACAATTTATCACTAGTCTTTAACAGGGAAAATCTAATAAAATATAATAGACAACAAGTTTTAGATCAACAACTGCAGCGGAAACAACAATCTATTAGAAGAGTCAAGTAGAGAATGAGTTCTACTATCTTCTAATATTTAAAAGTCCATCATTAATATTTTATCCCTGTAACAACAATTAATATACATCTTTAATCAAATATTCATCTTTGCACTACAGGCCAAAGATATTCATTTGTATCACAGTTGGTCATGTTCATCTCAACACCTGTTCATCTTTGCACTACGGGTAAAAGATATTCATCAGTTAATCATTCATCTTTGCACTACAGGCCAAAGATATTCATCCAGTATCACCTATTAAGGACCGAGGATGATGAAAAATATTTTAGAGAACGAATCCAGTGAGACAGAAGGACAAATATTAGGGATTCGTATTTCAGTTTATCCAAGATCAATAATAATCCATAATAACCAATTTTGAAGAAGGATTCAAAAATAAAGATCAAAACATGGATACAATCAAAGATAGTAACCATACTAGACATCTTGGACAAAAAGGAAAAATTTTATTTTTCGATGAATAGTGCCGTATACGTGAATAGTGTCGTATACGTGAATAGTAACTCTGACACAAAAAGTTCCAAATTTGATAAAAAGTTCAGAATAATATTCCGTCATAATGCTATTGAAAGAAATAATATCATTTACAAAGAAAATAACATCCCTTACCTCAAAATAACCGTACTTCTGTCTGAATTTCGGATATAGTGCTGACAGAAACTTGTACTGAATAGCAACTCTCAAAATATCAAAATACTCACAAAATACGCTCAATAATATAGAGAGAGAAAGAGAGAAAACTTGTTTCTAGTGTGATTTTTAATTCTAACTTAGCCCTCTATTTATAGGAAAATGTTAGCACGTCGAAGCAGACTTGACCTGCAACCTGATGGCTTTACCTGCTACTATTCCTACCCACCATATTTGAATAAAAATTCTAACACATTTCTCACCAACCAAAAGTGGGGCCCACCAATTCTAGAATTTTTCACCAAAATGATAAATTCTGAAACTTCAACATTCTGAACCAGTCATCTCTTAAAATTCATAACAAATCATACGTTCATTTTTAACGGTTCAAAATTTGTGGACATATACTCAACTTATATATGTATAACATATTCAAAAATCACAATGATCCAACGGTCAGATTAAAAATTATAACTCACGCAATATATCTCAAGAACAGTGATTTAATTTTTAGTACCTCCATTCCGACAAAAATACTGATAAAACATCTCAACATTAACTCTTTCATTTTTAACCACAATAAATATATCCAACATTTATATCCACATAAAATAAATATTTTCACAGAATAACATTTATGACAACCAGGCCGTTTCCAGGAAAGAGTGGGCTTTCCAATAAGGATTTCTCTTTACTGGCACGCAATTAGGTGATCAAACCTCTCCTTGACAAAACTTTCTAGACATTACCAATAATGCTATCTAATAATATTATTCAAATAATATGAATTATTGATCTGATAATGGGAAATACTGTGCAGTGACAATTATTGAAACAACAATAATATAAAATATCAACGCAGCAATTATTGAACCAATAAAATAAAATATTGAACATTAATTACTGTAACAATTATTGAGTAGTGCCTTCTTACATAAGAATCAATAATTCAATAATACTGTGCAAAACAGTGTGTTATTGTGCAACCACGCGTATTACTGTATTTTAACCACCAGGTATTCCAACAGTGTTAACGGTAACAATTACGCCGTTATTTATAAAACTCAAACTTTGTCGTTTTTTTCATCCGATAATTATTCGTTATAGGGCCCACAAATGGCTGCACCGTCGTACGAATATTTCCCGACAAAAAGAATATTCCACGATCAAACGAATATTCTTCGACACAATGAATATTTTATAACCACTTGCTTATTTTGTAAAATTTGCACATTTCACCCATAACCAAAGTATTATATCAAATTATCACTTTATTATTCACAATAATAAATAGAGAAAATTTGATTTTATTTAATAATAAGTTGTGGTCTTACAAACCAAGTCCCACATAGGTTAGGAATTAAATATTTTATATATTTATATACAAGAAAAGTGCTCTTGGGTTTGGGCCCCAAGGGACAACCCACTTTTGTGAAAGGGAGGGGACCTAGCCAAGGTTAGGTTTGAACCCACACGCGCCGCCGTCCGGCCTGGCCTGGCATGTGGGTCGTGTATATAATTTTTTAGAAAAATTTATATAAATTTTTTAATTAAAAGTTATTTAAATTTTATTTATTTATTTTTATTATCAAAACTGTGTCGTTTTGATAAGCGGTATTTATTATTACACTATCAAAAATGTGTCGTTTTTGAGAAGCGGTATCTAAAAGGGTATATAAGTCTGAATGGGCGGCCCAAAACTACGTCGTTTTGGTTGCGCCTTTTCTACTTAGTCTAAAACTACGTAGTTTTGATTATGTTAATACTAAAACTACGTCGTTTTATACGTCTGAATAGTTGCGCCTATTCCATAAATGGTCAAAACTACGTCGTTTTGACCACAAAATACAAATATTACCTTTCAGTAGCATCCCATACCGTGTGCTACTATGCAACCACGCGTATTACTGTACTTTTACTACCGGATAGTTCAACAGTTTTAACGGTAACACCTCCGCCGTTATTTTTATAAAGTATTTTTGTCGTTTTCTCAATTTGACAATAATTTCTTCGTGGGGTCCACCAATGATTGTGCCGTCGTACGAATATTCCCCGACAAAAAGAATATTCCCCGACCAAACTGAGTGTTTTAGAATAACCTGCTTACTTTGCAAAATTTATAAATATTACCCACAACTATAACATTATATCAAATTTACTCCATAATATTCAAAAATAATATTTATAGAAAATCCATCTTTATTTATAAAGTTGGGGTCTTACAATGAGGCCCACCAATGATTGTGTCGTTGTACGAATATTCTCTGATAAAATGAATATTCTACGATCAATCGAATATTTTATGACAACTTGCATACTTTGCAAAATTTATAAATATTACCTATAATATTATATCAAATCCACACCTTAATACTAAAAAATATTTCGAGAAAATTAATCTTTATTTCTGAAAGTTGGTGTGACGCCCCAAAATAGGTATACATCACCCATCTTGAGTCGCCAAATACATGGTACAAAATACAAATAAAAACTTAGTTATACAACTGTCGTGTAAAATACGACAAAACATATGCTGTGAGTTTTAATACAAATATTGTCATCTAGAAAATATCCACACTCAATGGAGTCCTCATTACATTTATTATCACACTATTTTATAGAATAGTGAGGACTACTATGACACTATCTCGGACCATCACTCCATTCCCCGACTAGTCCCGGCTAAGTTCTCATTTTCTGAAGAGAATAGTGAAAGCAAAAGGGTGAGCTCAACTAGCCCAGTAAAAAATATTATGACTAAGATAATGCAGAATAAATTATCATTAGCCTTCAACAATGTTAAACTGATAGAATATAATAACAACAAGTTTAACTGCAGCGGAACAAGCAATCCATTAGAAGAGTCAAGTAGAACATAAAATCTACTAACTTCTATGATTTAAAAAGTTTTTCATCAACTTTATCAGCTGAGACTCACGTTAATAAATAAAATCAAATCATCCTTGCACCACGGCCAAGGATATTCATGTAATCATCAATGGTTATGATTATACCGAATAATCCCTGGTCATAATCATACCAACAACTGTCCATCAATGAACTACAGGCCAATGAGGACTTTCACTACATCATTCGTCACATTACGGTCATGGTTATACCGAATAATCCCTGGTCATAATCATACCAAGTCCATCTATGCACGTAAGCCAAATATTACTTTAATCACAATATAAGCATGAGAATAATGACAATGACATAATAATTCAATAAAATAAGTTCAAGGATAAATTTTAAAGATTTAAAATTTAATTTATCCAGGAATCAATAATGTTTAAATTGTCAACATGATACTGCTTTGTGGAGTAAAATTCAAGAATGCTCAGAAGAATATTTTCATAAAAAGATACTGGATGAAACGCAAATATCAAGGATATTCCACTAATTTCATGGAGTATAGAAGCCAAAACTTTAACCAACTGAGTATAATAGAATATATGAAACCGCAAATGGATTTTTGCCTGCCATGCGGTAATCCACGTAGACAGATCATTTCCACAATTTAATAAGGAATGAATACGAAGGATCATTCACCATGCATGCGGTAATCCACATAGACAAGTTATTACAACAAAATAATAAAGAATGGAATAACATAAGAATTCACCAGGCGTGCGTAATCCGTACAGACATGTTATTCCAATAGAATAATAAAGAATAAAATCAGGTCATGCGTAACTCGCACAGACATGATATTCCAACAGAATAATAAAGAATGGAACCAAGTCATGTGTAATCTGCACAGACAGGATATTCCAACAGAATAATAAAGAATGGAATAACAACAGAATTCATCAGGCATGCGATAGACCGCACAGACAGGTTATTCCAACAGAATAATAAAGAATGGAATAACAAAAGAATTTTACAATGTATGCGGTACTTCGTATAGACAGGTTATTCCAACATAATAATTAAAAATGGAATAACAACCCTTACGAGTATTGAAAGAAAATAACTCTCTTCATGAATACGAAAGAATAATACCCCTTACCTTAGAATAAAACTGGATACTGGAATAGAGAGGTAGCAGATTTCTCTTCTTCTTTCTCTCTATAATTTTTCTCTATAATAATTTCCCTATAGCTTTAGTGAATTGGTGAGAAATGAAGGAAGAATGAGATTCTATTTAAAAGAAAATATAGTTTGGATAATTGCACGTTTTGGGGCTCAAAATATTACAGTATAATACCTTCCTCTTTTTCTTTATTTTTAATTTAGTCATATAAGTATTATCAAATTTGCACCACCTCCCCTAATAGTAAATAATGTGAATCAATAGTTCAATCATGTGAATCAATAGTTATAATCATGTGAAAATACGAATTACAGTATAGTACCTTCAATTATACCTCCATTTTAACTTAGTCATGCAAGTATTATCAATCTTGCACCACCTCCCCTAATAGTACAAGAATGTGAATCAATAGTACACACATATGAATAAATAATTATAATCATGTGAATTAATAGCAATTAATTTCTTATTTATTCGGTTAATTACCCGATTGGTCAACATAACCTCCAGACATCAATTATTATCGAAATAAATGTCGATTTTCACTAACACTAATAATTCCAACACAATGGAACTATCCATTTCATCTTTAATCAACACGAACTTATTCATCATTAATATTATAATTCATAATATTTAACAACCAGGTCGTTCTCAGGAAAGAGGGGGATTTCCGATAAGGATTTCTCCTTATTGGCGCGCAATTAGGTGACCTAACCTCTCCTTGACAGAACTTCTAGACATTGTCAATATTGCAAATAATAATATGAATAACTTTGCCATCTCAATTATTGATTTAATAATATAACTTATTATACAGATGATACTGTGACAATAATTGAATCAATAATATGAGAGATATGATGCAACAATTACTGTAGTAATAATTGAGTATAACTAAGTGATTTCTCACGTAAGCATCAATAATCAATACCGTGTGCTACTATGCAACTACGCATATTACTGTACTTTTACTACTGGGTAGTTTAACAGTTTTAACGGTAAAACTTTCGCCGTTATTTTTATAAAAAGATAATTCTGTCGTTTTCTAACTACGACAATACTTTCATTGTGGGGTCCACCAATGATTGTGCTCTCGTACGAATATTCCCTGTTAAAATGAATATTCCCCGACCAATCGAATATTATATAACCATTTGATTACTTTGCAAAATTTGTAAATATTACCCACAACTATAACATTATATCAAATCCACACCATAATATTCAAAATATATTTCGAGAAAGTTAATCTTTATTCATAAAAGTTGGAGTCTTACAATAACCATAACTCTGATTGTGATCAAGGGTTTGGCCTTCCAACTATTAAACGCTCATAAGCCCAAACTTATAAAAGTGTGACACAACCATTAATATATTTTACTTCTTTCCTAGTGACAGTATATAAAGACCTATGCAAACACCCTAACATAGCCACACCTTCTTCAAGTCAGAATCATTAGGAACAAAAAGTTTGTAATTGACTCGAAGTATTCCTTCTTCATCGATTCTTGCTTTCGGAATAACACCTTCTTGCACTTTCTTCTTCATACGCATCAGCTCAAGGTCTGTAGCTTAAGCAGCTTTAACTTTATCGATTAAATTCAGTTCTACTCGTATATTGCCATCATCACGTGGGTCCTTGGAGTCTTTAACTCTATCTACATCCTTTGTAAGTCATAGAAAATGGGCCTTTGCGTTGACAATATCGCACTCGTACCTGCATATGATCTTCTACTCAATGCGTCAGCTACTGCGTTCGCTTTTCCAGGATGGTATTGAATGGTATGATCGTAATCTTTTAACAATATTTAATTAATTACTTAAATGGGTGTGACATTGTTAAACTATATAATAAGAGTTTAATTAAATTAATGGGGGAAGAATATTAATCAGATAGTCAAACATGGTCCTAAAGGAAGTTAGCCAGTTAACTCACTACGGGATTAATCGACCATGACTACGCCGGTATGCGCACTTATATCAGTCCTTTTCTTTTTACGCTTTCTCATTTCCTAAAAACCTAAGTCAGTGAACTACAGAGAAAAAAGGGGGAGATTGAGGGAATTGAAGAAGGAAATTGGAAATTTAAGAAGTTTCTTCCACTCTCTAGCAATCTTAACAAAGAATTAAGGGTAATTTCTTAACCCAAACTTTTATATTACGTACTTAGAAACTTTGCATAAAATTGGCTTTTAGTTTCTGTAATTGAATTTTCATGGCTAATTGTTAAATTTATGATATTATATATGTTTATTAACCTGTATAATTCAATTATATATAATCTATATGTGTTTTAGAGTAATTAATCTATGAAATCATGTTCAAATTGGAGTTTTATAGTTTACAGAGAAAAATATATGAATATGGCTTGTAAATACAAAAATTATGTTTAAATTGCATATTAATCGGTAAATTGATGAATGATTACATTTATACATATAAAAATAAAAAGAACTGAAACTTAAACAGGACTGATTTGCTGTTATAACGAATCTGTGATTTATAATTTCGTGAAATTGGATAAAACTTTGAAAAATAGCAAGAACATGAAAATTATGGCTTTAAATCATGTTGTTTATGTGACTTAAAGTGTTAAAAACTATGCTAGAAGTGTCATTAAGTGTTTATGTTAAGTTTAGAACAGTTAGGTGAAATTGTATTAATTGTATGTGTGAAGTTTTGGCCTAAATTGGTCATGTTCTATGTTCCGTGTTCTTCACGAACTGCAAGTTTAGAACATATGGTTGAACTTGTGTGAGATTTTGGCCTAAATTGGCCTTGTTATGTGTTCGCGAATTGCAGAAATTTAGTCTGGGTAACCCCGTCCCGGCGGGCGTTACCAAGCTAAATTATCCCGCCTCGGCGGGAAAAAAAATAAAAAAATTAAAAATTAAAAAAATTATAATTAAAATAAATAAATATTTAATTAAAATATTTATCAAATAAAATAAATATTTTTGTTGAAATATTTATGGAATAAAATAAATATTCGATGAAAATTATTATTAAAATATTTATAAAATAAAATAAATATTTTAATTGAGATATTTATGGAATAAAATAAATATTCGACTGAAATTATTATTAAAATATTTATAAAATAAAATGAATATTTTAGTTGAAATATTTATGGAAAAAAATAAATATTCGATGGAAATTATTATTAAAATATTTATAAAATAAAATAAATATTTTAATTGAGATATTTATGGAATAAAATAAATATTCGATAAAAATTATTATTAAAATATTTATCAAATGAAATAAATATTTTAGTTGAAATATTTATGGAATAAAATAAATATTCGATGAAAATTATTATGAAATAATTTATTCGAGTGTAATAATAATTAACGGAATGAAAATATTCTAATTTAATTAAGTAATTAAATTAGAAGGGTAATGATTTCTTAAATAAAGTAGAGTATATATTAAATAACTAATGGACAATATAATAAGAGAATTATAAAAATAAATTTGAAAAGGTCTTGTGACCTTATGACTGCTATGTTTTGTAACTGGTTAAACAACGTTAAAAAAAATGATGTCCATGAGATGATATGATGTTGTTTAAACTTAAGATTTGAGATTTCAGTCATATATATGTGAATGATGGTAATGAGCAGAATTTAAACCAAGTTAACAAGTTGTATTAAAAGAGGGAACTAAACCTATAAGGTTAGTATTAATGTAACTAATGAATGTCGTGAATACATATGGTATGTGTGTAAAACTTGTGGTGAACGGGAGTAGTAATCGTTTAGCCTACGCACGAGGCAAGTTCCTAAACCTTGTTTCTTTACATAAAGCAAGTTCCTTATTCTATCTTATTTATTATTGTTCCAGTTAAGGATTTCATATTAGATGTTATCATTCTTTAAAAGCATGATTCCTGTTATACAATACTTATTCGATTGTATACATCTTGAATTTTATTATTCAAATTGAATATCAATTATTGTTGAACCTTGTAAGACTAGCGAACTCTTTTTGATTCGACTAGTTCATAGTTGATAAACGTTTTAAATTTCAGAACCATTGTTAAGCTTATCCAAACCAAACTTCCTTTGGTGCGGACACTAATGTCAAACTGAGATGAACAACCCTGTTATAGGGAATTAATTATGCTTTAGCGTGAAGATATTGTGCATAGTATGATATTAAGGGATGATTCCCCTAAGTACGAGAAGAAGAGTCCATAGTCTTATGACTGATAAAGGTTTCAAGTATAAACACTTGACAACCTAGGACATAGTTCAAGGTCTTATGACCCTTGAAAGTTCTTTTGATTCTTGTTATTCATTCTTGATTCAAAAGCCAAGTTTTTTTTTATTTCAGAACTCTTTGATTCATTCACATGTTATTATTTTATTGTTATATTATTATACTTGTGGGCAATTGTGCTCACTCTTGCGTAATAATAACATTGCAATTAAGAACGAAAGGTCCGACGAGCCTTCTACTAGCAAAGGCAAGGGCAAATTTAACAAGTGATAAAAATTTGTTGTTTATTTGATGTATTTATGTTTCAGACTTATGTTAAAGTTGTGTAAGCCTTATTATTTGTTTATGTTTCCGTATTTGAGATTTAAGGTTTAGTATGACCTGGGATTGATGTATTTACATTCAGATGTTATAACTCCATAATGAGAGGATTTATTTCTATCTATTTATGATTTTTCATTTATTATGGGTAGATAGATACATGATGTTTGGACAATGAACACCAAATCCAGTGGGATTTGAAGTACCCAGATTTCGGGGTGTCACATAATTGTTAATTTTCACTAAAAATTCACATGAATATATTTTACTAAAATAAAATTTTCAAAAACAATCACAATCTTTATTTATTTTTAAAAAGAAAATTAGTAGAAGAAATCTTGTAAAAATTTTACTTGGATCTGAAAACTTATTGCTGAATTTGATAGGAAAATGGTAGTGGCAAGACCTTTACCATTCTTTTCGCTCTACTTTCTCTCTTATGTTGGTTGCAGACAAAATCTTAAGGAGGTATAGTTGCAGACGACCTGTTAAGGGGATATGATAATGGGCGAACTGTTAAGGGGGGCTAGAAATTTAAGGGGCTTTCGCCACAGGTTATAGCGACATGGAGTAAATTATGGGGGCAACATAAAAGAGGTCGGGGCATAAAGGCATGCATAAAGGAGGGGTCATATTTCTACGCTCCCAAAATAGATATACATCACCCATCTTGAGTCGCCAAATTCATGGTACATAAATCAAATACAAACTTATTTTATACAATACGACAACAGCGTAGCTTAGAGTTTTTACACGAATATTGTATCATAGACAATATTCAAACTCAAATGAAGTCCTCATTACATTTATTATCATACTATTTCATAGAATAGTGAGGACTACTATAGCCACCATCTCGGACCATCACTCTCTTCCCCGACTAGTCCCGGCTACATTCTCATGTCTTGAAGAGAACAATGAAAGCAAAAGGGTGAGCTCAACTAGCCCAGTAAGAAATATTATGACTAAGATAATGCAGAATAAATTATCGTTAGCCTTCACCAGTGTTAAACTGATAAAATACAATAAACATCAAGTTTAACTGCAGTGGAACAAGTAATCCATTAGAAGAGTCAAGTAGAGCATGATATCTACTATCTTCTATGATTTAAAAAGTTTTTCATCAACTTTATCGCTGGGACTCAACTTCATAAATAAACCACATCATCGAATAATTCCTGCACTACGGGCCAATGATATTCATTAGTATCATGTCCACGAATTATCCCTGCACTAGGGGCCAAGGATATTCATGTAATCATAAATGGTCATGATCATACCAACAACCGCCCATCAATGCACTACGGGCCAATGATGACTTTTATCACATCATTTGTAACATTACGGTCATGATTATACCGAATAATCCCTGGTCATAATCATACTAATCAATAGTACATCTATACACGTATGCCACAGATGACTTTTATCACAATATAAGCATGAGAATGATGACATTGATATAAGAACTCAATCAAACGATATCAAGGATAAAAATTAAAGGCTTTAAATTTATCCAAAGTTAAAAATATCCAAATTGTCAATATGATACTGCTTTGTGGAGTAAAATTTAAGAATAATATTCATATATCAAAAATTACCTTGGATAGAAAAGAAATCAATTTTTATCGTGAATACCCCGGGTGAATAGTACTCGAGTGAATAGTACCCCAGCATGAAAAGTGCCTCAAATACCCTAGTGAATAATATTTGAGTGAATAGTAATTAGGTGAATAATAACTCGTGAATAGTACCCCAGCATGAAAAGTGCCCCGAATACCCGAGTGAATAATATTCTAGTGAATAGTAACTTGGTGAATAGTACCCCGGGTGAAAATATATATATTTAATAAAAAAGTTCATATCAATATACCAATGAAACGATACTAGATGAAGCGCAAAATTTCAAGGATATCCCACAAATTTCAAGAATTATAGAAGCAATACTTACCATAGTAAGTTTAGATTTAAGAATATGACAAGAAATAACATATGAAACTACAAATGGATTTTCACCTGTCATACGGAACGTAATCTGCGTAGACAGGTTATTCAGACATATTAAAGGATGAATACAAAAAATAGTATTCCTTATGAATACGAAAGAAATAATACCCCTTACGAGTACAACAAATAATATCCTTACGAATGCAATAAATAATATCACTTACCTTAGTAGAAGATTGGATACTGCAATACTGAAGTAGCAGAATACTCTTATTCTTGCTCTCTATAGTTTCTCTCTTTGTAATTTCTCTTGTAAATCTCAGTGAATTGGTGAGAATGAAAGAAGAATTAAGCTTCTATTTATAAGAGAAATGACTAAATGGTAACTAATTCACGAACGGTCCAGATTAAGTTACTATTAAAATAGACGGTCCAGATTGATTACTATTAAAACCACAACCGACGGTCCAGATTGATTTACTTTTAAAATCACCACCGACGGTCCAGATCGATTTACTTTTAAAACCACCACCGACGGTCCAGATTGATTTATTATTAAAACCACCACCGAAAGTCCAGATTGATTTACTATTAAAACCACCATCAACGGTCCAGATTTATTTACTATTAAAACCACCATCGACAGTCCAGATTGATTTACTATTAAAACCACCACCAATGGTCCAGATTGATTTAACTTATTACACTTTAGTACCCCTAAAGTTTTCCAAGTTTGCATTATTCCCCTCTAACTTTTTTAATTCACTTATCTTCAAAAAACACATTCTTAATACTTCAACTATTATACATCATTAATATTATAACTCACAATATTTAACAACCAGATTATTCCTAGGAAAGAGGGGACTTTTCGATAAGGATTTCTCCCTATTGGTTCACAGTTAGGTGACCAAACCTCTCCTCAACAAAACTTTCTAGACATCGTCAATATTGTAAATAATAATATGAATAATTTTGTTGTCTCAATTTTTGATTTAATAATATAAAATATTATGCAATTG
This sequence comes from Panax japonicus, assembly GCA_020205505.1. NCBI lineage: Eukaryota > Viridiplantae > Streptophyta > Magnoliopsida > Apiales > Araliaceae > Panax > Panax japonicus. The sequence goes on along the minus strand of CM035109.1, from coordinate 8,329,208 downwards.
ATACTGTGACAATAATTGAATCAAATAACATGAGATACCATGCTACAATTACTGTAACAATAATTGAGTAAATTGAGTGGCTTCTTACTTAAGCATCAATAATCAATACCGTGTGCTACTATGCAACCACGCGTATTACTGTACTTTTACCACCGGGTATGTAAGACCCCGAATTTTATGAAATAAAAGTATTCAATTTTTCTATTTAGTAAATAGTTAAATCGATAAAAGGTTAAAGTTAAGGGTGATATATAAATTTTTTCAAAATAAGCAAGTGGTTATAAAATACTTATTGTTGTCGGGGAATATTTGTTTGGTCGTGAAATATTCTTGCTGTCGGAGAATATGCGTACGACGACGCAACCATTTATGGGCCCCATAACAGAATAACTGTCGGATGAAGAAAACTGAAAAGTTGGAGTTTTTATAAATAACCGCGTAATTATTATCGTTAACACTGTTGGAATACCCGGTGGGTAAAGTAAAGTAATATGCGTTATTGCACAGTAGCACACGGTATTGCACAATATTTTTGAATTATTAATTCTTACGTAAGAAGACACTACTTAATAATGGTTATAATAATTACTATTCAATATTTTATTTTATTGATTCAATAATTGCTGCGTTGATATTTTATATTATTATTGTTCAATAATTATCACTGCGCAATATCTCCGTTATCATATCAATAATTCATATTATTTGAATAATATTATTAGATATCATTATTGGCAATGTCTAGAAAGTTCTGTCAAGGAGAGGTTTGGTCACCTAATTGCGCGCTAGTAAGGAGAAATCCTTATCGGAAAGCCCCCTCTTTCCTGGGAACGGCCTGGTTGTCATAATTGTCATTCTATAATATTATTTGTGAATAATTAATTATTGATTTATATGATAAGGAAATATTTATTTGATGTGGATATAAATGATGGATTTATTTATGTGGTTATAAATGAAGGAATTAATGTTGAGGTATTTTATAAGTATTTTGTCGAATTAGATGTATTAAAAGATCAAGTCGGTGTTCTTATAGCTCTATTGTGTGAGTTATAATTTTTAATCCGACCGTTGGATCGTTTTGACTTTTGGATATGTTATACATATATAAGTTGCGTATATGTTCACAAATTTTGAACCGTTAAAAATGAACGAATGATTTTTTATGAATTTTAAGAGGTGAATGATTCGGAAATTAGGTTTATAAATGATTTTGATGGGAAATTATAGAATTGGGTGGGCCCCACTTTTGGTTGTTGGGGAAGATGGTTGATTTTTGGTTGGTGGAATAGTAGCAGGTAAAGCCATCAGGTAGCAGGTCCAGTCTGCTTCGACGTGCTAACATTTTCCTATAAATAGAGGGCTAAGTTAGAATTGAAAATCACACCAGAATTCATAAGTTTTCTCTCTTTTTCTCTCTAGATTATCGAGTGTATTTTATGAGTATTTAGATACTTGGTGAGTTGCTATTTATAAGTGCAAGTTTCCTTTAGTGTCATATCCGATATCCAGTCATAAGTGCTGCTCTTTTAAGGGTAAGAGATAGTAAGAGATATTAAGGGATGTTATATTTTTCATAATGAATTTATTCTTTTAATATCATTATACTGACATATGGTATGGATCTTATTGTAAAATTTCTATTTTTTTTGAGTCGGGGTTACTATTCACGTATACGGCACTATTCATGTATATGGCACTATTTACGTATATGACATTATTTACGTATACGGTACTATATATGAATACGGAGTACTATTTACGAGTTACTATTCACGAGTTACTATTTATGAGTTACTATTCACGAGTTACTATTCACGGGTACTATTCATGACAAAAATTAATTTCTTTTTCTGACCAAATTATTGTTGATTTATGAATATTGCTCTTGAAATTAAATGCAGTTGTTGATCATATTATTTTTATTATCATATATAACATTTTTATAACCCTGATGTTGAAATTCTCTTTCACTTGAGTGTAAAGATGGAAAGATTATTAGTATGATCATGACTAGGGTTCTCTTTGGCCAGTAGTGAAAAGTTGAATTGTAACTGGTATGATCATGACCATTGAATTTATAATTGAATATCTTTAGCTTAAGTGCAAAGGTGAATTGATCAACATGATTATAATTATTATTTATATAAATTATGAAATGATTATATATTTCGTTGAGATATGAATATCTTTGGCCCGTAGTGCAAAGATGACTTATTGATGAATATCTTTGGCCTGTAGTGCAAATATGGTCTGTTGATGAATATCTTTGACCCGTAGTGCAAAGATGAATTAATTAGTATGATTATGAACAGGAACTGTGGTTTGGTATAACTATGATCTTTGATGTTTCAGGTAAAGACAGGTAATGAAAATTATCTTCGTCCTGGGTGCGAAGAGGAATTTAGAATCACAATTATGATTATGAGTTATTCATATGATTGTGGAAAGGAATTGTTGATTGATGTTATAGGGATAAAACATTGTTGGTGGACTTTTAACATGGAGAAGATAATAGACATTATGGTCTATTTGATTTTTCTAATGGATTGCTCGTTCCGCTGCAATTATGGTTGAAAAGTTTTATCATTTACCATATGTTCTAAATCTCTGCTTTATTACTGTTGAAGGCTATTGATAATTTATTTATCTTTAGTTATGATATTTTTTACTGGGCTAGTTGTTCTCACCCTTTTACTTCACAATTCTTTTCAGGTAATAAGAGTATAGCTGGATCGAGCGGGGGTAACAGGGGAATAGAACGGTGGTCATCATTTAGTAGTTATATTTGGTGAATCAACTAGGGTGAGACGAACCCAACGTTGGAAGGGTGTTTTGCCACTATCATACAAGATGACTAATGACATACAACCTCGTGTCATCATAAGACAGGGTTGTGCTCATCCACTTGTTGAGTATATTTACGAGCACTACCTATATAATCTTAGTGTTTGTTTGAAGTATAATTCTCAATTAAAGACAGTGGAGATAATGATATGTCAAGAGAAGACTCACCATTGGGAAGAATATGATAGTAATCTTCTCATTTTCATTGGGGTCTTTTGGGTCAACCAAGGATAATTCTGTGGGCATATGATATCTATCATAACCTAGACGCATGGCCTCCCATGTACGAAGGTTTCCTTGAGCACTTCCCAAAGATTCTAATTTCTAAAACAGTTTTTGACTAAACCTTTATGTAAGGTGTCATTGTGACGTGTTATCCAAGGTTGGGATGAGAGTCACAGTTGATATATATTTGTATCCAAACTCACAGCATATGTGTTGTTGTATTTTGCACGACAATTATTGTAATAAAGTTGTAGTTGTTTTCTGTACCATGTATTTGGGGACTCAGAATGGGTTGGATGGAATGGACCTATTTTGGTGTTGTCACAGGGTATTTCAACAGTTTAACGATAAAACTTTCGTCGTTATTTTTATAAAAAGATATTTCTGTTGTTTTCAAACTACGACAATTATTCCGTTGTGGGGTCCACCAATGATGGTGTCGTCGTACGGATATTCCCTGACAAAAAGAATATTTCCCGACCAATCGAATATTTTATATCAACTTGCTTACTTTGAAAATTTTATAAATATCACCATTAATTTTAACCTTTTATCAATTTAACCTATTTAATAAATAAAATAACAATTATAAGAAAATTGAATAATATTATTTCATAAAATTCGGAGTCTTACACATATGATCAGTAAACTTGCTACACTGTCGCCACAAGCTTTAGCGACAAGCAGTAGTCAGGGGCAAAGAAATAATTAGCCAAGCAATAATGCAGTGGCAATAAAGCAGGGGCAAATCAGTAATTAACCATGCCGCTACAAGTTATGTTGCTGCAAAGGGGAAATTCATTTTAATCCATGTCATCAATTCTCGAGGTCAACAATATAAATTATGATTGTTGGAATAATATCCGTGGCAACCGGTTGTCACGGATGGGGACCCATACAAACATATATATATATATATATATATATATATATATATATATATATATATATATATATAGTAAAAGAAATCGACCTAAGATAAGTTATATTAGGTTACTTCAAATACAATTTTTTAATCGTCAACTTAATAATATAACTGTAATCGTTACATCTGTAATGAATCTTTTTGGAACCTTTTTTTTTGTCAAATGAAATTATTTTGTGGGACTAAGGGACTAGTAATAAAGCTTTCATCTTAATAATTATCAAATTTCTTGTAAACTATCTAAATAGTGCTATTAATTATAATATTTTATTATTTTTTAAAATTAAATGAACCATCATCAATTTTTAATTTATTTTTTAAAAAGTCAACTTATGTGACGCCCCCAAAATAGGTATACATCACCCATTTTGAGTTGTCAATACATGGTACAGAGACAACTACAACTTTATTAATACAAGCATAAAACTGTCAGTTTAAATATACATATTATCTTCTAGACAATATCTATACCCAAATAAATCCTCATCACATTTATTGATACATTATTTTACAAAAATGGTGAGGACTACTAAACAACTCTCTCTAGAACCTTCATTCCATACCCCGACTAGTACTCGCTATATTCTCGCCTCTTGAGAAAAAAATAGAACAAAAAGAAAAGGGTGAGCTCAACTAGCCCAGTAAAGAATATTATGACTAAGATAATATACAACAATTATCGTTAGTCTTCAATAGGGAAAAATCTGAGAGAATACCCTAAACAACAAGTTTTAGATCAATATTCGCAGCGGAAAATAATAATTCATAGAAGAGTTACGTAGAGAATGAAATCTACTATTATCTATGAATTTAACAGTCCATCAACAGTATTTTTATCCCTTGTAACATCAATCAATGCACATCTTGAATCATATATTCATCTTTGCACTACAGGCCAAAGATATTAATTAGTTGGTCATGTTCATCTTAATACCTGTTCATCTTTGCACTACGGCCAAAGATATTCATTATATAATCAACCATCTTTGCACTACAGGCCAAAGATATTCAAGTATATCATCATTTAGGACTGAGGATGATGATTAATATTTTAAAAGAATCGAATCCAGTGAAACAAAAGAATAAACATTAAGGATTCGTATTTCAGCTATTTCATGTCTAAAAATACCTCATAAATAATCATAGTGGTGTAAAATTCAAGAATGATCAAAACATGGATACAATCAAAGCTAGTATCCATAATAGATATTTTGGACGAAAAGGAAAAATTTTATTTTTTTTCGACGAATAGTGCCGTATACGTGAATAGTGCCGTATACGTGAATAGTAACTCCGACACCAAAAGATTGAAATTTCTCCCAAAAAAACATCATCATGCTTCGTGAATAGTAACTCATGAATAGTAACTCGTGAATAGTAACTCATGAATAGTAACCCCGACATGAAAAAGTTCTAAATTTGATAAAAAGTTCCAACCAATATTTCAGCATAATGATATTGAAGAAATAATATCATTTGAGAAGAAAATAACATCCCTTACCTCGAAAGATTAGTACTTCTAGCTGGAATACTGGGTATAATGCTGAAGGAAACTTGCACCGTATAACAATACTCAAAGTATCAGAATCCTCACAAGAATACGCTCAATATATCGAAAGAGAGAGAGAGAGAGAGAAATCTTTAGTTTCTGGTGTGATTTTCAATTCTAATCTAAGAACCCTATTTATAGGAAAATGCTTAGAACACCAAAACAGAAAATTTAATAAAATATTATTATTATTTAATAAATTTCCTACGCACATTTAAGACATCAGATTTTAGCGATTAACATTTGCAACCAACTTGTTAAAAACGTTTTTCTTAAAATAATTAATTAAAACTTCCAAAAATCAATTATTTCGGAACTTTGGAACTTCAATAATTCATAATAAATAGCCCTTTTATCAGAAAATTCAAATCTCGCGAATTTTTATAGGAGATTAAATTCTCTACAAGTTTGCAGAAGAAAGTTTTTTCAAATTCCAAACAGAAATTGACCGAAATCCATAAACGGACGATTTTACAGGCTATAATCAAATTTCAGTCAAGAAATGGGTCCACCAACATGTTTAACATGTTTTAAACAACTTTTACAACAAAAATACTCTTCCTCCTCATATACTCATATATCCCATATTCATTGTAAAAATATCATCATTATTATATAATATAATAAAATATTATTTTATCAGAAAAGATAAAATATTAATTTTTAACAATTGTCACTTTAAAATTTTTCTCCATATATAACCACATAAAATCAATATTTTCCTCATCATATAAATCAATAATTAATTAATCACAAATAATATAACAGAATCACAGTACTGGCAACCAGACCGTTCCCAGGAAAGAGGGGGCTTTCCAATAAGAATTTCTCCTTACTGGCGCGCAATTAGGTGACCAAACCTCTCCTTAGACAGAACTTTCTAGACATTGCCAATAATGTTTTCTAATAATATTATTCAGATAATATGAATTATTGCTTCGATAATGGAAAATACTGTGTAGTGACAATTATTGAAACAACAATAATATAAAATATCAACGCAACAATTATTGAATCAATAAAATAAAATACTGAACAGTAACTACTGTATCAATTATTGAGTAGTGCCTTCTTATGTAAGAATCAATAATTGGTGCAATACCGTGTGCTACTGTGCAACAATGCGTATTACTGTATTTTAACCACCGGGTATTCCAACAGTGTTAACGGTAACAACTACGCCGTTATTTATAAACAACTTATACTTGTCGTTTTCTTCATCCAATCGCTTTCTGTTATGGGGCCCACACAAGGCTGCGCCGTCATCCGAATATTCACCGACAGCAAGAATATTTCACGACCAAACGAATATTCTCCGACAACAATGAGTATTTTATAACCACTTGCTTATTTAAAATATTTACGCGTTTTACCCATAACTAACCACATTAATCAAATCAACCCTTACTATTTCAAAATGATAAATAGAGGAAATTAAATTTCAATTATTAATAATTTGGGGTCTTACAACTTAATTCTATATTTTGAAACAGATTGAATATTATTTATTATGCAGATATGTAATTACTTCTTTAAATTTTATAAAAACATATCTTTAAACAACTAATTAAGAATTATGTTATTGTTAAATAATTTGTTCGCCATTATATAATTTTGATAATATATTTTCAATTCCACTAAAAATTTTTCCTTTTTATTTGTTGCTAAATCTTCAACTACACTAAATATGGCCATAATCTAACGACATCAAGCACAATTAATGGTTGTATCTAAAAAGTAAAAGTTATGTCAAGTTGGTTGAATATGTATGTAGTCACAAGTATAAATTAGTACTTGCCTCAAACATCTGTACTAAGACTTGTAGTAAGATATTACTAGGTTAAATCACTATTTTTCTCATTAAACTGAATCTTTATTTACATTTATGTAGTAAGATATTATTATTTTATCTCTAATTTTAGAAGGAAAAGAGATAATATGGCACCCATTTTTCTTAAGAATGAAAAAAAGGACTTTCAAAATGGGACAAAGAGAGTATAGTATGGGAAAGCTGTTGGATGGTAGAGAGCCAAAATATGTGGGACAATGGCAGGGGAGGTAGAGAGATTTCAGGGATGTTTGATAAAAATTAAATGAATTTGAATCTGAATTTGAATGAGCTGAATTTGAATATGAATCTAAATGAGTTGAATCTGAATCTAAATGAAAAAAGTTATTTGATAATTGACATGTCTGAAACATCTGAATGACAAAATTTTATTATTTTACCCCTCTGAAAAAATTTAAAATTGTTTTAAATTTATTTAATATTACTTAAATATAATAGTTAATATTTTTTAATTTTTTTTATAATTTTTTTTTAGTTCATTGAGCTGCTCATTCAGCCATTCAGCTAAAAACATTTGATTTAGGGGGTGTTTGTTTAGAGCTGAATGAAGCTGAATCTGAATGACTGAATCTGTAAGATGGACGAGCTGAATGACTAAGTCATATTTTTTAGCTGAATGAGCAGCTAAATGAAGTAAAAAAAAATTATTATTTTTAAAAAAATATTAACTATTATATTAAGTAATATTAAATAAATTTACAACAATTTTAAATTTTTTCAGAGGGATAAAATAATAAAGTTTTATCATTTAGATGTTTCAGACATGCCAATTATCAAACATCTTTTTCATTCAGATTCATATTCAACTCATTCAGATTCAGCTCATTCAAATTCATTCAGTTTTTATCAAACACCCCCTTAGCCATTCAGCTCGTTCATATTACCGATTCAGCCATTCAGATTCAGCTTCATTCATCTCTAAACAAACACCCCCTTCGTTCCCCAACAAAGTTAGAAACCTGCCAAGTGTGGAAATATCAAATTCTCACACCTTTTCTTTTCTTTTTCTTTTTCTTTTTTAACACCCAAACCTTAAAACTTATTATTGAACATTAAAAAAATCTTTGTTGATTTTGCCGAAGTTATAACAAATATATATTAATTACATATTGATAATTATTTTAACGATATATAATATTTTACATAAATTTATTATTTTTAAAATAATATTTTTGGTTCGACAAAATCAATCGCTTAAAATCTATATATATAATAAATAAGACAAAATCTTCGTTCAACCTTGCTTTGTACGAGTAGTTGTTCAACCCTATTTTTTAGGAATGACCCTCCTCCTCCCCTCTACCACAAGATCAGATCCTCTGTCCCCCTTGTGTTCCCCCACTTAAATTTTGACACTTGACCTCTTATTTAATTTCAGAGTTAACTGGTGTTAAGTAAAAAACTATGTGTCAAAATTTAAGTGGGGGGACACAATGGAAACAGGAAACATAGGGACAGAGGATCTACCCCACCCCACCCCACCCCACCCCACCCCACCATACCATACCCTAGCGGAAATTTAATAATAATAAATCATAATTATAAATAAAATTCTATTTCACCACAACCGAACTTTCAACATATTCAAGCATATATAATAAATAAGACTAAATTATCGTTCAACTTTACTTTTTAGGAGTAGTTCAACCCTACTTTAAAAGTGGTCCCCTAAATTTTAACAATAATAAATCATAATTATAAATAAAATTCTATTCAGTCTTAACCAAAAATTATATTTCGATAATTTCACCACAACAAATATTTCAACATATTGAAGCTGAATATCTATATCTATAATTATATATTTAATATAAATAATACAAGATTATTGTTCAACCCTAAAATTTAACAATAAATCCTAGCTATAAATAAAATATATATCTACATCTAAAAATAAATAACACAATCACAAATTCGTCTATCAACCCTACAATTTAAGAATGGTCATTCATTAACACTAAGACTGTAAAATGAGCAAACAATTCGGGTTTGATTCTTACTCGCTCGACTAAAAGTTCTATTTGAGCTCGACTCGAAATATAAATGAGTCAAATATGAGCAAATTTTAAAGTTCTATAAATTACTTGAACTGTGACTCCCCCAAAATAGGTATACATCACACATCTTGAGTAGCCAAATACATGATACATAATTTAAATACAAACTTCTTTGATACAGTATGACAAAACGTAGTTGAGAGTTTTAACAAGGATAATGTCCCGTAGAGAATATACAAACTCAAATAAAGTCCTCATAACAATTATTATCACACTATTTCACATAATAGTGAGGACTACTATAGCCATCTATCTGGACCGTCACTTCATTCCCCGACTAGTCCCAGCTATATTCTCATTTCCTGAAGAGAACAATGAAAGCAAAGGGTGAGCTCAACTAGGCCGGTAAGAAATATTATGACTAAGATAATGCAGAATAAATTATCGTTAGCCTTCAATAGTGTTAAATTGATAAATATAAAAAACATCAAGTTTAACTGTAGCGGAACAATCAATCCATTAGAAGAGTCAAATAGAGCATGATATCTACTATCTTCTATGATTTAAAAAGTTTATCAACATTTTTATCGCTGAGACTCAGCTTAATAAATAATTCACATCATCGAATCTTCCCTGCACTATAAGCCAAGGATATTCATTAGTATCATCCTTGGCCTGTAGTGCAGGGATGATTTAATGATGTGAATTATTTATTGAGCTGAGTCTCAGCGATAAAAGTGATGAAAAACTTTTTAAATCATAAAAGATAGTAGATTTTATTCTCTACTTGACTCTTTTAATGGATTGCTTGTTTCGCTGCAGTTAAACTTGATGTCTATTGTATTTTATCAGTTTAACATTGTTGGAGGCTAATGATAATTTATTCTGCATTATCTTAGTCATAATATTTCTTACTGGGCTAGTTGAGCTCACCCTTTCTTTCACTGTTCTCTTCAGGAAATGAGAACATAGCAGGGACTAGTCGGGGAACGGAGTGACGGTCCAGAGGATAACATTAGTAGTCCTCACTATTCTGTGAAATAGTGTATTAATAATTATAATGAGGACTCTTTTTGAGTTTGTATAATCTCTAGTAGACAATAATTGTATTCAAACTTACAGTTATGTTTTGTCGTATTGTACACGACAGTTGTATTAGTAAGTTGTATTTGAATTTTGTACCATGTATCTGACGACCCAAGATGGGTGATTTATACCTAATTTTGGGGGCGTCACAGTTGGTATCAAAGCTTAGGGATATGATCCCTGGCTAAGATGTGAGACTAGAACTAGGAGGGGAGAGACGGGGAATTCCTTCGCTAATATGACCTACTTAAATTTATTTTGTATTTAATTGGTCGGTCAAAGTATAGGGATAATATGTGATATGTTAATTAACCTTTGTTTTGTGGCAGTATTTGAAAATGGCATCCGAGAATGTTGAGATTATCAATGGAGCACAGGAGACCGTTGAGTCTCCACAGATCAATAATCAGGATAATGTGCAACTAGAGGACAATACTCCTCATGAAAATAATAACACCGATGAAATGGTGAATGATGGAATGGTCAGAGACTTTATGCAATTCATGCAACAACAGGCGAAGGTAGCTCATATCCAAAATGCAGGTAGAAATACTGATAACTCTCGGACGGTCACCGCTAAGAAGTTCAAGGAGCTGGGACCACCGGAGTTTTTGGGAAAGCCAGAACCACTTAAGGCGGAGACATGGATAAAGCAGATTACCAAGATATTTGATGTCTTGGAATGCTCAAAGGAGCAAAAGGTTCCATTCGCCACCTTTATGTTGCGTACTCAAGATGTCTTGGGAGAAGTTCCAAGAATTATTCAATGACAAGTACTTTTCTGAAAGTATTCTTCACATGAAGGAGGTAGAATTCATCAAGCTGGAGCAAAACAATATGACCGTGTCGCAGTACGAGGTTAAGTTTGCGGAGTTATCCCGGTTTGCATTCCATTTGGTCGATAACGAGGATCGAATGACGCGAATGTTTTTGCGAGGTTTGAAACCCGATATACGTCAATACCTTATTTCTCACAAACTTTGTTTATATTCAGATATTATGAATAGGGCTCAGTTAGTGGAGCGCGATAATGAGTCATCACAACCAAAAGGTCATATGACTAGCAACACGATAATAATCATACCGGTGGCAATGGCCATCGGAACAATGATAACTATCGCGGGGGAAATTATCATGCCAAGAATGGTAACCACTTCGGTGGTAATCATGGCCAAGATAATAGAAATGGACATTTCAAGAAGAGGAGATTCAACAATGATGGAAAAACGTCAGCACCAGCAACCGTTGTTAAGGAAGGAGAAAGACCACCTATCATATGCTTCAAATGCGGAGGGGAGGGACACATCAGTCCAAATTGCGCGATGTCGTCCAAATCATGTTATAATTGTGGAAGAGAAGGCCACTTAGCCCGATTTTATCGTTCACCGAAGACAAATTCAACTAGGATGGAGTCACCAAAGGCTGTCCCAGAAAAACCAAAGCTGGTAGGTTAAGAGAGAGCGTTTTTTTTTCTCTCGTGACGAGGAACCTGAATAAAATTATCACGGGTAAGTTAATCATAAGCTCTTACGAAGTCTATAACGTGTTAGATACAGGTTCTACTCACTCTTTTATTTCACCTAGTTGTGTTCAATATTTGTACTTCACTCCGGAGAAGTTAAACTTTGATTTATCTATTGAAACTCCATTGGGAGAAACCTTCGTTACCTCCACTATTTATAAATCTTATTTGATTCAAATCGACACTTTCACGTTACGTGTTGATCTTGTCTCTTTGAAAATACTTGCCTTTGATGCGATTTTAGGAAACGATTGGTTAACTACTCATCATGTTTTTCGTAAGGTTGTTAGCCTTCATATTCCTAACCAACCTATTATGCGAATTCAAGCAACCAAACCACTAAATTCAATCATTGTCATATCAAGCCATAAGTAAAGAGCCCCGATCCTTTTAATGATGACTTCCTTATGTGGAATGCACCGAAGCCAGACTTTCTATAAGCGACATCGTGAATGACGATAATAAGTTGATAGGTATCATTGTGAGGTGCTATCTAGGTTAAGGGATAGAAGTCACAGTTGGTATCAATGTGACGTACTATCCAAGTCTTGGATGTGAGTAACAGTTTTGAATGATATTTTTATCATTAATAAATCTCTTGACGTATTCCTGAAGACTTCTTAGCCTACCCCAGAGCGTGAAATCAAATTTTTTATTGACACCAGTACAAAACTCATTTCTTAAACCCTCAAAATAATTTTTTCAGCTAAAACGAAAGTAACATGCCCCAAAGACGTTGACTCGAGATGTTGAAGATTATGATCGTACTATTCAATATCATCGTGGAAGAGCGAACGTGGTAGCTGACGTGTTGAGTAGAAGATCGTATGCATTTACAAGTACGATGTTGTTAACACAAAGACTCATTTCGTATAACTTGCAAATGATGAAGATAGAGTTAAAGACTCTAGGGACCCACGTGAAGATAACGAATATACGAGTAAAATTGACTTTATTCGATAAAGTTAAAGACGCTCATGCTACATACCCGAATCTGTTGAATGTGAAGAAGAAGGTTCAAAAGGGTGTTATTTTAGAAGCAAGAGTTGCTGAAGAGAGGAAATCTCAACCCTCGATTTAATTGGCCCATTTGAAATCCTCGATTGAGTAAGAACTGTGGCTTATAGACTCGTTTTACCGCCAAATATATTGCGTGTTCATAACGTTTTTTTTTCGTATCGATGTTACGTAAATATATGGACGACCAGAACCACATTATTAATTTAGAACCGGACAAGATAGCGGATGATTTAACGTTTGAAGAGATACGTGTTACAATCTTGGATAAGAAGAATCACATTCAACACTCAAAAGTTATATCTCAAGAGTTAGAATTTGAAATGAAGTCAAGGTATCCTCACATGTTCGGCATACCAGGTACGTACGTAAATTTCGAGGGCGAAATTCCATAAGGAGGGGAGATTGTGAAACCCCAGATTTTATGAATAAAGAATTAATTTTCTCGAAATAATTTTTTAATATTATGGTGTGAATTTGAGATAATATTATAGTTGTGGGTAGTATTTATAAATTTTGCAAAGTATGCAAGTTGTTATATTATATTCGATTGGTCAGGGAATATTCTTTGTGTCGGAAAATATTCGTACGACGGTACAATTATTGGTGGACCCCACAACGGAATTATTGTCGAATTGAGAAAACGACAAAAATATTTTATTGAAAATAACGGCGGAAGTTTTACCGTTGATACTGTTGAACTACCGGGTAGTAAAAGTACAGTAATACGCATTATTGCATAGTAGCACACGGTATTGATTATTGATATTTATGTGAGAAGTCGCTCAGTTTGATTCAATTATTATCGATTAATAATATGAATTATTATAGCGATGATGACGTTTTGTTTTATTCGTATTATTAACGTAATAAAACAGAAACATCGTTTTATATAAAATAGAATACTTTATTAAAGTTATTCTATAAATAGAATATATTTTATTTTATTATGCATAGTGTTGCATAGTATTTTTTATAGTGTTGCATAGTATTTGCATAGTAAAAATCTTTTTATATAAATAGAATATATTATATTTTATTTAAAAGATTTTTCTTTAAATATGGACCGTCAGATTAAAGTAAATCAATCTGGACCGTTCATAGATTAGTTACTATGCATTCCATTTTCCTATAAATAGAAGCTCATTCCTTCATTATTTTCTTACGAATTCACTGAACTCTAGAGAGAGAAACTATAGAGAGATAGAAGAAAAGCTTTTTGCTACTTAACTTTTCTTTTCCTATATCCAGTTTCTGTTACGGTAAGGGGTGTTATTCTTTCTTATTCATGAAGAGAACTGTTGTTATTCCATTTCTTATTATTCTGTTGGAATAACCTGTATACGCGGTCTACCCTATACTTGGTGACATTCTTCTATTATTCTGTTGGAACATCCTGTCTGTGTGTTTTACACCGGACCTGGTTCCATCTTTATTATTATTCAGTTGGAACATCCTGTCTGTGTGTTTTACACTGGACCTGGTTCCGTCTTTATTATTATTCCGTTGGAACATCCTGTCTGTGTGTTTTACACCGGACCTGGTTCCGTCTTTATTATTCTGTTGGAACATCCTGTCGGTGCAAATTTTGCCTGACCTGGTTTCGTTATTATTATTCTGTTGGAATAACCTGTCTATGCGAAGTACCGCATGCATGGTGATTTTTGTTGTTATTCCATTCTTTATTATACTCAGTTGGTTAAAGTTTTGACTTCTATACTCCATGAAATTAGTAGAATATCCTTGATATTTGCGCTTCATCCAGTATCTTTTCATGGAAATATTCTTCTGATCATTCTTGAATTTTACTCTATAAAGCAGTATCATGTGGACAATTTGGACGTTAGTAGTTCTTGGACAAATTAATTCTTGAACTTGTTTTATTGAATTCTTATATCATTGTCATCATCCTCATATTTATAATTATTGAAAGTCATCTGTGGCCTGTAATGCATAGATGGACTTGGTATGATTATAACCAGAGATTATTCGGTATAATCATAACCGTAATGTTATAAATGATGCGAAAATTAAAAGTCCTCATTGGCCCGTAGTGCATTGATGGATATTTTTTGGTATGATTATGGCTATGGATTCTCTTTGGCCAAGGGAGCAAATATGAATTATTTTATGGCATGATCAGGACCGTTGATGAAAACACTATTATCTTTGGCCCGTAGTGCATGGATAATTCGTGGTCGTGATACTAAAGAATATCCTTGGCCTGTAGTGCAGGGATAATTTAATGATGTGGATTATTTATTGAGCTGAGTCTCAGCGATAAAAGTGATGAAAAACTTTTTAAATCATAAAAGATAGTAGATTCTATTCTCTACTTGACTCTTTTAATGGATTGCTTGTTCCGCTGCAGTTAAACTTGATGTCTATTGTATTTTATCAGTTTAACATTGTTGGAGGCTAATGATAGTTTATTTTGCATTATCTTAGTCATAATATTTCTTACTGGGCTAGTTGAGCTCACCCTTTCTTTCACTGTTCTCTTCAGGAAATGAGAACATAGCAGGGACTAGTCGGGGAACGGAGTGACGGTCCAGAGGATAGCATTAGTAGTCCTCACTATTCTGTGAAATAGTGTATTAATAATTATATTGAGGACTCTTTTTGAGTTTGTATAATCTCTAGTAGACAATAATTGTATTCAAACTCACAGTTATGTTTTGTCGTATTGTACACGACAGTTGTATTAGTAAGTTGTATTTGAATTTTGTACCATGTATCTGACGACCCAAGATGGGTGATGTATACCTAATTTTGGGGGCGTCACAGTTGGTATCAAAGCTTAGGGATATGATCCCTGGCTAAGATGTGAGACTAGAACTAGGAGGGGACAGACGGGGAATTCCTTCGCTAATATGACCTACTTAAATTTATTTTATATTTAATTGGTCGGTCAAAGTATAGAGATAATATGTGATATGTTAATTAACCCTTGTTTTGTGGCAGTATTTGAAAATAGCATCCGAGAATGTTGAGATTATCAATGGAGCACAGGAGACCGTTGAGTCTCCACAGATCAATAATCAGGTTAATGTGCAACTAGAGGACAATACTCCTCATGAAAATAATAACACTGATGAAATGGATAATTCCTCTCATATTCTTTGAGTTGTCGCGAGGCATAGGATATGACCTTCACATGTTGCATGACTCCACACTCCACACCCCGATTAGTTCCCGCTATATTCTCGCCTCCTGAGAAGAAAAATGGAACAAAAAGGAAAAGAATGAGCTCAACTAGCCCAGTAAAGAACATTATGACTAAGATAATATAGAACAAATTATCGTTAGTCCTCAACAGGGAAAAATCTAATAGAATACAATAGACAACCAGTTTTAAATCAATCTTCGCAGCGGAAATAATAATTCATTAGAAGAGTTAAGTATAGAATGCAAACTACTATCTTCTATATATGAATTTAAAAGTTCATCGTCGATATTTTATCCCTGTAACATCAATAAATATATATCTGGAATCAAATATTCATCTTTGCACTACAGGCCAAAGATATTCATCAGTTTGTCATGTTCATCTAAACACCTGTTCATCTTTGCACTACGGGCCAAAGATATTAATCAGTCGGTCATGTTTATCTCAACACCTATTCATCTTTGCACTACGGGCCAAAGATATTCATTTCAACCCGTATTCTGTACACGAGTCTCCCTCGTCTGGTTTTGCATGAACTGCAAAAAGCTTCTAAACATCTCGTCGTTCATCGTTTGCTCAGTGGTGATGTTTACAGGAGGAATATTGCCTTCCTGTTGCACGTTTCCCTGGGTTGTGATTAAAGGTGTTTCCACGGTCTTATTAACTCCGTCGTTAATATTCTCAGCTGTCATTCTTAAATATTGCCATAAAACAAAGGTTAATTAAACAAATTAACATATCACATATTAACCATATAGTTCGACTGACCAACAAATAAGCTTAGGTATGACATACTAGCGAATGATTACTCGTCTCTCCCCTCCTAGTACTATTCCCCGATCTCCGCCAGAGACCATATCCCTAAGCTCTGATACTAACTGTGACGCCCCCAAAATAGGTATACATCACCCATTCTTAGTCGTCAAATACATGGTACAGAAACAACTACAACTTTATGAATACAACATAAAAACTGTGAGTTTAAATACAAATATTGTCATCTAGACAATATCCACACTCAAATAAGTCCTCATTACAATTATTGATACACTATTTTACAAAATATTGAGGACTACTAAAATAGTTATCTTGAACCATCACTCCACACCCCGACTAGTTCCCGCTATATTCTCGCCTCCTGAGAAGAAAAATGGAACAAAAAGGAAAAGAATGAGCTCAACTAGCCCAGTAAAGAACATTATGACTAAGATAATATAGAATAAAATTATCGTTAGTCCTCAACAGGGAAAAATCTAATAGAATACAATAGACAACCAGTTTTAAATCAATCTTCGCAGCGGAAATAATAATTCATTAGAAGAGTTAAGTATAGAATGCAAACTACTATCTTCTATATATGAATTTAAAAGTTCATCGTCGATATTTTATCCCTGTAACATCAATCAATATATATCTGGAATCAATTATTCATCTTTGCACTACAGGCCAAAGATATTCATCAGTTTGTCATGTTCATCTAAACACCTGTTCATCTTTGCACTACGGGCCAAAGATATTAATCAGTCGGTCATGTTCATCTCAACACCTGTTCATCTTTGCACTACGGGCCAAAGATATTCATCAAGAAATTATTTATCTTTGCACTACATGCCAAAGATATTCAGTTATATCATCATTTAGGACTGGGGATGATGAAAAATATTTTAAAGAAAATAAATCCAGTGAAGCAAAAGAATAAATATTAAGGATTCGTATTTTAAACAATTCTAATTCAAAATTACTTCATAAATAACCAGAGTGAGGTAAAATTCAAGAATGATCAAAACATGGATACAATCAAAGCTAGTGTCCAAAATAGATTTTTTGGACGAGAAGAAGAAATTTCATTTTTCGGTGAATAGTGCCGTATACGTGAATAGTAACTCATGAATAGTAACCCTGACATAAAAAAGTTCCAAATTTGATAAAAAATTCCAACCAATATTTCAGCATAATGATATTGAAGAAATAATATCATTTGAGAAGAAAATAACTTTCCTTACCTCAGAAAGAATAGTACTTCTGACTAGAATACTGAATATAGTACTGAAAGAACTTACAACGTATAGCAATACTAAAATTACTAAAATACTCATAAATACGCTCGATATTATAGAGAGAAAAAGAGAGAGAAAACTTTAGTTTCTAGTGTGATTTTCAATTCTAACCTAAACACCCTATTTATAGGAAAATGCTTAGAACACCAAAGCAGAAAATTTAATATAATATTAATATATTAAAATTAAATTCCTACGCCAACCTTAGAAAATCTGAAATCAGCCCATTCAACACACATGTGGAACACACCATAATTAAAAAAACGTTTTTGTTATTTAAAGTATTTTAAACTTCCAAAAATTAATTATTTCAGAACTTCGAAACTTCAATAATTCACAATAAATAGCCATTTTATCAGAAAATTCGAATCTCTACAACTTTACAGAATAAAGTTTTTCCAAATTCCAAACAGAAATTGACCGAAATCCATAAACCGACGATTTTACAGGCTATAATCAAATTTCAGTTAAGAAAAGGGGTCCACAGACATGAAAAATATGTTTAAAACAACTTTTACAACAAAAATACTCCTCATCCTCATATACTCATATATCTCACATTCATTGTAAAAATATCCCCATTATTATATTATAATAATATAATAAAATATTATTTTATCAAAAAAGATAAAATATCAATTTTTAACAATTGTCACTTTAAAAATTTCCTCCATCTATATCCACATAAAATTAATATTTCCCTCATCATATAAATCAATAATTAATTATTCATAAATAATATTACAGAATCACAGTATTGGCAACCAGGCCGTTCCCAAGAAAGAGGGGGCTTTCCAATAAGAATTTCTCCTTACTGGCGCGCAATTAGGTGACCAAACCTCTCCTTAGACAGAACTTTCTAGACATTGCCAATAATATTTTTTAATAATTTTATTCAGATAATATGAATTATTGCTTCGATAATGGAAAATACTGTGTAGTTACAAATTATTGAAACAACAGTAATATAAAATATCAACGCAACAATTATTGAATCAATAAAATAAAATACTGAACAGTAACTACTGTATCAATTATTGAGTAGTGCATTCTTACGTAAGAATCAATAATTGGTACAATACCGTGTGCTACTGTGCAACAACGCGTATTACTGTGTTTTAACCATCGGGTATTTCAACAGTATTAACGGTAACAACTACGCCGTTATTTATAAATAACTTATATTTGTCGTTTTCTTCATCCAATCGCTTTCCGTTATGGGGCCCACACAGGGCTGCGCCGTCGTACGAATATTCCCCGACAGCAAGAATATTTAACGACCAAACGAATATTCCCCGACAACAATGAATATTTTATAATCACCTGCTTATTTAAAATATTTGCGCATTTTACCCAGAACTAACCACATTAATCAAATCAACTCTTACTATTTCAAAAATAATAAATGGAGGAAAATAAATTTTATTTATTAATAATTTGGGGTCTTACAAAACCTCTCCTTGACAGAACTTCTAGACATCGTTAATATTATAAATAATAATATTTATAACTTTGTCGTCTCAATTATTGATTTAATAATATATAAAATATTGACAATAATTGAATCAAATAACGTGAGATATTATGCAGCAATTACTGTATCAATAATTGAACAAAACTGAGTGACTTCTCACGTAAGTATCAATAAGTGTGTTACTGTGCAACTACATGTATTATTGTACTTTTAACACCGGGTGTTTCAACAGTTAACGGTAAAACTTTGGCCGTTATTTTCATAAAGTATTTTTATCGTTTTCTTAATCCAACAATAATTTCGTTGTGGGGTCCACCATGATTGTGCCGTTGTACGAATATTCCTTGTTAAAACGAATATTCCCCAACCAATCGAATATTATAAAACAACTTGCGTACTATGTAAAATTTATAAATATTACTCACAACTATAACATTATATCAAATTCATTCCATAATATTCAAAAATGATATTTATAGAAAATTCATCTTTATTTATAAAAGTTGGGGTCTTACAATATATATTTATAGTTTAGTTTTTGGTGCTTAACAACAAAAAATATTATTTGAATTTTTAGTTTCATATTGTAATTTTTATATGTTAAATTTTATTGAGTATATATAAAAAATTGGGATGTTTATGATTTTGATTACATTTTTTTAGTATACAGTTGACGTTGTTTTTATGTAATGTTAATTAAAAAATATAATTATATTTATTACTACTTCTATCTTGTTAAAAAAAAAATCTTTTAATTTATTTTTTCATTTTTTTGAGTAACAACATTTGTCATTTTTACTGTAAATAATTATGTTTAAGTGTGATTTATGTTTAGTTTAAAATATGAGCAAAATAATTAATATAATTTTTAATACTTTTTTTATACGAGTAATAAGATACGTTTAAATTGTAATAATAAATTTATTTTACGTAAATTTTAATATTTGAAAAATAATATTATTATTTTATTACGTTAATTTGTAATTTTTATAAGTATTAACATTATACTTTTTAATTACAAAAAAATATATTTGAATATATATCACGTAAATTTTAATATTTGAAAATTTTAATTAGTAAAAATTGTATTACTTTATTTTCCTGATAAAATAAATATTTATTTTTTTTTGACTTTTATGTTATTTATTGCACAATTTCATAATTTAATTAATTAGATCAAGTAAAGTAAAAATTATGATATACAAATTTATATTTAGCGGAGAAATTAAATATTATAACTTGAAGGGTGTATTAGACATTATATTAAAAATAAATAAATATTAGTTGGTCAACCACACTAGGGGTAGTGAATGTTACATATTGGAGACTAGAGGGGTATTGACTGTTACTTGAAAAACTAGAAGGGTGGTGAGTGTTATTATAGTGTCAGCATTTTACTCTTATAAAAAAATTCTTCAAAATGACGTAATTTTAATAAAGAAAAATTATTTAAAAAAGAATGTTATTTAAAAGGAATGCTTTAGATCTGTTCATATATATATATATATATATATAATAACACAAAATCGTCTCTCAACTCTAAAATTTGAGAATGGTCCTAGAACTCAAAAATGTTGGAATCCAAATATAAACTTCAGTAAAAGAAACAATTTTTTTCATCTGTTATTTAATTTCAAAATCTTTTTATTTATATTCTTTCCATCATAATTATCTACTTATCATTATCTCTTACTCTTATACATTTTCTAATTTAATTAGTGTTCAATATTGAAACAAATAAATCATTTTAAAGAGAAATATTATTTTTAAATTTATTGAGTTTTTCATCAATAATTAGTTATACATTATTAATTAAATAAAATATTTCAAAAGAAATTATTTTTGATATAAAAATATTAAACACAATATTAATTTATTATTAACAAAATGAATATATTAATATAGTATAATATAAAAATATATATACATGATATAATAATTTTATAATAAAAGAAAGCATGTACTTCGCACGGAAAATGAACTAGTTAAGGAAAAAGAAAAAAAAAAGGAGGATAGTCTTGTCTTGTATATTGTAGACTAACTTTTTCTTTTTTCTTTATTGGTTTTTTTTCTTTCTCTTTTTCTATTTGGCCACGGACCCAGTCAAAAAGTATGTAATGGGGGAATTATTGACCACGTCTTTGTCTCTTTTTATCTGTTTGTTCCGTCAAGAAGCTGTCACTATATTATATATATATATATATACTAGCTGGGTCCCGTGTCTCCGGTACTGTATGGACAATATGATTTATCTCAAATTTTGAACGACCAAAATAATTTATTGAGTGAGCGTGAAATTTAAAGTCATTTGTATTTTATTAAATTATTATTAGATTATTAGATAGATAGATAGATGTATTTTATTAGATAGATGTATGAACGGTGGGATTTATCTCAAACTTTGGACGGCCCAGATGATTTATTGAGTGAGCGGGAAATTCAAAATCATTTGTATTTTATTAGATAGATATATAGGACTATTTGTATATACACAGTTGTGCATTACACAGTAGAGTTATGGCGATGGATTTTTTGAGCTATAGCGACGGTAAACTGTCGCCATAGCCCATAATAGCTATAACGACGGGTGAAACCGTCGCTATAGCCCAAAAAACCGTCGTCATAGCCGACTGTGTAATACACAGCTGTGTATATATATTTTTTCCATATATATATATATATATATATAGAAATGATCAAGTAAGGGATCCCTTACTTTCTTAAAATGAGGATAGTTTTAATAAAAGAATGCTATTTAAGACGGAATGCTATTTAAAGAGAATGCTCTTGATCCTGACCGTATGTGTGTGTGTGTGTGTGTGTGTGTGTATATATATATATATATATATATATATATGGAAGAATATACGTGCACAGCTTTGTATTATACAATCGGCTATGACGACGGATTTTTGAGCTATAGCGATGGTTTCACCTGTCGCCATAGCTATTCTTGACTACGACGATGGATGAACTGTCATCATAACCCAAAAAACTCGTCATCATAGTCCGACTGTGTAATACATAATTACTTTTTAAATTGTAATAAATGCCACATAAATTTTGACTCATTCCTGCACAATTTATTTAAGGAAAGTAATTCATTAATTAACAATGTATTTATGTATTTATTTTTATCATTAATAACCTCATACATTTATAAGCAAAGTCCTTGAGATTTTTGTGGCGCATGACTAAAAATGAAAGCGACACATTCTTTGAAACATCGTCTTCCATCCAAAAAACGTAAAAATAAAATAAAATAATACAAACTATATTTAATAAAGTACATTTTCGGAGCTTAAAACATAATAATTCAATTATAACAAAAATATATGAGAACTTCGACAACAACAAAATATATGAGAAGTACGGCTACAATAAAATATATGAGAATACATTTATTGAAATATATTTCTTCTAGTATTCCTAGAACTAAAATCTTCAATCAAATGTTCAAGGGTCTAAGACGGTTGACCCTCCCACTCATGCTCAAGAACGACTCTGTTTATAGAATCCAACTCTCCCACCCCACCTCACCTCTACCCTTACCCCTACCCCCTATCCCATATCCCATATCCTAGGGCTCCCCTCTAACACAAATTCAATGACTTGTCAACACTCACTAGTGCCGTCCTGGCTTTAATTTGGATGGTATAACCACCAGGCCTTTACCAAATGCCTTCGGTTAAAACTGTATGGACTTGTATTAGTTTTTATATTGCATACCTTGATATAGTTTTGGTAATTCACAAACTTTGTTTTTCTTTAATACATCAACTACACACATCAGAAAGTATATGTAAGGGTAATATAGTAATAATATAATTTAAAAATAATAACCCTTTCCCTCCCCTTCCACATTTCTAAACTCACAAACAAACAAGAATTTTTTTACTTAAAATCTCATCCCATTCCTTTCTTTCTAAAACTCACAAACATGACAAAAGAAAACTATAATCCCTTCCCATCCTATATTTTCCCTTTCCATCCCATCTCTCTAAACTCACAAACGCAGTACAAACCTACATTTATATCATATAATCTCTAACCATGAAGTGTTAAATTACATGGACAATGTTGTTTTATGAGTTTAGTCAAGTGCTTAGTAATTCTTTTTCTATATTATAGTTTCAAAACCCAACAAGAGTAAATTATATTTTTCATCTTTATACCAACATAGGACCAAAAAAAAGAAAAAAAAAGAGAGAGAGAGCCAATTCATAGTAAATGGTAGTAGCTATAAGATTTTACATAACCACCACATCTTACACTGTTAATTATAAGATTTGGCGGTCACGATTTAAAAATACAACTCTCTTATTGCAACACAGCATTGTGTTAGATAATATTTTTTGTTAAATCGCGATATAGGTCTTATAAATAGACGAGGTAGATATGGTAGGCAAAAATAGACTCATAGGTTATAACCACCATTGGCTATATAGATTGGCTCCCTTAAAAATAGAAGCAAAATAGTGCCTCTTTATTTGGCAAAAGAAAAAAAATTAAAAAAAAGGAAGAAAAAAGAGTGCCTCTTCAAGTTCTCAATTGCCTAAGTTGCATATTATTGTTAATTTATGTAACTGGGCCGTAAAGGCCTCAATTAGGTTATTGCGGTCCTACGTTGGGCTACATTACAAACTAATAGGACCTTCTTAGATACGTTAAACAATAAAAGTTAAGCCCACTATACGAGTAGCTGGACAAGCTTTTGGCCCAAGAGAATCCTCCGCAAGAAAGTGGTAAGATTTTAACTTGGGTCCTTAACACTAATATACAACAATTAGAAAGTAATTACAAAAATAAAACACACACAACATAATTACAAAAATAACGCAATTCATATTAATAAGGAAACCTAAAATTAAGGAGAAATATATGCCATAACTAATCATTCAAATTCAAATATTTGGGATCTAACCACAAAAACAAATTCAAATTCAAATATTCAAATTCAAATTTCTTAGGAAAGATTGCACAAATTTTGTACTTTGCAGGAGGTGGCAGAGGCAATTTTCAGAGGAGATGGAAGCTTTGGAGGAGGTGACAGCTTCGGAGGAGGTGGTAATGATGGCTTCAGAGGCGGCAGTGATGGCTATGGAGGAGGTAATAATGGCGGTGGTGACGGTGGCGGTGGCGATGGTGGCGGAGATGGCGGTGGTGACTCAAGTGGTGGTTACAGAGACGGTGGAGGTGGAGGTGGAGGCTGGGGCGGTAGTGGCGGGAGCAACCATTTTCTGGTAGTAAAAGAAAATTCTCAAGATACTACAAAGGAGAAGACCATTAGTAATGTCATGGTAACCAAACTTTTATAACAAGGTAATCAAACTTTTATACTAAGGTAACCAAACTTTTATACCAAGGTAACCAAACCTTGGTAATTACCAAGGTAACCAAACTTTTATACTGAGGTAACCAAACTTTTATATTAAGGTAACCAAACTTTTATACCAAGGTAACCAAAACTTTTATACTAAGGTAACCAAACTTTTATACTAAGGTAACCAAACTTTTATACTAAGGTAACCAAACTTTTATACCAAGGATACCTTGGTATGAAGGTTTGGTTACCTTGGTGTGAAGGTTTGGTTACCAACTGCACTATGAAAAAATTGATGGTGTGGAGGTGGATTGGTTACCTTGGTATAAAAGTTTGGTTACTTTAGTATAAAAGTTTGGTTACCTTAGTATAAAAGCTTGGTTAATTTGGTATAAAAGTTTGGTTACCAAACTTTTATACTGAGGTAACCAAATTTTTATACTGAGGTAAACACCAATTAACAAAAAAAGTGATCATAAATTCATAATCAAACGCACATTTTGTATAAAATTAAGATCATAAACCCCAAATGAATGAAATTAAAGAGAAAACCTTAAAAATTAGTGGGAGAGAGAGGGGTAAAATAGAAGTACTTACAAAAATAGAGTACAAAGAAATATGAAGAACAATTGGAAGAATGAAAGAGATAGAAAAAATGACAGAATAGAAGAAAATGGCAGAAATGGCGTCTTCATCTTTTATACAAAAATGACAGAAATAGTGTTTCATCTTTTGAAGAAAAAATGGCAGAACAGAAGAAAATGAGAGAGAAAATGGCAAAATGGCGTATTCATCTTCTCTCTTCAATGGCGTCTTCATCTTCTCTCTTCACTCTTCAGCTTTTGTCTTTTAAATATGAAAATGGAAGAATAGAAGTGCAGTGACATACAGAAAATGAAAGTAGGAGGAGATGAGAGAGAAAATGGCACAAAAGAATAAAATGGCAGAATAAGAGAAGATGAGAGAGAAAATGGCACCTACCAAAACTAATCTCTTAAATTAAGGGATTCTAATTATACTAATATTGTCATGTCAGCCATTACATATTAATCCCTTAATTTAAGGACCTTTAATTATGTTAAGATTGAAAATAAAAACAAAAAAGTGTAATACTTTTGTAATTATTTTATAAGTGTATGATTTTTATAATTATTTCTAAAAATGTACTATTATATGTAATTTACCTTTTTAACTTTAGGTGTTTATTAATGGCTTAAATATGATTTACTACCCTAAACTATAGGCCATATTCCACTTCGGTGATCCACTTTTCAATTTTGTCAATTAGATGATTGAACTATTAATTTTTTCGATTTCATTCAATTGGGTTTGCCACGTCAGAAATTGATGACGTGGCATCTTAATAGGCTAAATGAGAGCTTATGTGTAAAAAGAATATATATTTTTAATGAGATCAAAGGATAAAAAGGTAAAATAACAAATAAAAAAACTAAAAATTACCAAAATAATATAAATTAGTTGTATAAATATTTATTTATAGTTATATAAATAATATAATAATTATTTTTATTAAAAAAACTGCGTTTTATTATTTTTTTATTAAAAAAATTATGTTTAATATTAATGATAATAAAAATAAAAATAAAACTCAGTTTTTTTGTAATAAAAAAACGCAGTTTTTTTTAATAATAAAAAAAGCGCATTTTTTCAATAAAAATTAAAAAAAATGCAGTTTTTTTAATAAAAATAAAAAAATAATTATTTTTATTAAAAAAACTGCGTTTGTTTTTTTTAATAAAAATAAAAAATAATTATTCTTATTAAAAAAAATAAGAGAGCGTTGTTTGGTTTTTTTTTTTAATAAAATTAATTATTTTTTTATTTTTATTAAAAAAACTGCGCTTTTTTTATTTTTATTAAAAAAAATGAGCTTTTTTTATTATTACAAAAAACTGCGCTTTTTTAAATTTTTATTATCATTAATATTTTTACTTTTTATTATCATTAATATTAAACCTAGTTTTTTTAATAATAAAAAAATATTAAAACGCAATTTTTTAAATAAAAATAGTTATTATATTATTTATATAATAATTATATAAATAATTTATATTATTTTTATAATTATAAATAAATAATTATACAACTAATTTATATTATATGTTTAATTTTTAGTTGTTTTATTTGTTATTTTACTTTTTTGTCCTTTGATATCATTAAAAATATATATTCTTTTTACACATAAGCACTCATTTAACCTATTAGGATGTCACGTCAGCAATTTCTGACGTGGCAGACCCAATTGAATGAAATCGAAAAAATAAATAGTTCAATCATCTAATTGACAAAATTGAAAGGTGGATCACCGAATTGAAATATGACATATAGTTTAGAGTAGTAAATCATATTTAAGTCTTTATTAATTATGCGCACTCTAAATTAATAGGTACACCCAAATATAAGAAAGTGGGTATTTGTCCCTAATAATAAATGAATAATGCTACAAACATAAATTATGTTACAACTTACTGATGTGTCATACGCTATCTCAGCATATTGATCAACAAATTGCTTTAATATAATCTCTGGCCCCACACAATATGCTGAGATGGAGTATGTCACATCAGCAGTTTGTAAAATATTTATAGAATAATTTATATCTGTAGCATTATTCATAATAAATAAGAGTCCAATTTACTTATTTACCATCTACCCATATGGCTCATGAACCTAGCTACTATATACAATAATTACATTTTATTTTTGCTAAAATATTTTAAAGATAAAAGTAATCACTTTTTTTATATTTAAGTATACAACTACCACTTTAGAGTGTGCATATATTGATAGAAGATTGTTTGATAAAACTATTTTTCTTTAGTTTCATTTAATAGAAGTTTATTTTATTTTGGAACAAAATGAAAATAGTGAGACTATTCAAATTTTATTTAACTCCTAATTATTACTAATATGTAATTTACATAATTAGTACTAATAAGTATAGTTAAATATATAATTGAATAGTTAAATATATATATATATATATATATATATATATATACACACACACACACACACACAGATAAGAGAAATGCATATGGTATATAGAGAAGTTACATGGAAGATTTGCACAACTGAACTTTTCTTCTACCTTCTCCATTCTTCTTACAAACAAATAACTACTATAAAATAGTGTTCAATTAGAATTTTCTGTGAATTGCTATCATAGATTATTTACCAAGGCTAGCTTGACATATATCCTGGAGGTATATCGTTTGTAACTTTTAGCAAACCAATTGTGGTGGGGGCGATAAAGACCTTATGGACATGGATCACCTGTGTCATGTCTAAAACAACAATCTTGACTCTATGAAGCTACGATTGTAACAATCTTAAGGTCTTTATAGTATTTTTTAGAGTCATGATTTTGGTGAGATGGAAGATAACACGGTTTTCAAAGATAAGTGCAATTTTTCTTATATCTATTTTATCAATGAATTTTTTTTTATGATAATTAGTAATATATTGAGATATTAAGCTAATTATTTTTATTGATAATTCCTGTTAGAAGATGGATTGTGGAGAAAAATAAAAGTGAAAAGATTTGCAATTTACAAGTTTTGTAAATTGATATGGAGAAGATGAAGAGTCATCATGGAAAACACCAAATTTTGATGCCTAATTTTTTTTCTAAAGAGATTGTGGTGTTCTTCGGATTTAATTCCAAAAGAAGTGTTTTTTAACGATTGTCTTTATTTTTATAAATGATAATTGTGTATCATTTTGTATATATGTGTATATACTTGAAAGTATATGTTTTATGTATTATATCATTTATAGATGATATTGTATGCTTGAGTATTATTTTACCTACATTTCATTGTAATAAATTAATGAATTAGTTATGTGGGATAAGAAAAGTAATTAAATTTTTGTTCATGATGGAATAAATTTAATTTTGTACATATATATTTTGTTTATAATATTTTATGAGTATATAAAATATTTGATGTGTTTATGTATGTATGAAATTTGAGACAATTATTTTTCTTATACACTAATTGAGAATAATTTATTATGAGTAAGTTGTAGTAAAATTTGAGAAGTTTACTTGTCTCTATGTATAACAAATTAGTTGTAAATTAATTTATTTTGAGAATAAAGTAAATTTATGTTCTTCTTAAACAAAATTATACATAGAAAGTTTGAGGTAATATTAGTGTGTAATATTACTTGGTATTTGTATGCATGAATTTTGAGATAAATTACTTTATTTGTGGGTAATAAATTAATTATCAACTAATAGTTAGAAGATGTAAGACCCCAACTTTTATAAATAAAGATTAAATTTTCTCGAAATATATTTTTAAATATTATGGTGTGGATATGATATAATGTTATAGTTGTGGGTAATATTTACAAATTTTACAAAGAAAGCATGTGGTTATATAATATTCGATTGGTCGGGGAATATTCGTTTTAACATGGAATATTCGTACGACAACACAATTATTGGTAGACCCCACAACGGAAGTATTATCGTAGTTAGAAAACGACAAAATTATCTTTTTATAAAAATAATGGCGAAAGTTTTACCGTTAAACTGTTGAACTACCCGGTAGTAAAAGTACAGTAATACGCGTGGTTGCATAATAATACACGGTATTGATTATTGATGCTTACGTGAGAAGTCACTCAGTTATACTCAATTATTGCTATAGTAATTGCTGTATCATATCTCTCATATTATTGATTTAATTATTGTCACAGTATCATCTGCATAATATTTATTATTATTAAATCAATAATTGAGACGACAAAGTTATTCATATTATTATTTGCAATATTGACAATGTCTAGAAGTTCTGTCAATGAGAGGTTTGGTCACCTAATTGCGCGCCAATAAGGAGAAATCCTTATCGGAAAGCCCCATCTTTCTTGGGAACGACCTGCTTGTTAAATATTGTGAGTTATAATATTAATGATGAATAAGTTCGTGTTGATTAAAGATGAAATTGATAATTCCATTGTGTTGGGATTATTAGTGTTAGTGAAAATCAACATTTATTTCGATAATAATTGATGTCTGGAGGTTATATTGACCAATCGGGTAATTAATCGGATAAATGAGAAATTAATTGCTATTATTTCATATGCTTACAATTATTTATTCACATGTGTGTACTATTGATTAACATTCATGTACTATTAGGTGAGGTGGTGCAAGATTGATAATACTTGCATGACTAAGTTAAAAATGAAGGTATAGATGGAGGTACTATACTGTAATTAGTTTTTTCACATGATTATACTATTAAGTCACATGAATGAACTATTAATTCACATTATTTACTATTAGGGAGGTGGTGCAAGTTTGATAATACTTGCAGGACTACATTAAAAATAAAGAAAAAGAGGAAGGTATTATACTGTAATATTTTGAGCCCCAAAACGTGCAATTATCCAAACTATATTTTCCTATAAATAGAAGCTCATTATTCTTTCATTCTCACCAATTCACTAAGTCTCACAAGAGCAATTATTATAGAGGAAAATTATAGAGAGAAAGAAGAAGAGAAGTCTGCTATTTCACTATTCCAGTATCCAGTTTCTTCTAAGGTAAGGGATATTATTTCTTTCGTATTTATGAAGAGAGTTATTTTCTTTCAATACTCGTAAGGGCTGTCATTCCATTCTTTATTATTCTGTTATAATAACCTGTCTGCACGGCCTATCGCGTGCCTGGTGAATTCTTCTATTATTCCATTCTTTATTATTCTGTTGGAATAACCTGTCTGTGTGGTCTATCGCATGCCTAGTGAATTCTTCTGTTATTTTATTCTTTATTATTCTGTTGGAATAACCTGACTGTGCGGTCTATCGCATGTCTGGTGAATTCTTTTGTTATTCCATTCTTTATTATTCTGTTAGAATAATCTGTATGTGCGGTCTATCGCATGAATGATGAATTCTTCTGTTATTCCATTCTTTATTATTCTGTTGGAATAACCTGTCTATGTGGACTACCGCATGCATGGTGAATGATCTTTCGTATTCATTCTTTATTAAATTATGAAAATGATCTATTTACGTGGATTACCGCATGGTAGGCAAAAATCCATTTGCAGTTTCATATATTCTATTATACTTAGTTGGTTAAAGTTTTGGCTTCTATACTCCATGAAATTAGTAGAATATCCTGGATATTTGCGCTTCATCCAATATCTTTTCATGGAAATATTCTTCTGAGCATTCTTGAAATTTACTCCACAAAATAGTATCATGTTGACAATTTGGATGTTATTAATTTCTGGATAAATTAAATTATAAATCGTTAAAAATTTATCCTTGAACTTGTTTTATTGAATTCTTATTTCATTGTCATCATCCTTATGTTTATAATATGTTGAAAGTCATCTGTGGCCTGTAGTGCATAGATGGACTTGGTATGATTATGACCAGGGATTATTCGGTATAATTATGACCGTAATGTTACAAATGAGATGGTAAAAGTCCTCATTGGCCGTAGTGCATTGATGGACAGTTGTTGGCATGATCATGACCATTGATGAATACACGAATATCCTTGGCTCGTAGTGCATGGATAATTTGTGGTCGTGATATTAATGAATATCATTGGCCGTAGTGCAGGGATGATGTGGTTTATTTATTAAGCTAAGTCTCAGCGATAAAAGTGATGAAAAACCTTTTAAATCATAGAAGATAGTAGATTTTATTCTCTACTTGAATCTTCTAATGGATTACTTGTTCCGCTGCAGTTAAACTTGATGTTTGTTATATTTTATCAGTTTAACACTGTTGAAGGCTAACGATAAATTATTCTGCATTATCTTAGTCATAATATTTTTTATTGGGCTAGTTGAGCTCACCCTTTCATTCACTGTTCTCTTCAGGAAATGAGAATATAGCTGGGACGAGTCGGGGAACGGATTGACGGTCCAGATGGTTATTTTAGTAGTCCTCACTATTCTATAAAATAGTGTGACAATAAATTTAATGAGGACTCCATTGAGTGTGGATATTGTCTAGATGACAATATTCTTATTAAAACTCTTAGATTATGTTTTGTCGTATTTTACACGACTGTTGTATAATTAAGTTGTATTTGAATTTTGTACCATGTATTTGGTGACTCAAGATGGGTGATGTATACCTATTTTGGGGGTGTCACAGAAGAGATATTGTAGAAGTAAATTTGGCTGAGTAAATCTTGTATACATTATGATTTTGATGTTGAGAAAACACTTAGAAATGATATTCATAGTGTTTTTAGGATAATCATAATTGGTATATCTTGATTTATTTTTATGTGTACTTCTTGTTCAAGAAGTAGTAAATTTTAATGTGATCATATGAATTTTGTATATTCTAATTGAGATAAACATTTTATTTTTTGAATTTGTATAAATATATTGAAGTTCAAGTATTTCATATTATTAAGATTGTCTTGAATTCTATATTGTAAATGTCAAAAGATATATTGTTTATGATATTTCCTATCCAAGTTGGGACAAGAAAATACTTAAGGATATGCTAATTCACGTGTGTGAATTTTATTTGCTTTCTACATAAATTAATTTTGTGTGATAAATTAATTCCTTAGAAAGTAAATATTAATTTTTATATTTTATTATTTATATACAAATAAATTTGTGCAATATGATGAGTTGTGCTATAATTTGTATATAATGAATTTTATACTATTTACATAGAGTCAAGTGTTACATGTTGGTATACTTGAAAAATGTACATGTATAATTTTATTTTAAGTTCTCATGTTAAATAATTTTTGGATTTAAGATTTTATGTAATTCAAAAAAAAATAAGAGTTTGTTTTCTTATGTGGGGGTATTCTAAAAGATTCTTATGTGGGGGTATTCTAAAAGATTCTTATGTTGAAGCAATCTATATATGAATAACTAATACATAAAATATACAAGAACTTATTTTTGTTTTGAGAAGTATTCTTTAATATTCTCATGTGGAAGTAATATTTATAGGAACATTGTCACATAAAATGTCAATTAATCTAAAATTTATTTTAAGTGGTGAGCATAATATTGTGAATTGAAATTATTCAATGAGATGTCAATTATTTAAAAGTGTGAGGGTGATTCTTTAAGATTTTTATTTATAGACTAAATTTGGCCTTTGAACTATCTGGAGCATAATTTTATTTATGTAAAAAATAGTAAGACTTATGAATTTCTTGTTGTGAAATTCAATTTGATTGTGTAGTTCTGTGAAATGAAAGTCTTTGAAATACAAACTTTTGAATAATATTGAAGTGCCAACTTATTTCACTTAATTAATTATCTAAGGTTCAACGAAGTTATAAACTGAACCTACAAAGAGCTATATTGATTTGGTGAAGGAAATCAATATAATAATTTCGTAAATAAAATACCTATTTTATTAGCCTATATATGATCCAAAATATATATTGTGATTTAGTTCAATAGTGTGACACCCCCAAAATAGGTATACATCACTCATTCTGAGTTGTCAATACATGGTACAGAAACAACTACAACTTTATTATTACAACTATAAAACTGTGAGTTTAAATAAAAATATTATCTTCTAGATAATATCTACGGACACCTTCAACTTCGATGTGACTTTGAGTTTTTTACACTAAGAGAATGTTCAATTTTCGTCACACATTCTTTTATGCACACATGCCTTGGAGTTGTTTGATAGAAAATTGTTTGGATGAAAAGTAGTTTTTCCAAACAAGTGGGGGATTGATAGAAGATTGTTTGATAAAACTATTTTTCTTTAGTTTCATTTAATAGAAGTTTATTTTATTTTGGAACAAAATGAAAATAGTGAGACTATTCAAATTCTATTTAACTCCTGATTATTACTAATATGTAACTTACATAATTAGTACTAATAAGTAAAGTTAAATATATAATGGAATAATTATAATATAACTTATATATGTGTGTGTTTGTGTGTGTGTGTGTATATATATATATATATATATACACACACACACACACACACACACACATAAGAGATATGCATATTGTGACGCCCCCAAAATAGGTTCATTCCATCCAACCCATTCTGAGTCGCCAAATACATGGTACAGAAATAACTACAACTTTATTAATACATTTGTCGTGCAAAATACGACAATATATATACTGTGAGTTTAAATACAATTATTGTCTTCTAGACAATATACATACCCAAATAAATCCTCATCACAATTATTTATACATTATTTTACAAAAATAGTGAGGACTACTAAACAACTCTCTCTAGAACCTTCATTCCATACCCCGACTAGTACTCGTTATATTCTCGCCTCCTGAGAAAAAAAATGGAACAAAAAGGAAAAGGGTGAGCTCAACTAGCCCAGTAAAAAATATTATGACTAAGATAGTGTACAACAAATTATCCTTAGTCTTCAACAGAAAAAAATCTGATAGAATACAATAGACAACAAGTTTTAGATCAACAACTGCAGTGGAAACAACAATTCATTAGAATATTTAAGTAGAGAATGAAATCTACTATCATCTATGAATTTAAAAGTCCATCATCGATATTTTATCCCTGTAACATCAATTAATATACATCATAAATCGAATATTCATCTTTTCACTACAGGCCAAAGATATTCACTAGTTGGTCATGTTCATCTAAACACATGTTCATCTTTGCACTACGGGCCAAAGATATTCATCAGAAAATCATTCAACATTGCACTACGGGCCAAAGATATTCATCATAAAATCATTAATCTTTGCACTACGGCCCAAAGATATTCAGTTATATCATCATTTAGGACTGAGGATGATAAAAAATATTTTAAAGAAAACGAATCCAGTGAAACAAAAGAACAAGTATTAAGGATTCATATTTTAAATAACCCAAGTTCGAAAATACTTCATAAATAACCAGAGTGGAGTAAAATTCAAGAATGAAGATCAAAACATAGATCCAATCAAAGATAGGAACTATCTCAGACAATCTTGGACACAAAAAAAAAATTTAATTTTTTTGTGAATAGTGTCGTATTCGTGAATAGTGCCGTATACGTGAATAGTGCCGTATACGTGAATAGTAACTCCGACACCAAAAGATAGAAATTTCACAAAAAACATCATCATGCTTCGTGAATAGTAACTCGTGAATATTAACTCATTAATAGTAACTCGTGAATAGTAACTCATAAATAGTAACTCGTGAATAGTAACTCATGAATAGTAACTCCGACATGAAAAAGTTCCAAATTTGATAAAAATTTCAACCAATATTTTGGTATAATGATATTGAAGAAATAATATCATTTGAGAAGAAAATAACATCCCTTACCTCGAAAGACAGTACTTCTAGTTGAAACATCGGATATAGGCTATGACTTGAATTTGCACCGTATAGCAACACTCAAAGTATACTCAAAAAATACGCTCAATATTATAGAGAGAGAAAGAGAGAGAAATCTTTAGTTTTTGGTGTGATTTTCAATTCTAACCTATGCACCCTATTTATAGAAAAATGCTTAGAACACCAAAGTAGAAAATTTAATATAATATTAATATATTATATATAAATTTCTACGCATACATTCTAAGATCTAAACTCAGCCATCTTGCACATGCTAATGATGCCAACCAAGTATAAATTTTTTTTTTATTATTTAAAATAATTAAAAATTCCAAAAATCAATATTCAGGAATTTCGGAACTTCAATAATTCATAATAAATAGCCCTTTATCAGAAAATTCGAATCTCGCGAATTTTTATAGGAAATTCAATTCTCTACAACTTTTCATAAGAAAGTTTTTCCAAATTCCAAATAGAAATTGACCGAAATCCATAAACGGGCGATTTTACAGGCTATAATCAAATTTCAGTCAAGAAATGGGCTCACGGACATGTTTAACATGTTTTAAATAACTTTTAGAACAAAAATACTCCTCATCCTCATATACTCATATATCCCACATTCATTGTAGAAATATCCCCATTATTATATTATAATAATATAATAAAATATTATTTTATCAAAAAAGATAAAATATCAATTTTTAACAATTGTCACTTTAAAAATTTTCTCCATCTATATCCACATAAAATCAATATTTTTCTCATCATATAAATCAATAATTAATTATTCACAAATAATATTACAGAATCACAGTACTGGCAACCGGGTCTTTCCCAGGAAAGAGGGGGCTTTCTAATAAGAATTTCTTCTTACTGGTGCACAATTAGGTGACCAAACCTCTCCTTAGACAGAACTTTCTAGACATTGCCAATAATATATTTTAATAATATTATTCAGATAATATGAATTATTGATTCGATAATGGAAAATATTGTGTAGTGACAATTATTGAAACAACAGTAATAAAAAATATCAACGCAACAATTATTGAATCAATAAAATAAAATACTGAACAGTAATTACTGTAACAATTATTGAGTAGTGCCTTCTTACATAAGAATCAATAATTGGTGCAATACCGTGTGCTACTGTGTAACAACGCGTATTACTGTGTTTTAACCACTAGGTATTCCAACAGTATTAACGGTAACAACTGCGCCGTTATTTATAAATAACTTATACTTGTCATTTTCTTCATCCAATCACTTTTTCGTTATGGGCCCACACAAGGTTGAGCCATTGTACGAATATTTCCCGACAGTAAGAATATTCCACTACCAAACGAATATTCCCCGACAACAATGAGTATTTTATAACCACTTGTTTTTTAAAATATTTGCGCATTTTATCCACAACTAACCACATTAATCAAATCAACCTTTACTATTTCAAAATAATAAATAGAGGAATTAAATTTCATTTATTAATAATTTGGGGTCTTACAACATCCTCTCCTTATGAAATTTCGTCCTCGAAATTGACGTACGTAGGACATGCTCTTTTCCTATCCAAAATCTTGACAGGTACCTCTTCATACGTTAAGTCTTCGGCTATCTCATCCGGTTCTAACTCAATAATGTACAACAAATTATCCTTAGTCTTCAACAGGGAAAAATATGATAGAATACAATAGACAACAAGTTTTAGATCAACAACTGCAGCGGAAACAACAATTCATTTGAATAGTTAAGTAGAGAATAAAATCTACTATCATCTATGAATTTAAAAGTCCATCATCGATATTTTATCCCTGTAACATCAATCAATGTACATCATAAATTAAATATTCATCTTTGCACTACAGGCCAAAGATATTCACCAGTTGGTCATGTTCATCTAAACACTTGTTCATCTTTGCATTACGGGCCAAAGATATTCATCAGAAAATCATTCATCTTTGCACTACGGGCCAAAGATATTCATCATAAAATCATTCATCTTTGCACTACGGGCCAAAGATATTCAGTTATATCATCATTTAGGACTAAGGATGATGAAAAATATTTTAAAGAAAACGAATCCAGTGAAACAAAAGAACAAGTATTAAGGATTCATACTTTAAATAACCCAAGTTCGAAAATACTTCATAAATAACCAGAGTGGAGTAAAATTCAAGAATGAAGATCAAAACATAGATCCAATCAAAGATAGGAACTATCTCAGACAATCTTGGACACAGAAAAGAAATTTTAATTTTTTTGTGAATAATGTCGTATTCGTGAATAGTGCCGTATACGTGAATAGTAACTCCGACACCAAAAGATAGAAATTTCATAAAAAACATCATCATGCTTCGTGAATAGTAACTCGTGAATATTAACTCATGAATAGTAACTCGTGAATAGTAACTCATAAATAGTAATTCCGACATGAAAAAGTTCCAAATTTGATAAAAATTCCAACCAATATTTTGGTATAATGATATTGAAGAAATAATATCATTTGAGAAGAAAATAACATCCCTTACCTCGAAAAGACAGTACTTCTAGTTGAAACACTGGATATAGGTTATGACTTGAATTTGCACCGTATAGCAACACTCAAAGTATACTCAAAAGAATACGCTCAATATTATAGAGAGAGAAATCTTTAGTTTCTGGTGTGATTTTCAATTCTAACCTATGCATCCTATTTATAGAAAAATGCTTAAAACACCAAAGCAGAAAATTTAATATACTATTAATATATTATATATAAATTTCTACGCACACATTCTAAGAACTGAACTCATCCATCTTGCACATGCTAATGATACCAACCAAGTATAAAAAACATTTTTATTATTTAAAATAATTAAAACTTCCAAAAATCAATATTCAGGCATTTCGAAATTTCAATAATTCATAATAAATAGCCCTTTTATCAGAAAATTCGAATCTTACGAATTTTTATAGGAAATTCAATTCTCTACAACTTTGCATAAGAAAGTTTTTCCAAATTTCAAAGAGAAATTGACCGAAATCTATAAACGGGAGATTTTACAGGCTATAATCAAATTTCAGTCAAGAAATGAGCCCACGGACATGTTTAACATGTTTTAAATAACTTTTGCAATAAAAATACTCCTCATCCTCATATACTCATATATCCCACATTCATTGTAAAAATATCCCCATTATTATATTATAATAATATAATAAAATATTATTTTATCAGAAAAGATAAAATATCAATTTTTAACAATTGTCACTTTAAAAATTTTCAACATCTATATCCACATAAAATTAATATTTTCCTCATCATATAAATCAATAATTAATTATTCACAAATAATATTACAGAATCACAGTACTGGCAACCAGGCCGTTCCCAGGAAAGAGGGGGCTTTACAATAAGAATTTCTTCTTACTGGTGCGCAATTAGGTGACCAAACCTCTGCTTAGACAGAACTTTCTAGACATTGCCAATAATATTTTCTAATAATATTATTCAGATAATATGAATTATTGATTCGATAATGGAAAATATTGTGTAGTGACAATTATTGAAACAACAGTAATATAAAATATCAACGCAGCAATTATTGAATCAATAAAATAAAATACTGAACAGTAATTACTGTAACAATTATTGAGTAGTGCCTTCTTACGTAAGAATCAATAATTGGTGCAATACCGTGTGCTACTGTGCAACAACGCGTATTATTGTGTTTTAACCACCGGGTATTCCAACAGTATTAACGGTAACAACTGCGCCGTTATTTATAAACAACTTATACTTGTCGTTTTTTTCATCCAATCGATTTTCGTTATGGACCCGCACAAAGTTGTGCCGTCGTACGAATATTCCCCGACAGTAAGAATATTCCACGACCAAACGAATATTTCCCGACAACAATGAGTTTTTTATAACCACTTATTTTTTTAAAATATTTGCGCATTTTACCCACAACTAACCACATTAATCAAATCAACCCTTACTATTTCAAAATAATAAATAGAGGAATTAAATTTCATTTATTAATAATTTGGGGTCTTACAAATAGTGAGATTGAAACTAAGTTATAAATATTCAAGTGGATACATATTAGGTGATAATATGTGCATATTAACCTTGAGATTCTATCGGATATAGAATTATTTATATGTTTACACTAATAATATAATTGTATAAA
Source organism: Panax japonicus (assembly GCA_020205505.1). Classification (NCBI taxonomy): domain Eukaryota; kingdom Viridiplantae; phylum Streptophyta; class Magnoliopsida; order Apiales; family Araliaceae; genus Panax; species Panax japonicus. The sequence continues at coordinate 8,289,664 of CM035109.1, read as the reverse complement.
CTATAATGTGATATTTGTTGTGTATATTAATGATATGTTGATCATTTTACATAGTAATGTTAACGTAAACGAGTTTAAGAAATATCTATTTTTGTCTTTATGTTGAAAGACTTGTAAAATAGATGTTATCTTATTATCACGTGAAAACATAGTGAGGATTCCAACTAAACCAATTAAATTGTGTTGAGAGGCTATACTAAACTAAGTTTGATATACCTTGAGATTGAAGAATTTAATAATTCTTTAATAGTAGTGGTACACTAAAAGTTAATTCTGATATAGCTATTGTAAAGCTGAAGTACACATATGCAAGTGGGAGCGTTGTGTTTGATATGCAATGCACGAGATCAGATATTACATAAAGTTTTAAACTTAGTATACTAATGATTTACATTGGTTTTTTTTATATTTCTCAATGTTTTAATAGATCATATAAGTGTCACTTATATTTTAGTGAAGAGAATTATACATTTACAAGTAGGTGAATATATAATTATATTTTTACAAGTAGGTGAATATATAATTATATTTTTACAAGTAGGTGGATATATTATTACCCTTAGTGATGGAATAATTTACTTGGAGTAGCAAGTAATACTATTGCTTTATATGATGGAGAAATCAAATAGAATCAAAATTTGTTGTTAAAACATCAAATTGTGGCCACTTCTATTGCTTAGTTCATTATGATGTTGTGACGCCCCCAAAATAGGTATTCATCACCCATCTTGAGTTGCCAAATACATAGTACAAAATACAAATACAACTTAATTATACAACAGTCGTGTAAAATACGACAAAACATAATCTAAGAGTTTTAATAAGAATATTGTCATCTAGACAATATCCACACTCAATGGAGTCCTCATTACATTTATTGTCACACTATTTAACAGAATAGTGAGGATTATTAATACTATCATCTGGACCGTCACTCCGTTCCCTGACTAGTCCCGATTACGTTCTCATTTCCTGAAGAGAACAGTGAAAGAAAGGGTGAGCTCAACTAGCCCAGTACGAAATATTATGAATAAGATAATGCAGAATAAATTATCATTAATTTTCAACAATGTTAAACTGATAAAATACAATAGACATCAAGTTTAACTGCAGCGGAACAAGCAATCCATTAGAAGAGTCAAGTAGAGAATAAAATCTACTATCTTCTATGATTTAAAAGATTTTTCAATACTTTTATCGCTGGGACTCAGCTTAATAAATAATCCACATCATCCCTGCACTACGACCAAGGATATTTATTAGTATCACGACCACAAATTATCTATGCACTACGGGCCAAGGATATTCGTGTATTCATCAATAGTCATGATCATGCCAACAACTGTCCATCAATGCACTACGGCCAATGAAGGCTTTTACCACATCATTTGTAACATTACGGTCATTATTATACTGAATAATCCCTGGCATAATCATACCAAGTCCATCCATGCACTACAGGCCACAGATGACTTTCAACATATTATAAACATGAGGATGATGACAATGATATAAGAATTCAATAAAACAAGTTCAAGGATAAATTTATAAAGATTTATAATTTAATTTATCCAGAAATCAATAACGTCCAAATTGTCAACATGATACTGCTTTGTGGAGTAAAATTCAAGAATGCTTAGAAGAATATTTTCATGAAAATATACTGGATGAAGCGCAAATATCAAGGATATTCCACTAATTTCATGGAGTATAGAAGCCAAAACTTTAATCAACTGAGTATAATAGAATATATGAAACCACAAATGGATTTTAGTCGCCATGCGGTAATCCTCGTATACAGATTATTCCAACAGAATAATAAAGAATAGAATAACAGAAGAATTCACCAGGCGTGCGTAATCTGCACAGACAGGTTATTCCAACAGAATAATAAAGAATGGAACTAGGTCATGCATAATCCGCACAGACAGGATGTTCCAACAGAATAATAAAGAATGGAACAAGGTCATGCGTAATCCGCACAGACAGGATGTTCCAACAGAATAATAAAGAATGGAATAACAACAGAATTCACCAGGCATGTGATAGACCGCACAGACAGGTTATTCCAACAAAATAATAAAGAATGGAATAACAGAAGAATTTCACCATGTATGCGGTACTTCGCATAGACGGGTTATTCCAACATAATAATAAAGAATGGAATAACAACCCTTACGAGTATTGAAAGAAAATAACTCTCTTCATGAATACGAAAGAATAATACCCTTTACCTTAGAAAAACTGGATACTGGAATAGTGAGGTAGCAGACTTCTCTTCTTCTTTCTCTCTATAATTTCTCTCTATAATAATTGCTCTAAAGCTTTTGTGAATTGGTGAGAAATGAAGGAAGAATGAGCTTCTATTTATAGAAAAATATAGTTTTGATAATTGCACGTTTTGGGGCTCGAAATATTACAGTATAATACCTTCCTCTTTTTCTTTATTTTTGATTTAGTCCTGCAAGTATTATCAAACTTGCACCACCTCCCCTACTAGTAAATAATGTGAATTAATAGTTCATGCATGTGACTCAATAGTATAATCATGTGAAAAAACTAATTACAGTATAGTACCTTCAACTATACCTCTATTTTTAATTTAGTCATACAAGTATTATCAATCTTGCACCACCTCCCCTAATAGTACATGAATGTGAATCAATAGTACATACATGTGAACAAATAGTTATAAGCATGTGAAATAATAGTAACTAATTGCTCATTTTTTTGATTAATTACCCGATTGGTCAATATAACCTCCAGATATCAATTATTATCGAAATAAATGTCGATTTCTACTAACACTAATAATCCCAACACAATGGAACTATCAACTTCATCTTTAATTAACACAACTTATTCATCATTAATATTATAACTCACAATATTTAACAAACAGGTCGTTCCCAAGAAAGAGGGGGCTTTCCGATAAGGATTTCTCCTTATTGGCGCGCAATTAGGTGACCAAACCTCTCCTTGACAGAACTTCTAGACATTGTCAATATTACAAATAATAATATGAATAATTTTGTCGTCTCAATTATTGATTTAATAATAATAAATATTATACAGATGATATTGTGATAATAATTGAATCAATAATATGAGAGATATGATGCATCAATTACTGTAGCAATAATTGAGTATAACTGAGTGACTTCTCACGTAAGCATCAATAATCAATACCGTGTGCTACTATGCAACCACACGTATTACTGTACTTTTGCTACCGGGTAGTTCAACAATTTTAACGGTAACACTTTCGTCGTTATTTTTATAAAAAGATAATTATGTCGTTTTCTAACTACGACAATACTTCTGTTGTGGGGTCCACCAATGATTGTGTCGTCTTATAAATATTCCCTGTTAAAACGAATATTCCCCGACCAATCAAATATTATATAACCACTTGCTTACTTTGTAAAATTTGTAAATATTACCCACAACTATAACATTATGTCAAATCCACACCATAATATTCAAAAATATATTTCGAGAAAATTATTCTTTATTCATAAAAGTTGGGGTCTTACAGATGTGATAATGAAATTATTTTGTATAGAGCATATGAGATTACCTTTAATGGTAAGTCTTGACATGTTGGTCATAGACATAATTTTTTTTAGATAATTGATACAAGAAGGTATTATAATATTTATCTACGAGAAAGTCAAGTGACGACTTGACTTATCTTTTTACTAAGACTTTGACGAGATCTTAATCAGTTTAACTACTTGTGATATGAAACTTAAACCACTTTGAGTCAGGGATGATGGGAACCCAACTTATTCCTAGGTTACCCCTAGTTTATAGGTTCAATGGGAAAAATAAGTCACGGTTGCTGACTGTATTACTATCGATGTGGTTCCATATGTAGTTTAAGATAGTAACATTTGTTGCACGATCGAGGCTGAATTATACTCTTAACAAAGTTGTTGTGTTCTTAGCAACAGAAACACTTGTGAAACACTTTACCTATATGAACTAGAAGTGGAGCCGCTTCTTATAGAGGGTTGTGGTTTACTCTCTTAGAGGTTCATGAAACAGGGTATTGCGCATGGCCATATTAGAGCAAAGCAATTGAGAATACTCACCGTGGTAGGAGAATTTTGTGTGTATGTAACAATTTCGGTCATATCATATAGAAGTAGAGGTTCAATCTACGGACACCTTCAACTTCGATGTGACTTTGAGTTTTTTACACTAAGAGAATGTTCAATTTTCGTCACACATTCTTTTATGCACACATGCCTTGGAGTTGTTTGATAGAAAGTTGTTTGGATGAAAAGTAGTTTTTCCAAACAAGTGGGGGATTGATAGAAGATTGTTTGATAAAACTATTTTTCTTTAGTTTCATTTAATAGAAGTTTATTTTATTTTGGAACAAAATGAAAATAGTGAGACTATTCAAATTCTATTTAACTCCTGATTATTACTAATATGTAACTTACATAATTAGTACTAATAAGTATAGTTAAATATATAATGGAATAATTATAATATAACTTATATATGTGTGTGTTTTTGTGTGTGTGTGTGTGTGTGTATATATATATATATATATATATATATACACACACACACACACACACACACATAAGAGATATGCATATTGTGACGCCCCCAAAATAGGTTCATTCCATCCAACCCATTCTGAGTCGCCAAATACATGGTACAGAAATAACTATAACTTTATTAATACATTTGTCGTGCAAAATACGACAATATATATACTGTGAGTTTAAATACAATTATTGTCTTCTAGACAATATACATACCCAAATAAATCCTCATCACAATTATTTATACATTATTTTACAAAAATAGTGAGGACTACTAAACAACTCTCTCTAGAACCTTCATTTCATACCCCGACTAGTACTCGCGACATTCTCGCCTCCTGAGAAGAAAAATGGAACAAAAAGAAAAAGGGTGAGCTCAACTAGCCCAGTAAAGAATATTATGACTAAGATAATATACAACAAATTATCGTTACTCTTCAACAGGGAAAAATCTAATAGAATACAATAGACAACCAGTTTTAAATCAACAACTGCAGCGGAAACAACAATTCATTTGAAGAGTTAAGTAGAGAATGCAAACTACTATCTTCTATATATGAATTTAAAAGTTCATCGTCGATATTTTATCCCTGTAACATCAATCAATATATATCTGGAATCAAATATTCATCTTTGCACTACAGGCCAAAGATATTCATCAGTTGGTCATGATCATCTAAACACCTGTTCATCTTTGCACTACGGGTCAAAGATATTCATCAAGAAATCATTCATCTTTGCACTACAGGCCAAAGATATTCAGTAACACCATCATTTAGGACTGAGGATAATAAAAAATATTTTAAAGGAAACGAATCCAGTGAAACAAAATAACAAGTATTAAGGATTCGTACTTTAAACAATTCGAGTTCAAAAATACTTCATAAATAATCATACTGAAGTAAAATTCAAGAATGATCAAAACATGGATACAATCAAAGCTAGTATCCAGAATAGATATTTTGGACAAAAAAAAGAAATTTCATTTTTCGGTGAATAATGCCGTATTCGTGAATAGTAACTCCGACACCAAAAGATAGAAATTTCACAAAAAACATCATCACGTTTCGTGAATAGTACTCGTGAATAGTAACTCATGAATTGTAACTCGTGAATAGTAACTCATGAATAGTAACTCCGACATGAAAAAGTTCCAAATTTGATAAAAAGTTCCAACCAATATTTCAACATAATGATATTGAAGAAATAATATCATTTGAGAAGAAAATAACATTCCTTACTATCCCTTACCTCGAAAGACAGTACTTCTAGTTGAAACACCGGATATAGGCTATGATTTGAACTTGCACCGTATAGCAATACTCAAAGTATACTCAAAATACTCACAAGAATACGCTCGATAATATAGAGAGAGAAAACTTCAGTTTCTGGTATGATTTTAATTCTAACCTAAGCACCTATTTATAGGAAATTGCTTAGAACACCGAAGCAGAAAATTTAATATAATATTAATATATATATATATATATATATATATATATATATTAAGTTTTCTACGCCAACCCTTGAATCTGATTTTCAGCCATTGAACACATGCTAAATGAGGGAACCAAATGAAAAAAATGTTTTTTGTAAATAAAAATATTTTAAACTTCCAAAAATCAATTATTTCGGAGTTTCAAAACTTTAATAATTCATAATAAATAGCCCTTTTCCAGAAAATTCGAATCTCGCGAGTTTTTATAGGAAATTCAATTCTCTACAACTTTGCAGATGAAAGTTTTTCCAAATTCCAAACAGAAATTGACCGAAATCCACAAACAGGCGATTTTACAGGCTATAATCAAATTTCAGTCAATAAATAGGGTCCACCAACATGAAAAACATGTTTTAAATATTTTTGGTAACAAAAATACTCCTTCTCCACATATACTCATATATCCCACATTCATCGTAAAAATATCATCATTATTATATTATTAAAATAATATATTTAAATGAATTATTTTATCAGAAAAAGATAAAATATTAAATTTTAACAATTGTCACATTAAAAATTTTCTCCATCTATATCCACATAAAATCAATATTTTTCTCATCATATAAATCAATAATTAATTATTCACAAATAATATTACAGAATCACAGTACTAGCAACCAGGCCGTTTCCAGGATAGAGGGGGCTTTCCAATAAAGATTTCTCCTTACTGGCGCGCAATTAGGTGACCAAAACCTCTCCTTAAACAGAACTTTCTAGACATTGTCAATAATTTTATCTAATAATATTATTCAGATAATATGAATTATTGCTTCGAAAATGAAAAATAATGTGTAGTGACAATTATTTAAACAACAGTAATATAAAATATCAATGCAGCAATTATTGAATCAATAAAATAAAATACTGAACAGTAATTACTGTAACAATTATTGAGTAGTGCTTTCTTATGTAAGAATCAATAATTTGTGCAATACCGTGTGCTACTGTTCAACAACGCGTATTACTTTACTTTACCCACCGGGTATTCCAACAGTGTTAATGGTAACAACTACGCCGTTTTTTATAAACAACTTATACTTGTCGTTTTCTTCATTCAATCGCTTTCCTTTATGGGGCCCACAAAAGACTGCGCCGTCGTACGAATATTCTCCGACAGTAAGAATATTCCACGACCAAACGAATATTCCCCGACAACAATGAATATTTTATAACCACCTGCTTATTTAAAATATTTGCGCATTTTACCCATAACTAACCACATTAATCAAATTCACCCTTACTATTTAAAAAAATAAATAAAGAAAATTCTTTTTTATTTAAAAATTTTCGGGGTCTTACACATATGGTATATAGAGAAGTTACATGGAAGATTTGCACAATTGAACTTTTCTTCTATCTTCTCCATTCTTCTTACAAACAAATAACTACTACAAAATAGTGTTCAATTAGAATTTTCTATGAATTGCTATCACAGATTATTTACCAAGACTTGACATATATCCTAGAGGTATATCGTTTGTAACTCTTAGCAAACCGATCGTGGTGGGGGCGATAAAGACCTTATGAACAGGGATCACCCGTGTCATGTCTTCAACAACAATCTTGACTCTACGAAGCTACGATTGTAACATATATGACCATCCTTAACTTTTTAAGAAATGTAATGTAGTTTTAGAAATAAATGGATTACATAGGTAAGCTGTATGCTAGCGACAAAAGGGATATTTTCAAAAAATAGTAATACTAACATTAATATTCATATTAGTTATTACTATTATTAATATAAATATTATAAATACTAATATTATAAAATATTAATATTAATAATATTACAAAATATTAATATTAATAATAACATGCAGCTACAACTTATAGCGGCTGAGACAATTAAAAATGGAAGGGACATGTCCCTTTTTAATAGTCCCAGCCGCAACAAATTGTTGTGTCATGATTATTTTTTTTGCTCCCAATAACCGATTGTCATGAATATATATATATATATATATATATATATATATATATATATATATATATATATTAGTCCGTTTCTTTAGCATAGAAAATTATGCTATAAAGTTAATAAAGTTATGCTATAGCGACGGAAAAAACTGTCGCTATAGTCGGTTCGTTCTTAGTTTGCTCCTTCCAGTTCGCTGGAGAAGCGAACTATATATATATATATATATATATATATATATATATATATATATCAGTGTCATTACATTTTTCTGTCATTTTGATTATATATACTGAAAAATAAATAAATTAAAACACCATTTATTTTGAAGAATTCTTTGAGAAGTTGTCAATAATATGATTTGTAACCAAATAATCTTATGAAACTTTTATAATTTAGAGGATAAGATAAAAAGAGTTGGTGCAACAAAATGATATGTCAACGGTTTAACAGAGCTATTTAATACTCTCTCCGTTCTATAGTTATAAGCTGATTTTTTATTTTGGGATGTTCCAATATATAGGTTACTTACTATTTATAAAATTTAGTTACTTCATTGTTTTACTTTTATACCCTTATAGTAAATATTCAACCACTACTCTTTTTTTGAAAAAATAATATTCAATGTCATTATTTTTATCACCATATTTAATGTTGTTGTATTCTCAATAAAACTTGAGAGTTCCAATGTAATAAGATTTCATCTTTGGTTAAAGTTCTATGGTCAATCAATAAAGTTGAGAGTTCCAATTAGATAAGTAATGAGTAATTAACTTATTCATTAATTCCGTATTGAGGGGTATATGTGAATTTTTTTTATTAAAAATTGTCATCAACTAATTTTCTTAAACTATGTGCCAAAAGAAATCAGCCTATAACTATGGGACGGAGGGAGTATCAAATATCAAAGAAATCAAAATAAATGAAACCCTGTAATATATATATATATTCTAAATCATTCTATTATATAAAAATTTCAGTTAAAATAAATACTATATATTTTTTAGAAGGTAATAGAAAAAATATATATATTAACCCTAAATAATATAAAATTTAGTGTTCAAGCCTTTCAGTTTTTATCAAACAATTTATAAAAGCAAGTAAAATATATTTTTTTCTTCTTTTATATAAAAAAATGATAAAATAATATTTTATGACATAACTAACCAAAAGAAAGATTGCTCAATCAATTTAATGATACCATATCATTTGTCATATTTTTCAAAATTGAATATTTAATACCTCTAATCTATCAATATACAAAGTGGTCGCGTACCACTTAAATGGTGTTTGTTTAACTCTTAACAACTCCACATTTGATTCAGTAAGAGGATAAAGTTATTTGGTAAATTTTGTCAGACTCTTATAATTTTTTAATCGGTAAGAGGAAGATATAAATCTAAATCCTTAAGAATTGTCCGTTAATGAAAAACTTAAATTTATGAAGCTTTTATAAATATTGTATTCCCTCAATTTCAAAATTTAAGATCATTATTGATTTTTGAAAAATCAATTTAAAATATTTTTAAATTTAAAATTGATATTTTTAAATTTAAACGTAATTCATATGTTTTATAATTTGTACTTAACAAACAACTTTTTACATTCAGATCTTATTTCACTAAGATGATCTAATTTATTAAGATACTAGCTGGGTCCCGTGCCTCCGGCACTGTATGGGCAGTGAGATTTATCTCAAACTTAGAACGGCCCAGATGATTTATTAAGTGAGCGGGAAATTCAAAATCATTATTAGATAGATTAGATAGATAGATGTATTTTATTAGATAGATGTATGGACGGTGGGATTTATCTCAAATTTTGGACGGCCCAGATGATTTATTGAGTGAGCGAAAAATTCAAAATCATTTGTATTTTATTAGATAAATATATTAACCATTCAGATCGTAATTATTCAGTTTTATTAAACATCACCTTAGTATCTCCGATCTCGTCAATTTTTTTCTCCGAATTCAGCCTTTATGTTTAGAAATTTTCATATTTTATCTTCTAAATTTACTTATATTTTTATTTTATTTTATTTTTTAAATAATTTTATCATTTCAAAAATTAATTATATACAAAATATAAATTACACACCAACGCGCGACTCACGGACGCCGGACCCTAGCATTTGTATTGGCGTTATCGTGGGGCCGTGGGCCACAAATTTAAAACCTCGGTCCGCGTAATACCACGCCGCCCCTCTTTCACGGGGAAAGCGCTCCACCTAGATCTCAAAACCTGCCAAAGGAAATTAATAAAATAAAAGAAATCTAGATTAAGGTCCCACGTGCAATTTAATAATAAGGACAAACACCACAAATTTAGCATGCTAAGCGTCAATTATTTCATAATCACGATTTATTGCCGCATTGTCTCTTGTATTTGAAATTTGGTAGAGAAAATAAAAGTTCAAACAAACTTGATATAAAAAGTTATTAAGAGTTTTATTTTTATTTTAAAAAATATATGCTATTACAATATAATAAGTAAGGGTATAAATGAATCGAGCCGAGCCGAATATTGAGTTGTTTAGATTTGGTTTATAAAATTTATCGAGTATAAAATGAGATTTGATTGTGACTCATTTAGCTACCGAGTCGAATACGATCTCAAATCAACCCTAAACAGTTTGAATTTTTTGAACGAATGTGATTCGAGTATCAACAGAAAATTACAATTTGAATAGGTTCGAGTAATTTATCGAAATTTAAAATTTATTCGTATTTGACTCATTTATATTTCGAGTCGAGATTGAATCGAACTTTTAGTTGAACGAGTATGAATCGAACCCGAATTGTTTGCTCATTTCATAATCTTAATAATAAATATAGAGAAGATGCATTTCAATCCTTGGGGCCTCGAACAGAGTCTGAAAAAGGACTGTCAAGTGTGCTTGTTAAATTCTGACTTCTTTTTTAGCGTAGACTCGAATCTAGACCTTGTATGGTAAAAAAAATAGACATCTACTATTAAGTTATCACCTTTGGTCTACGATGATACTCTATCTATTTTTAAAAGACTGTCGTTTAAGGTTTTGACACATGAATTAAAAAAATGAGTACTCCTTTTGTTCTTTAATATAAGTCGTTTTAGAGAAATATTTTTGCTCCTTAATATAAGTCGTTTGAGAATTTCAAGTAAGCATTAATTGCTTAGTTTTTAATATTACCCCAACTATTAAATGTAACTTTGGTTCTCTTATTATTTTTTGTCCAATAAATAATATTCTCTTCTTCTAATACAAGGGCAATATAGACAATTGATATTATAGTTAAGGCTATATAATCATTATCTTAATACTTGTGCACAACCTTAAAACGACCTATATTAAGGAACGGAGGGAGTATCATTTATCAAGTAAAATTTGTTTAAAATTTCATCACTACCCCTTTATGGGAAGTTAAAAACTATTAATACAAGAGTGAGAATTTCTTGGGACAATGAGAGAAGGTAGGGGTAATATAGGAAAGTAAATAATTTATTCTCCTCAAAAATTATAAACGACAAACTTTTTGGAACAATTTTTTTCTTCTAAAACGACAATCTTTTAGGAACGGAATGAGTATTTTATTAGATCTTAATGACTTATCTTTTAATGCATCTTAAGAGCCCGTATCTTTGTATTAAAAGATATTCCGAATAATTAAGATAAAAATATGAGTTTAAACTGAGTTCTTAAGATGTACTTATTAAAAAGTCGATTTAAAATGAATTAAAATGCAATCAAACACCACCAGAGTTTTATTAAACATTTATCACTCTATCGTTAAAATTAAACTAAGATGATTTGTTCCAAAGGCTCTTTTAAATAACTTGTATCTTTACAAACATATCCAAAATATTTCATTTGTGAGTTAAATAAATGTTAGTTTTAATGGTATAAAATTTTATAAATGGTATAAAATTTTAATTTTATCTTTACAAACATTTATCACTCGTTCTGTTTTAATTTATTTTGAAAAACAAAGATATACATTTTTATATTAAAATTATAAAGTGACATGATATTCTTAATTAATCATTATTTTGCTACAATCATTTTTAACATGACAACATTATTACTAATTTCTTAACAAATACTAAAGATACATGTTGAAAATATAAAATTATTTTTAATATTTGTCATTTTAGAAATGAAATATAAATACTTGAATTGTAGAACAGAGAAAGTAATTGATATACTAAACTTATATTCGCTAGGAGTGTTTTTTATTTGTCACATTATTTTATTTTAATGATTTTCAAGTTTCAAACATGCTTATAAAGTAATTGTTTTCAATGCAGGGTATGTTGGGTTATCAATTTTTATACCATTTGCAGTATGTCTTTTAGTGCGTTGGACCACAATATCAAAAATGGTGCAATACATTTTATATTGTATTTGCGAGTTAAATAGATTAATTTTTAAATAAATAATTTATTTAAATATTTCGTTTGTAGATTTAATAAATTGACTTTTATATAAATAAATATTTAGGTACATTTGTAAACAAACATGTATATAGTAAAATATACTCTCTCCGTCCCTAAATATACGTCGTTTTAGAGAAATATTTTTGTCTTCTGATTGCATCTTAACAACACATCTCTTAATGCATCTTTACAACTCATATCTTTGTTTTAAGATATTTTCTTAATAGTTAAGATATAAATATGAGTCTAAACTATTCAGATGACTTCTTAATACAAAAATATGAGTTGGTAAGATACATTAAGAGGTGGGAGTTAAGATGCATTAAGATATAATCAAACACCACCTTAATATCTATCGTTTGAGTATTTCAAGTAAGCATTAATTGTTTAGCTTTCAATATTACCCCAAGTATTAAATGTAACTTTTATTCTCTCACTATATTCTGTCCAATAAATAACATTTTCTTTTCCCAATACAAAGATAATATAGATAATTGATATTATATTTAATGTTATACAATTATTTTCTTAATACTTGTGCACAATTCTAAAACGACTTATATTAAGGAAGGAACGAATGGAATATTAAAGAAGAAAAATACTATGAAATTTGGCTAAAGCAACCGGAACTCTTGTACTCCCTCTGTTACTTAATATAAGTTATTTTAGAGTTGTGCTTAAGTATTAAAGAAATGATTGTATAACATTAAATATCATACTAATTGTCTATATCGTACTTCTATTGAAAAAATGTGTTATTTATTGGGCAAAAAATAATAAGAGAACCAAAATTATATATAATACTCGAAGTAATATTAGAAACTAAATAATTAATATTTATTTAAAATTCTTAAACGATATATATTAAAAAAATAAAAATAATTTTTTAAAATGACTTGTATTAAGGAAGGAGGAGGGGAGTGGAAGAGTACATAAGAAGAAGAGTTGGGAGGACAATTGACTAAATGGGTAAAGCTAGATTTCTAACCAATCATGATGAATGAGATCACAAAGGAAAATACCAAAAGAAGATTTGATTATATCAAGATTCTACTATTTTTTTTACCACCAAGATAATTTTACCTTTTAAGTTGCCCTTAATAATTAGTCAATGTTAGTAATGAATAAAGCAACTTTAGGTGGGGTTTGATTAGGTTAATAGGATTTTTGGCCCCATTCCATAATTTCTATCATATTTGTAATAGTATTAATATGAACATAATAAAGTATTCTTTCCATTTCACAAAGGAATGTTTCATTTTAAAAGTTTAGTTTATATAAATGAGATTATTTTTTATTTTTTGGAATAGAAGGAGTCATTACCAAATTATTATATTGATGTAATGCTGATCAAAAGCTACATTGGTGTAACTAAAACAAAAAATCTCCAATAATTTTGAGACATTAGGAGGCTGCAGTCAAAAAGTAGCAGCAGCAGCATGACTCTCACAAAACATATGAAATTCATTTTTTGACTACTTTTCAAGGTTACACATGAAAGCTTATCCGAAACATGAATATGCTGATTTACTCAAGTTTCTTAGCTTACTGCTGGATAGCTGACCAAATAATTTTTGTGTATTGACTATGCAACAACAAACACGAAAGTGGTTAGTATGAAGTTTATTTTGAGGTAAGTTGGTCAATTCACCAATAGAATACTGACACGCATGCAAAATTATATTTGTGTTAGTATTCTATTGACCAATTGACCAACTTACCAAAAAAATAACTTCATGTTAACCGGATCCAACAAACACATATTATGCATGATTATAAGCATTCACATGAACAACTTGCACAAGTACAAAAGCATTATTTTAGTTGTCTCCGTGACTCGGGCACTACATGAAAGATGAGATTTATCTCAAACTTTGGACGACCCAGATAATTTATTAGAGCGAATGAAAAATTCAAAATCAGTTGTATTTTGTTAGATATATATTTAGTAGTATGCCCAGTTTTGTTTCATAAAATATTGGAAAACCACAAATGATTTATTTGGTTGTTAGTGTCAGTATTAGCATTTGTTGCGTCTGGAAATTTAAAAGTATGCTTATTTTTTTAATAGAATACAAGAAAACTGTTAAAACTTTCGTCGTACTACATTGTTGAAATTCTGAAAAATAAAAATAGTACCGCCTGAATCGAATGAAAGTTCACTATCTTCTTAAGACAATATTCGCCCTCTATATAAACTGCACATGATTACATCGAATCTGTCTCTCAAAGTAATACATTTCCAAAAATTAATCTGTATCAAATATTATGTGCAGGATAGTATTTAATTTAAAACTATAATTTGAGAGAGAAAATAATACCAAAATTCTTTTAAAACGATTATGCCTTCATTTCTTGTGAATAAATTGTTTTCCCAAATGAGAGTTTTCTAATCCATTTATAGGATTTCAAATACCCTTTTGAAAAGACACATTTTCAATATGAAAAGAAACGAACCAAACACACCCTTTCTAAATGTCACACCGGTTCAAACTAGTGACTCAAATCAAACCATTGCACTTGTTCAAACAGCAATCACACCGGTTCAAATTAGTTATCCAAGTTGAACTATTGCTCCGGTTCAACGTTACACCTGTTCAAACTAGTAATCACATATTTACCATTGAACCAATGCATCTGTTAATTATTAAAACAATATAACATATTTATTATATATCAACAGAATTTGAAAATATCCAACAAAAACGACCATGGATTTGTTTGGTTAGTAGTGTTTACAGCTTTTGCAGTAGGAAAATAAGTAAGATTTTGTTTGGTTATTAGCGTTTGCAGTGTTAGCGTTTGGTGCTTTCGTTCAAACGCACTAAACTCATTGTACCAGATGTGTTTTAGTCCCACCCTCAGTTTGTAAATTAAATAAGTAGCATTAAAATATACTGCTTTTAGGTAAATAAAATTTTAGAGTGCATTTAAACTTGCAAACACACTTGCATCAAACACCCTCTAGTTAACCAGACAAACACCAATGAGGATGGGATGCAAGAATTATTTTAAGGACTCTTACCTTTGTAGTTGTTGCTCCAATGATTTCACAGAGGAACAGATCGAAAAAGGTGATAACTTTATCTATGCAACCAACATTTGAATCCAAACTAGTTGTACAATTATAATACTCTAGCGTTTATCTCAACTAGAGTAAGCAATATACATGCTAATCTGCTCCAAAACTTGTATAGCAAAAGATCAAACATGATGTGTTTCAGAATAAAATTCCCACATGATAAATCCAGAATTCAAAACATTGGAATATCATAAAAGCATCGCTATTCCACCATGATTTCTATTCTGTTATAGCAGTTGGGTTCCGATCGAGTAAAACCAGAAAATTACAATGTCATTTAGTTATTCATCATTATTTATCACTAATAAAACCATTAGAACTAATCTCATTTAGTTATCCATCATTATTCATCACTAATAAATCAAACCATTAGAACTAAACTGCCACTCCGTAATAAAAGAAACATAAAATGATAAGAACTTATCAAAGATTGTTTATGCTCAAGTAAGCCTTGCAAATGAGACTGAATAATTACTGCAATAAAACAGGCAAAACAGCCTAATTGCAATTGAAATTTCTCTGAGATGATTTCAAAAAGAACTATTGCCTATGAGCTTACAACTTTACATGGTGAGAGCGATCTATTCTCATTTTCAACATCCTAGCCTTTCTATTAACAATGAAAATTGGCAACTACAACCACCAAACTGCAACATATTAGTTAGCAAAACTTTGACAGAAAGCACAAGTAAATGGAAAAGGAAATTTAAAGCCTTTAGTAATGGAGATGATACCGGAGAAGATAACTGAGAAAGACTCCACTTTGCTTGTTCTCCATGCCCTTTTCCACAACTTCTGCCTCCTTCAATGATTTATTATTTACAATGGCCAAAATGTGAAGAATAGATCCTTTCTCTCTAGTTCAAGAGGCTCAAATCGTTGTAACTACATGTGTGACCATGGCCTATTCTCACAGAATCTGGATATAGCATAACCCTTTTTGTCGAATTATGCACAGATGTGATCAGCTACGGTTTTTATTCTTGAGATTCCTCGATAACTGAATTTCTCACAGATAAGCCATCAAGAATATCACTTTCTGAATCCACTTGAAGCTCTTTAAACATGGCCATCACTTGAATCATAGTTGGCCTCCGATAAGCTTTGTCATCCAGGCACTCAAAGGCAATCTTTAGATAATGGTATAGTTCAGCCTCACCAGAGTTATGCAATAGCAATTCGGGATCCAGTATCTCATGAATTCTTTTCTCTTTATGCAACTGTTTTGCCCACCCAACAAGATTGTTGTCATCCCCAAACTCAGATGGATCTATTGGCCTTTTGCCCGAGATAAGCTCTAGTAGAACAACTCCATAACTATAGACATCCCCTTTTGCTGTGCACCTGAAACTTTGGTAATACTCTGGGGGTACATAACCAGGAGTCCCGGCAAGAGTACTAACACTGAGATGAGTGTCGAGAGCATTCACCAGTCTTGCCATTCCAAAATCAGACACCCGGGCCTCAAAGTTTTCATCAAGAAGGACATTACTAGACTTCATATCGCGGTGGATAATGTGAGGTATGCAACTGTGGTGAAGAAATGCTAGTCCCCTCGCTGAACCGATGGCAATTTTCTTTCTAGCAGCCCAGTCAATCTTTAAACCCCCTCCTTCGGATCTCTCGTGAAGAACAGACTCGAGACTTCCCCATTTCATGTACTCGTACACGAGAAGCCTCTCCTCACCAATCTTGCAGTAACCCAACAAGGGAACCAGGTTCCGATGTTTGATCTTCCCTATAGTTTCCATTTCAGCCATAAATTCTCTATCTCCCTGGCCTGTGACATGTATGAGCTTCTTGATTGCAACAACAATTCCGTCTCCTAATTGGGCCTTGTAAACATCACCAAATCCGCCTGACCCAATTAAGCTATTTGCACTAAAACCATTGGTAGCTTCAAGCAGATGTGCAAAAGTCAGCTTTCTCAATGGTTTCTCAAATGTGGCAACATTGATGCTTAGAGGCTCAGGAACGCTGGAGAGTTTCCAGCTGCTACTGCCAGAGGTGGGAAGGCTTTCAATGTATTTGTCTCTTTGTTCCTCCTTCCGCTGATACTTCTTTATCCTGTAAAGTGCACATGTAAGAAAGATAATACAGAAAAGAGAGGCTGCAATGCCAATGACCATTCCTGTGGCGACTGATGGCTTCTTGCTTCGACTATTAGGTCCTAGTGGGCGTCGTCCATTTCCTGAGCCACAAGCAGGCAAGGGAACTCCGCAAAGGCCTGAATTATTCTCATATCTTGAAGCTGGGAAAGTAGTCAGCTGACCTCCTGAAGGGACAAGCCCAGAGAGATTGTTGTTGGACACATCAAGATCACTGAGAAATGAGAGACCTACTAATGAGCCTGGGATGAACCCTTGAAGATTATTATGAGAAAGATCAAGAACTCCAACAAGTTTCAGACCCCCAAAGCTGAAGGGGATATTTCCAGTTAGATTATTGTGTCCCAAATTCAACACTTGCAGAAAGCTCAATGAACCAAAGCTTTCAGGGATAGTTCCTGTGAAGGCGTTGTAGGAGAGATCAAGATAGATCATGCTGCCATTGCTTGCAAAAGTATAAACTGTCAGGCCAGAGTATATTCTCGTCGATGGACAGGAATGAACCATAGGATAATTTGCTAGACTTTCTGCCCGAATACCTTGGAATTCAACTAATCCTCCAGCACCTCTGCATGCAGTCCCACCCTCATTTCTCACGAACGCAAACTGCTTTCCAGAAACAGGTCCTGGGGCAACAAGACCAGATTGAGCAGCAAGCTCCGGGGGAAGGGAACCTGTTAGGGCATTGCTATTCAAGTCGAGCCAAATGAGGCTCTTACACTTACCTAGCCCTGATGGAATTTCCCCAGTAAGTGAATTGTTTCCCAATTGAAGGATAGCAAGGTTAAGGAGATTGCTAATACCAGTAGGGATTTCCCCTGTAAGACGATTGCTGGAAAGAGAAACCCAAATCAAATTAGTACAGTTGGCAAAGGATCGGGGAATGGCTCCAGTGACAAGATTGTTGTTGAGAATAAGGGTCTGGAGATTTCCTCCATTGATGCAAATTCCTTCTGGGATTCTGCCCGAGAGCTCGTTAGCCCACATAACAATGTCTGTAATATATGGCAAGGTCCAAATTTCCGAGGGGATTGAACCAGTAAGGCTATTGAAGCTAAGATCAATAGTTTTCAAATTCTTGCAGTTTCCAAGCTCTGAAGGTACTGTCCCAGTGAGATAATTGTTGGCAAATAGTATCTTTTCGAGGGCAGATGATGTTGTTGATGAGCAAAAGTCAGAAGGTATAGTCCCAATAAAAGCATTAGAACTAAGATCTAGAACTTGAAGCTGAGTAGCATTGGTTAGAGACAAAGGCACAGGACCAGTAATGTTGTTAAATGGTACATACAAATACTTCAAACTTGGAAGAGGGCTTATAACTGTGGTTAAAAAATCTCCAGAAAGCTGATTATTCCCAAGATCAAGGCTAACAAGTGAACTACACAATGCAAATGTGGAAGGAAGCTGCTCAATTAACTGATTCCAAGATAGATCAAGTACCTCAAGAGTCCTGCAGGCATTACCCAACTCTGGTGGAATCTCTCCAAAAAACTGATTTTGAGCTAAAGAAAGCTGCTTCAGCTCCTTGAGGTTCCCCAACAAGACCCCTGGAATCTTCAAATGAATCGCATTGTACCCGAGGTCTAAAGTCTCAAGAAACTGACAATTTCCCAAACCAGCTGGAAAACCAGTTGCTAATAAGCCGTTATGCGAGAGATCAAGGACAGTAAGGTTGTGGCAAGTTCCAAATTCAAGATTTACAAGGTTTCCAGTGAAGTTATTATGTGAAAGATCAAGAAAATTGAGTGTACTAGGCGAATTCGCCACAAAGCTGGGAGGTATTTCACTGGACAACAAATTGTAAGAGAGATCAAAAATGGAAAGATTCTTGCAAGAAGAGAGAGAGCTAACAAACTTTCCAGTCAGCTTATTGTCTGAAAAATTAAGCAGATTCAAGTTCTGGCAATAGGAGAGAGATTCAGTCAAGAGGGATAAATCCCAAATCTGGTTTCTAGATAGGTCAAACTGCAATAAAGAAGAACCAAATTTAAGACTACCACTTGGGATTGAATTTCTTGAAAGATTAAGAGAAATAAGATGATCACAAGAGCTTAACAATGACTGTGCATCAAGTGGTTCAGAAAAGTTATTGGCTGACAAATCAAGAATCTCAAATCTGCAAGAAGTAGCACGAGAACTAGATGAGAGATTACCAGAGAAGGAGTTGCCACTAAAATGAAGATGAGATAAACCGGGCAAACCCATGAGCTGGGAAAGCTGAAGATGGCCAATAAGCCCAAAGTTGGTGAGATTCAGCTCTGTAACTCTACCATCTAATGAGCAAGAAACTCCTTGCCATGAACATGGGCTTGAAGAAGAAGAAACCCAAGTGGCCAAAAACCCATTTGGGTCTGCAAAAACTGAGGATTCCTTGAAGGAAATAAGTACCAAAACCTCATTTTCATTGCTTTTTGGTTGGGATGCTAATTTCTTGCCTCACAATATAAACAACAGAACAAGCAGAACAACAATATGTAAAAGCCAACAGATCCCATCATTTGCCCGTGCATCTTTCTTGCTGGTGTATTGATTATCAGGTATGAATAAAAGATTCTACATTTGTAACTGCTAGGCCTCTCTTTCTATTTCTGGATTCCATATTTACACATAATAACCTGATATTTTCAAAATCAAAAAGGGGAAAAATCAAAGGTTTTGCAAATATTTATCAGATTTAAAAACCCAAATCAGAACTAATATCAAAAACTTTAAAAACAAAATAAACTAGGAAATTTAAAAAGTCTGTAAGAACCCTAGGGGGAGAAATAAGAGAGAGAAATAAAGCAAGTACCAGGTAGCTATACAGAAGTGGATGATACAGAGGTACAATTTACCCCTTTTAAGATCAAAAATTCAGGCTGCCTCAAAGAACCTAGATGCCTTGGAATGACATATGGGTACACAACTACCTGAATAGTATAATTACTTTTGTTGTTTGGATTGAGTACTATGTTCAGAATTGTCGGCTGTCACAAGAAATGGATGATGTGAATTTATACTTTTAATAATAAAAATCTGTAGCTATGTATATATATATATATAGACGTACAATTACAAAGCTCTAGAAACAAAATGGGCAACTTTTTTATCTGCCATGAAAAGGGATTATTAAGTTGTTGTAACAGAGAAAAATACCCAGTTCAGTTTGAGTGAAGGAGAGAGAAAAGGGAGCTGAAAATAATAGTTAAGCTAAGCTAAGCTAAGCTAAGCTCAGGTAGTTGTAAAACCAGAAGAGAGAGGAGAGAAAGAGGAATACAACTGGAATTGCAACTGTTTGTTTGATTAGAGCTTGTTTAGGAAAAGAAGAACACAACTGGAATTTGATGTATTTGGAAATTCAAACATATTTTATAATTTTATTTATTAAAATTAATTATTTTAGTGTAATTTATTTGGTATTTATTTGATTAGAGAGATATATATTAAAATTGTTCAAAATTCAAAATCAGTCAAAGATTTTAATACAATAAATTTAGCGCGTTTAAAAAATCAAATACTATCATTATAAAAGCTGTAAATTATAATAATCAAACAAATATTAATAAAAAAAGGTATAAATTGGGAGTGTTGAAGAGAGATAAAAAGAAAAAGAGTGCGTGCGTTATAATTTTGGCTTTTTGTGAAGAAAGAAAGAGAGAGCTTTAGGCAAGCAGCCCACCAACGTATCTTTTTTCTTTTCAAAATTTGGAAGGTGGGGTCCAGTCAAAACTTGTGTGTATTAGGCATTTTTCCTCCTACTGCACCTTTCCCGTAAAAAATTTAATTGAATAGGCATATTTTGATAATTTGCTACCCAAATTTTATATCACTTTTAATTTTTGCATTTCAAATTAAAAAATATATCTAAATACACTCTAAATTTTAATTATACTTAATAAAAAATACACTTTCTTTATTTAATCGGTCAAAAGTGTCCGATTAAGGCACACATGTGGATCTGAAAGGGTATTTAAGTATTTTCCATATTTTTTTCATCAGCTAATTCCTCTCTTGTTACTTCACCAAACCAAACCAAACTAATTTCTCCTGTTTCTCCTGTTTAAGTCAATTGCTCTCAATCTCCAATTTCCCCCACAAAATCCTTATGTACCAAACTAATTTCAGCCACAATTATCCCACCCAATAACCCTCAACCTAAAGTTTCTATCAATAACCTTTAACCCAAATTCTAATTCCAAAGTCTTAAAATAAAAATCTATCCACCCATCGCAATAGTTATTGCAACCATAGTCTTTGTAGCCCAAAACTCAAATCGTGATATCTAACTAGTCCCCTGTCAAAATTTTCTTCACACCTCATTGTCATGAATACACATATTTCATCACCTTTGAGAGTTCTAGCCCAAATTTAGAAATTAAGAGTTGAAAAAGTTATTGGGAGATGGTATGTGACGCCCCCAAAATAGGCATACAACACCCATTCTGAGTCGTCAAAATGCATGGTACAGAAACAACTATAACTTTATTAATACAACATAAAAATTGTGAGTTTAAATACAAATATTGTCATCTAGACAATATTCACACTCAAATAAGTACTCATTATAATTATTGATACATTATTTTACAAAAATAGTGAGGACTACTAAAATAACTTTCTAGAACCATCATTCCACACCCCGACTAGTACTCGCTACATTCTCGCTTCCTGAGAAGAAAAATGGAACAAAAAAAGGGTGAGCTCAACTAGCCCAGTAAAGAACATTATGACTAAGATAACATAGAACAAATTGTCGTTAGTCTTCAACAGTGAAATATCTAATAGAATACAATAGACAACCAGTTTTAAATCAATCTTTGCAGCGAAAATAATAATTTATTAGAAGAGTTAAGTAGATAATGCAATCTACTATCTTCTATATATGAATTTAAAAGTTCATCGTTGATATTTATCCCTGTAACCTCAATCAATATATATCTGAAATTAAATATTCATCTTTGCACTACAGGCCAAAGATATTCATCAGTTGGTCATGTTCATCTAAACACATGTTCATCTTTGCACTACGGGCCAAAGATATTCATCAAAAAATCATTTATATTTGCACTACATACCAAATATATTCAGTAATATCATCATTTAGGACTGCGGATGATGAAAAATATTTTAAAAAAAACGAATCCAGTGAAACAAAAGAATAAATATTAAGGATTCGTATTTCAGCTATTCCATGTCCAAAAATACCTCATAAATAATTATAGTGGAATAAAATTCAAGAATGATCAAAATATGGATACAATCAAATCAAGTATCCATAATAGATATTTTGGACGAAAAATAAAAAAATTAATTTTTCTGTGAATAGTGTCGTATTCATGAATAGTGTCGTATACGTGAATAGTGTCGTATACGTGAATAGTAACTCCGACACAGAAAATTTCAAATTTGATAAAAAGTTCAAATCAATATTTCGACATAATGACATTGAAGAAAATAATATCATTTAAGAAGAAAATAACATCCCTTACCTCAAAAAGATAATACTTCTGACTGGAATACTGGATATAGTGCTGAAAGAACTTGCACCGTATAGCAATACTCAAAGTACTAAAATACTCATAAAAATACGCTCGATATTATAGAGAGAGAAAGAGAGAGAAATCTTTAGTTTCTGGTGTAATTTTTAATTCTAACCTAAGCACCCTATTTATAAAAAAATATTTTGAACACCAAAGCAAAAAATTTAATAAAATATTAATATATATATATATATATATATATATATTAAATTCCTACACACCCCAATTTAGTCCAAACTTCAGCCACACATGTGCCAAAAACAACAAAAACGTTTTTCTTAATAAAAATAAATAAAACTTCCAAAAATCAATTATTCCAGAATTTTGGAACTTCAATAATTCATAATAAATAGCCCTTTTGTCAGAAAAATTCGAACCACATGTCTTTTTCATAGAAAATTTCATTATCTACAACTTTGCAGAAGAAAGTTTTTCTAAATTCCAAACAAAAATTGACCGAAATTCACAAACGGACGATTTTACAGGCTATAATCAAATTTCAGTCAAGAAATGGGGTCCACGAACATGAAAAATATGTTTTAAATATTTTTAGTAACAAAAATACTCATCCTCCACATATACTCACATATCCCACATTCATTATAAAAAATATCATTATTATTATATTATAATAATAAAATATTATTTTATCAGAAAAGATAAAATATCGATTTTCAACAATTATCACTTTAAAAATTTTCTCCATCTATAACCACATAAAATGAATATTTTCCTTATCATATAAATCAATAATTAATTATTCATAAATAATATTACAGAATCACAATAGTGGCAATCAGGCCGTTCTCAGGAAAGAGGGGGTTTTCCAATAAGGATTTCTCCTTACTGGTGCGCAATTAGGTGACCAAACCTCTCCTTAGACAGAACTTTCTAGACATTGTCAATAATGTTATCTAATAATATTATTCAGATAATATGAATTATTGCTCCGATAATAAAAAATATTGTTTAGTGACAATTATTAAAACAACAGTAATATAAAATATCGACGTAACAATTATTGAATCAATAAAATAAAATACTGAACAGTAATTACTATAACAATTATTGATTAGTGCCTTCTTACGTAAGAATCAATAATTGGTGCAATACCGTGTGCTACTGTGCAACAACGCGTATTACTGTGTTTTAACCACTGGGTATTACAACAGTATTAACGGTAACAACTACGCCGTTATTTATAAACAACTTATACTTGTCGTTTTCTTCATCCAATCGCTTTTCGTTATGGGACCCACACAAGGCTGCGCCGTCGTACGAATATTCCCCGACAGTAAGAATATTCCACGACCAAACGAATATTCTCCGATAAAAATGAATATTTTATAACCACTTGCTTATTTAAAATATTTGCGCATTTTACCCATAACTAACCACATTAATCAAATCAACCCTTACTATTTCAAAATAATAAATAGAGAAAATTTTATTTTATTTATAATAAGTTGGGGTCTTACATAGTAGTGGTTTGCCAAGGGAAGGGTGTTTGAGTATGGGAAAGATGGTGGTTGACAACGACGATGGTGGCGGCGACAGTAGCGACAGGCAAAATGTGTGACATATTTGGGGGTGTAAGGTTTCAAAGTACGTACATCAATGGTATCATTTTCTTCTTTCTTCTTTGTGTTGGATTTGAAAAGGGGCATATGAATGAAACACAACAACCACCACAAAAACACCGCATCACAACCTTTCATCAACACTGCAACACCACCTCTTCCCACAATTCCACCACCATAACCCACCACAAAAAGAAATCAAACCTTTGTTCCTCCACTGTCGCTACAAAAATCACTAAAAACCTTCACCTCCCACCACCAAACCCATTTCACAACCGCGTAGATTCACCAAATACACCAAAGGAAACAACTCATAAAATTTACCTAAATTATCCTCAATGGATCTCATTTTCACTCCCCTCTAATATCTAATACAGAGAACTTATGTTTGAACTAGATTGCCAGCAAAACCCTATCATTCGCTCACCTAATCTTACTTCTTCTCTTACACACAAACATACTATAGCTGTAAAAAATTTAACAAAGCATTTTCTCATTAGCTAAATCAGATCAATATGATGTTGAACCAATTATAATATCCGACTGAATCAAAAGGCCCAATATCCTAAATCGACCATAAGTGGTGAACAACATCTGGCACTTATAATTTCTCTAAATTTCCAACTCAACAAACACTAAATCATCTTCTGCAACATCAGTAAGTGATATACTTACAATTTACAAATATGACTGAAAACAGAATGTACCAAACAAGCAATAGCTAGCATGTAAGATCCCCAACTTTTATGAATAAAGAATAATTTTCTCGAAATATATTTTTGAATATTATGGTGTGAATTTGATATAATGTTATAGTTGTGGGTAATATTTATAAATTTTGCAAAGTAAGCAAGTGGTTATATAATATTCGATTAGTCGGAAAATATTCATTTTAATAGGAAATATTCATACGACGACACAATCATTGGTGGACCCCACAACGGAAGTATTTTCGTAGTTAGAAAACGACAGAATTATCTTTTTGTAAAAATAACGACGAAAGTGTTACCGTTAAAACTGTTGAACTATCCGGTAGTAAAAGTACAGTAATACGCGTGGTTACATAGTAGCACACGGTATTGATTATTGATGCTTACGTGAGAAATCACTTAGTTATACTCAATTATTGCTACAGTAATTGCTGCATCATATCTCTCATATTATTGATTCAATTATTGTCTAAGTATCATCTGCATAATATTTTATATTATTAAATCAATAATTGAGATGACAAAATTATTCATATTATTATTTGTAATATTAAAAATGTCTAGAAGTTCTATCAAAGAGAGGTTTGGTCACCTAATTGCGCGTTAATAAGGAGAAATCCTTATCGAAAAGCTCCCTCTTTCTTGGGAACGACCTGTTTGTTAAATATTGTTAATTATAATATTAATGATGAATAAGTTTATGTTGATTAAAAATGAAATTGATATTTCTATTGTGTGAAAATTATTAGTGTTAGTAGAAATCGACATCAATTTCGATAATAATGGATGTCTGGAGGTTATATTGATCAATCGGGTAATTAATCGGATAAATGAG
Source organism: Panax japonicus (assembly GCA_020205505.1). Taxonomy (NCBI): domain Eukaryota; kingdom Viridiplantae; phylum Streptophyta; class Magnoliopsida; order Apiales; family Araliaceae; genus Panax; species Panax japonicus. Next base: position 8,263,427 of record CM035109.1, on the reverse strand, counting down.
CAATTAATTGCTATTAATTCACATGCTTATAACTATGTGTTCACATGTGTGTACTATTGATTCACATGATTTACAATTAGGGGAATTAGTTCAAGATTGATAATACTTGCATGACTAAATTAAAAATGGAGGTATAGATGAAAGTACTATATTATAATTAATTTTTTCACATGATTATACTATTAAGTCACATAAATAAATTATTAATTCACATTATTTACCATTGGAGGAGGAGGTGGTGCAAGTTTGATAATAATTGCATATCATCGAATTTCAATCCTGATCCCTCATTGCTCACGCCAGTACTTGTCCCTTCAGATTTCACTTTCTCATTCAACACCATCTCAGCACTCTGTTCCACTACATTGTCCTCATCAACAGTCGTCGGATTAGATTTCTCCGTGTTGCCTTCACCAACAGCCCTAGAACTCTCTTCCTTCACAATTCGGGGTGAATCTTTGTTGCTCAATTCATCGTCTTCATTTCCTGATAATACCACATTTTTCTTTTTAATAACTTCAACCTCCTCCACCTCCACCTCATCAGCATCCCAACTTAATTCTTCCTCATCGTCAATAGTTATTGCCCTTTTCACAATATTAGCTCTCATATATTCCTGTTGCTTAAGCTTATGCACCCTATAAAAATACCGACACCAAAATGTGTCCTGATCAACGTCATTCGACACAACCCTTTTGAATATTCTCTCTAAATCACCATTTTCTTCAACCAAGTTTTCAATCTCCTCATTCTTTTCATACAACATAAACCCCACTTTACACTAATTATAATTATCCAAATCCTCAGGTTCTTCACCAAAAGTATTGACATCACTCTGAATTGACCGTAATTGCGCATCAAAACGATTATATCGCCTCCAATCCAGACTCATACTACTGCTATTATTTATATCAGAAGCATCCAAATCAGAATCTGATTGAGCAAGAAGAGTTTCCTTACCCTGAGAAATGATATCGGTCGTTGATTTAATCATTCCTTGAGCCACAGACGCGCCGACTTCGATCGAAGCCGGGAGGTCCTTCACTGCCCGACTCGCAGCTTCCCTGAACAGCTCATTTTCTTTCTTTAATCCGGACTGAAATTCTTCCAGATCCCGACGGTAGGTTTCGATGACGGACACGGACCATTCATGAAGGTCTTCATGAAACCTCCGAAGCTCCAGGTGCTATCGGTATTTGATGAAGAATCAGGTTCATCCTGTGATGGAGCACTCGGATCTGAGTTCGTGGGGGAATTGGGTTCATCGAGTGATACATAAACATTTATTGGACAGATTTACCCTCTATTAAATAACATTTGTTTACTTCATAATTAAAAAAAATTGCCGCACCAGCTTCCTATGGCCCCACATAAATAGCCACATCAGCAATTTTTTACGTGGCAGGTTCAATTTGTTGCAATTGAAAAAAATTAATAGTTCAATCATCTAATTGACAAAATTGAAAGGTGAATCACCGAAGTTTAATATAGCCTATAATTTAGGATACTAATTCATATTTAAGCCTTTTAAATTTTTCTGACGTGAAATTCATGTAAAATATCTCAAAAATTATGTTGTTTACTATTGAGAGGCAAGTAGCATCTCTTCAATATTAATCCTTTAAGATAATTAAAGAATAATCATCAACAACCACTTGTGCATCAAGTCCAAAATATCTTTCGATATTCAACCATGTAGTTAAAATAAATAAATATTCATAAATAAATAAAATACTACATGAAAATCAAGCACCATGTGTCCATGGGGTGAAAATAAGCCCCATTATCATACTTAAAAAAAATATACTAAACCAAGCTACAATAATAGTAATTACTTTATATATATATAAATACAGCACATCCCCTTAACTCAATCAATTTGACAATCAATTTCAAATTAATTAATCAATCTGGCTTCCAAATTTCAAATCAATTTATCCTTAACTCAATCAATTTCAAATTTCAAATCAATTAATCAATTTATCCTTAACTCAGTCAATTTCAAATCAATTAATCAATCTTGCTTCCAAATTTCAAATCAATTAATCAATTTGACTTCCAAATACACCCAATCAATCAATCAATTTGATAACAGAGTTAACTCATTTCAAATCAATCAATCACGTTCAAATCTGGCTTCCAATTAACAGAGTTAACTCAATAAATTTGACGAATTGACAAATCGACGGTTTTTTTCCTTCACATTTCTTATTAGTCCAGTCTTCCTCTCCCACTCTATCTTCCTCACTACCTTCTCTTTCCCCCTTCTTCAGCCACGATTGTATTTCTTCATCTCCCCCTCAATAAATCCCATCTCGAACGTTTTGGGACTATAAATTAATTCTTTCAATAAATCCCATCTCGAACGTTTTGGGACTATAAAGTAAATTCTTTCTTCTTGAACAACAAAAAGAGTTGTAATTTTAAAGAAAATAGACATCAGACCGACTACTATAACTTTATCTCTCATCTCTCTAAAGATTATTTGCATCTGAAAAACTGCCCAATTCGTGTTCAATCTCCAATTTTCATCGGAGTTTGAATTTTAATTGAATTCTGGTGGCTGGGACCGTACAGATCTGGCCGAACAATTCACCGCCGGGGAGTCTTATCCTTTCTTAGCTGCCAAATGCTAATTACTTGATTCATATAGTTAAGATCGGTGTTTGAGTTTATCTGTATTAAATTTATGTAATTTTGTTGTGTAAAGTGGAATTATGTTTCTAAATCTACAAATCTATTATGTAGACATGGGATTGGAAATGTGTTGTTTGATCAGAGATATGTAGTGTATTTACGCTGAATTTATTGAATTTTATGTGAAAAACATATAATTTTTTTTATTTTTATGTTAAAGATTCGATCCAAGGGTATGCAAATCCTCCTAATAAAACTATGGAAATTTTTGTAAATTTGCATTTATATGTTTTATAACCCCACATTAATCTATTTGTAAAACCCATAAAAGATAAAGAGGAGGACGTGTAGTTAGAACTGTAGTTTGAGGAACAAAGCTCAGATTCATTTGTATTTTTATGTGGTGTTTAAATTTCATGATGTAAAATGTGTTGTGTTCGGTTTGATAGTGTTTTGTAATCAATTATGAGGACGACCGTGTTAATAAATTAAACAATCTATTATTTAAACTAGCCCGTGCATTGAGTATACTAGTAATAGTAGTAAATGGAAATGTAGTGGGACAAATTTATCAATCTTCTAAAAAGAATTAGCCTATGAAAAAAGTGAATGCACATTTTATTATTTACTATTAATTTCAAAACATGACATGAGGCACGGGGCGCGGGACTTCGAGCTTTGCAGCACCTTCCACCTTATTAATACTATATCTCTCCCTTAATGTGACGCCCCCAAAATAGGTATACATCACCCATCTTGAGTCGCCAAATACATGGTACAGAATTCAAATACAATCTTAAATATACAACATGACCTATGAGTTTTAATACAAACATTGTCTTCTAGACAGCATTAAAACTCAAAATAAGTCATCAATACATTTATTAACACACTATTTCACAGAATAGTGAGGACTACTAATGTTATCCTCTGGACCGTCACTCCGTTCTCCGACTAGTCCCTGCTACGTTCTCATTTCCTGAAGAGAACAGTGAAAGAAAGGGTAAGCTCAACTAGCCCAGTAAAAATATTATGACTAAGATAACGCAGAATAAATTATCGTTAGCCTTCAACAGTGTTAAACTGATACAATATAACCAACATCAAGTTTAACTGTAGTGGAACAAGCAATTCATTAGAAGAGTCAAGTAGAGAATAAAATCTACTATCTTCTATGATTTAAAAGGTTTTTCATCATTTTTATCGCTGGGACTCAGCTTAATAAATAATCCACATCATCGAATCACCCCTGCACTACGGCCAAGGATATTCTTTAGTATTACGACCATGAATTATCTATACACTACGGGCCAAAGATAATCGTATTTTCATCAACGGTCCTAATCATCCATAAAACAATTCATCTTTGCACCCTTGGCCGAAGAGAATTCATAGCCATAATTGTACCACAAACTGTCCATTAATGCACTACGGGCCAATGAGGACTTTTTTCATATCATTTGTAACATTACGATCATGATTATACCGAATAATCCCTGGTCATAATCATACCAAGTCCATCTATGCACTACAGGCCACATATTACTTTCAACATAATATAAACATGAGGATGATGACAATTGTGACGCCCCCAAAATAGGTTCATTCCATCCAACCCATTCTGAGTCGCCAAATACATGGTACAGAAATAACTACAACTTTATTATTACAACATATAAACTGTGAGTTTAAATACAGATATTGTCGTCTAGACAATATCCACACGCAAATAAATCCCCATCATAATTATTGATACATTATTTTACAAAAATGGTGAGGACTACTAAACAACTCTCTCTAGAACCTTCATTCCATACCCCGACTAGTACTCGCTACATTCTCGCCTCCTGAGAAGAAAAATGGAACAAAAAGGAAAAGGGTGAGCTCAACTAGCCCAGTAAAGAACATTATGACTAAGATAATATAGAATAAATTATCGTTAGTCCTCAACAGGGAAAAATCTAATAGAATACAATAGACAACCAGTTTTAAATCAATCTTCGCAGCGGAAATAATAATTCATTAGAAGAGTTAAGTAGAGAATGAAAACTACTATCTTCTATATATGAATTTAAAAGTTCATTGTCGATATTTTATCCCTGTAACATCAATCAATATATATCTGAAATCAAATATTCATCTTTGTACTACAGGCCAAAGATATTCATCAGTTGGTCATGTTCATCTAAACACCTGTTCATCTTTGCACTACAGGCCAAAGATATTAATCAGTCTGTCATGTTCATCTCAACACCTGTTCATCTTTGCACTACGGCCAAAGATATTCATCAAGAAATCATTCATCTTTGCACTACAGGCCAAAAATATTCAGTTATATCATCATTTAAGACTGAGGATGATGAAAAATATTTTAAAGGAAACGAATCCAGTGAAACAAAAGAATAAATATTAAGGATTCGTATTTCAGCTATCCCATGTCCAAAAATACCTCATAAATAATCATAGTGGAGTAAAATTCAAGAATGATCAAAACATGGATACAAACAAAGCTAGTATCCATAATAGATATTCTGGACGAAAAGAAGAAATTTTATATTTCGGTAAATAGTGTCGTATTCGTGAATAGTGCCGTATACGTGAATAGTGCCGTATACGTAAATAGTAACTCCGACACCAAAAGATAGATATTTCACAAAAAACATCGTCATGCTTCGTGGATAGTACTCGTGAATAGTAACTCATGAATAGTAACTCATGAATAGTAACTCCGACATAAAAAAGTTCTAAATTTGATAAAAATTTCCAACCAATAATTCGGCATAATGATATTGAAGAAATAATATCATTTTCGAATAAAATAACATCCCTTACCTCGAAAGACAGTACTTCTAGTTGAAACACCGGATATAGGCTATGACTTGAACTTACACTGTATAGCAATACTCAAAGTATACTCACAAGAATACGCTCGATATTATAGAGAAAGAAAACTTCAGTTTCTTGTGTGATTTTCAATTCTAACCTAAGCACCCTATTTATAGGAAAATGCTTAGAACACCAAAGTAGAAAATTTAATAAAATATTAATATTTATAAAAATATTATACGTACTCTTTGAAATCTGAATTTCAGCAATTCTCACATGCTAACCTTCTAGAAAAAGTAAGAAAAATGTTTTTCTTAAAATAATTATTTAAAACTTCCAAAAATCAATTTTTCGAAACTACGGAGCTTCAATAATTCACAATAAATAGCCGTTTTGTCAAAAAATTCGAATCTCGTGATTTTTTATAGGAAATTCAATTCTCTACAACTTTCCAAAAGAAAGTTTTTCCAAATTCCAAACAGAAATTAACCGAAATCCATAAACGGTTGATTTTACAAGCTATAATCAAATTTCAGTCAAAAAATGGGGTCCACCGACACATAAAACATGCTTTAAATATTTTTGGTAACAAAAATACTCCTCCTCCACATATACTCATATATCCCACATTCATCGTAAAAATATTATCATTATTATATTATTAAAATATAATAATATATTTAAATAAATTATTTTATCGGAAAAAGATAAAATATTAATTTTTAACAATTGTCACATTAAAAATTTTCTTCATCTATATCCATATAAAATCAATATTTTCCTCATCATATAAATCAATAATTAATTATTCACAAATAATATTACAGAATCACAGTACTGGCAACCAGGCCGTTCCCAAGAAAGAGGGGGCTTTCCAATAAGAATTTCTCCTTACTGGCGCGCAATTAGGTGACCAAACCTCTCCTTAGACAGAACTGTCTAGACATTTCCAATAATGTTATCTAATAATATTATTCAGATAATATGAATTATTGCTTCGATAATGAAAAATACTGTGTAATGACAATTATTGAAACAACAGCAATATAAAATATCAACGCAGCAATTATTAAATTAATAAAATAAAATACTAAACAGTAATTACTGTAACCATTATTGAGTAGTGCCATCTTACGTAAGAATCAATAATTTGTGCAATACTGTGTGCTACTGTGTTTTAACCGCAGAGTATTTTAATAGTATTAACGGTAACAACTACGTCGTTATTTTTAAACAACTTATATTTGTCGTTTTCTTCATCCAATCACTTTCCGTTATGGGGCCCACAAAAGACTGCGTCGTCGTACGAATATTCCCCGAAAGTACGAATATTCCACAACCAAACGAATATTCCCCGACAATAATGAATATTTTATAACCACTTGCTTATTCGAAATATTTGCGTATTTTACCCATAACTATCCACATTAATCAAATCAACCCTTACTATTTCAAAATAATAAATAGAGGAAAATAAATTTCATTTATTAATAATTTGGGGTCTTACAAAAATGATATAAGAATTCAATAAAACAAGTTCAAGAATTAATTTATCCAGGAATCAATAACGTCCAAATTGTCAACATGATACTTCTTTGTAGAGTAAAATTCAAGAATGCTCAGAAGAATATTTCCATGAAAAGATACTGGATGAAGCGCAAATATCAAGGATATTCCACTAATTTCATGGAGTATAGAAACTAAAACTTTAACCAACTAAGTATAATAGAATATATGAAACTACAAATGGATTTTCACCCGCCATGCAGTAATCCACATATACAGATCATTTCCACAATTTAATAAGGAATGAATAGAAAGGATCATTCACCATGCATGTGGTAATCCACATAGACAGGTTATTCCAACAGAATAATAAAGAATGGAATAACAGAATGATTCACCATGCGTGCGATAGACTGCACAGACATGTTATTTCCAACATAATAATAAATAATGGAACCAAGTCCGGCGTAAAATACACAGACAGAATATTCTGATAGAATAATAAATATTGGAACTAGGTCCGACGTAAACGCACAGACAGGATATTCTGACAGAATAATAAAGAACGGAATAATAAATAATGTAACCAGGTCAGACGAAATTCGCACCGACATGATATTCCGACAGAATAATAAAGACCGAAATAATAGAAGAATTTCACCATGTATGCGGTACTTCGCATTAACAGGTTATTCCAACATAATAATAAAGAATGGAATAATAGAAAATTTTCACCATGTATGCAGTACTTCGCATAAACAGGTTATTCCAACATAATAATAAAGAATGGAATAATAGAAGAATTTCACCATGTATGCGGTACTTCGCATAGACATGTTATTCCAACATAATAATAAATAATGAAATAACAGAAGTCCTCTTCATGAATACAAAAAAATAATACCCCTTACAGGTACAATAAATAATATCCCTTACGAGTACAACAAATAATATCCCCTACCTTAGAAAGAAGAGTACTGGATATAGAAGTAGTGAAGTAACAGAACACTTTTCTTCTTTCTCTCTAGAGTTTCAGTGAATTCTTAAGAAATAATGAAGGAATGAGCTTCTATTTATAGAAAAATGGACTGCATAGTAACTAACTCATGAACGGTCCAGATTGATTTATTTTAATCTGACGGTCCATATTTAAAGCAAAATCTTTTAAATAAAAATATAATATATTCTATTTATAATCTAATAAAACGAATAACTTTATAAAAGATTTTACTATGCAAACACTATGCATAATAAAATATAATATATTCTAATTATAGAATAACTTTATAAAAGTATTCTGTTTTTATATAAAAAGATTTTACTATGCAAAACACTATGCAGATATTATGCATAATAGAATATAATATATTCTATTTATAGAATAACTTTATAAAAGTATTCTGTTTTATATAAAAAGCTTTTCAGTTTTATTACATTAATAATACTAATAAAACAAAACTGAGTGACTTATCACGTAAACATCAATAATCAATACCGTGTGCTACTATTCAACCACGCGTATTACTGTACTTTTACTACCGAGTAGTTCAACAGTTTTAACGGTAAAACTTCTGTTGTTATTCTCATAAAAATATTTTTGTCGTTGTCTCAATCCGAAAATAATTCCGTTGTGGGGTCCACCAATGATTGTACCGTCGTACGGATATTTTTTGACAAAAAGAATATTCTTCGACCAATCAAATATTATACAACAACTTGCATACTTTGTAAAATTTATAAATACTACCCACAACTATAACATTATATCAAATCAACACCATAATATTCAAAAACATATTTCGAGAAAATTAAATCTTTATTCATAAAATCTGGGGTCTCACACTTAATATATATTATTTTTTTAGAATTGTCTATAAGTATTAATAAAATAATTATATTGTATTAAATATAATTTTAATTATCTATATTATTTTTATATTAAAAAAAGAGGATATTATTTATTTGATCAAAAATAATGAGAGAATCAATATTAAATTTAATACTTAAGACAATATTGAGAACTAAGCAATTAATGTTTAATTAAAATTTTCAAACGACAAATATTAAAAGAAACAAGAGTACTTCTAGGGGACATTTTTTTAGTGACCTTTATTTTTTGGGTTTTTTTTTGTAGCACCTCCCAAAAAATGTATAGTATTTATTACAATTGAAATTTTTATAAAAAATAGTGTTTTAGGTATAATTTGGATACATACAAGAAATAGGGTCTATACAGACCCTGTTTCTTGTACAGACCTTATTTCTTGTATGTATCCAAATTACACCTAAAATACTATTTTTTATAAAAAAAATTAATTGTAATAAATACTATATATTTTTTGGGAGGTACTACAAAAAAAAAGGTCACTAGAATGTCAATAAAATAATGTTCACCTGGACTTATTAAAGACAAAAACACTTCTTTAAAACGACATTTAAAAAGAGACAGAGGGAATAATTTTGTGTGTATAATATATATATATATATATATAGGGTTAAATGCAAAGTCGACAACTGAACTTTTCTGATATTTGGGTATTGAGTCCCTTTCTTACAGTCAACGCTAAATGATCCCATTTCTATTCACAAATTTGGACTTTGAACCCCCCAGACGCTACATGTGCAACACTTGCTGACGTGACATGTAAAATCCCAACTTTTTGTATAAAGATGGTTTTTCTATAAATATTATTTTTTGAATATTATGGAGTGAAATTGATATAATGTTATAGTTGTGGGTAATATTTATAAATTTTGCAAAGTATGCAAGTTGTTATATAATATTCGATTGGTTGGGGAATATTCGTTTTAACAGAGAATATTCGTTCAACGGCACAATCATTGGTGGACCCTACAATGGAATTATTGTCGGATTGAGAAAACGACAAAAATACTTTATGAAAATAACGACGGAAGTTTTACCGTTAACTGTTGAAACACCCGGTGTTAAAAGTACAGTAATACGCGTGGCTGCATAGTAGCACACGGTATTGATTATTGATGCTTACGAGAGAAGTCACTCAGTTTTGCTTATTTTATAGACACCCATTTACCCGTTTTTCAAAATAATCGGTAGCAAGTTATTCAGTATTTTTTATTATTATTATTTGTAAAGGTGGGGCCACGTATGTTGAAAGAAAGGAAATGAAATTCCTGGATGATTTTAGATTAATCACGGGAAGAAGTGTTGCAAGTTGTGATATGTATATATATATATATATATATATATATATATATATATATATATATATATATATATATATATATATATATATATTATATACATATATATGCTGAGTGCTTTCACGAGGGTTTTTGAGGGGGAGAAAGTCAAGGAAGTAGTATTATTATGGTTATTATATATATATAATATATTATATTTTATTTAAAAGATTTTGCTTTAAATATGGACCGTCAGATTAAAGTAAATCAATCTGGACCGTTCATGAGTTAGTTACTATGCAGTCCATTTTTTTTATAAATAGAAGCTCATTCCTTCATTATTTCTTATAAATTCACTGAAACTATAGAGAGAGAAAGTATAGAGAGAAATAAGATAAGTATTCTGCTACTTCCCTACTCTTATATTCAATTTTTTTACGGTAAGGGATATTATTTCTTTTATATTCATAAACAGAACTTCTGTTATTCTATTCTTTATTATTCTGCTGGAATAACCAGTATACGCGGACTACCCTATACTTGGTGACATTTTTCTATGATTCCGTCTTTATTATTTTCTGTTGGAATATCCTGTCTGTGCGTTTACGCCGGACCTGGTTCCATCTTTATTATTATTCTGTTGGAATATCCTGTCTGTGCGTTTTACGCCGGACCTGGTTCCGTCTTTATTATTATTCTGTTGGAACATCATGTCTGTGCGTTTTACGCCGGACCTGGTTCCGTATTTATTATTCTGTTGGAACATCCTGTCGGTATGAATTTCGCCTGACCTGGTTCCGTTACTTATTATTCTGTTGGAATAATCTGTCTATGAGAAGTACCGCATGCATGGTGATTTCTTTTGTTATTCCATTCTTGATTATACTCAGTTGGTTAAAACTTTGACTTCTATACTCCATAAAATTAGTGGAATATCCATGATATTTGCGTTTCATCTAGTATCTTTTCATGAAAATATTCTTTTAAACATTCTTGAATTTTACTCTACAAAGCAGTATCATGTTGACAATTTGGACGTTATGTAAGACCCCGAATTTTATGAAATAAAAGTATTCAATTTTTCTTATAATTACAATTCAGTAAATGGTTAAATTGATAAAAGTTAAAGTTAAGGGTGATATATAAATTTTTTTCAAAATATGCAAGTGGTTAAAAAATATTCTTTCTGTCGGGGAATATTCGTTTGGTCGTAGAATATTCTTACTGTCGGGGAATATTCGTACGACGGCGCAGCCTTGTGTGGGCCCATAACGGAAAGCGATTGGATGAAAAAAACGATAAGTATAAGTTGTTTATAAATAACGGCGCAGTTGTTACCGTTAACACTGTTAGAATACCCGGTGGTTAAAACAAAGTAATACGCGTTGTTGCACAGTAGCACACGGTATTGCACAATATTTTTGAATTATTGATTCTTACGTAAGAAGGCATTACTCAATAATTGTTACAGTAATTACTGTTCAGTATTTTATTTTATTGATTCAATAATTGATGTGTTGATTTTTTTTATATTACTGTTATTTCAATAATTGTCACTACACAGTATTTTTCATTATCGGAGCAATAATTCATATCATCTAAATAATATTATTAGAAAACATTATTGGCAATGTCTAGAAAGTTCTATCTAAGGAGAGGTTTGGCCACCTAATTGCGCGTAAGTAAGGAGAAATTCTTATTGGAAAGCCCCCTCTTTCTTGGGAAAGGCCTGGTTGCCAGTACTATGATTCTGTAATATTATTTGTGAATAATTAATTATTAATTTATATGATGAGAAAAATATTCATTTTATGTGGATATAGATGGAGAAAATTTTTAAAGTAACAATTGTTAAAAATTGATATTTTATCTTTTCTAATAAAATAATATTTTATTATTTTATTATAATATAATAATGATGATATTTTTACAATGAATGTGGTATATATGAGTATATGAGGAGGAGTATTTTTGTTACAAAAGTTGTTTAAAACATGTTAAACATGTCTATGGGCCCATTTCTTGACTGAAATTTAATTATAGCCTGTAAAATCACTCATTTGTGGATTTCGGTCAATTTCTGTTTGGAATTTGGAAATAATTTCTTCTGCAAAGTTGTAGATAATGAAATTTCCTTTGGAAAAAACATGTGGTTTGAATTTTTCTGACAAACGGACTATTTATTATGAATTATTAAAGTTCTGAAGTTCTGAATTAATTGATTTTTGGAAGTTTTATTTATTTTTATTAATAAAATTTTTTTTACATTTTAAGAGCATCATTAACATGTGCTAAGGGCTGAATTCAGTTGCCAAAGGTGTACGTAGGAAATTTATATATATATATATTTATATTATATTCAATTTTTTGCTTTGGTGTTCTAAGCATTTTCCTATAAATAGGGAGTTTAGGTTAGAATTGAAAATCACACCATAAACTGAAGTTTTCTCTCTCTTTTTATCTCGATATATTGAGCGTATTCTTGTGAGTATTTTAATATTTTGATTGTTGTTATACGGTGCAAGTTCAAGTCATAGCCTCTATCCGGTGTTTTAACTTGAAGTACTGTCTTTACGAGGCAAGGGATGTTATTTTTTTCTTAAATGATATTATTTTCTGCAATATCATTATGCCGAAATATTGATTTAAACTTTTTATCAAATTTAGAACTTTTTGTGTCGGGGTTACTATTCACGTATACAGCTCTATTCACGAATACGAAATTATTCACCGAAAAATAAAATTTTCTTCTTTCGTCCAAAATATCTATTATGGATACTAGCTTTGATTGCATCCATATTTTGATCATTCTTAAATTTTACTCCACTATGATTATTTATGAAGTATTTTTGGACATGGAATAGCTGAAATACGAATCCTTAATGTTTATTATTTTGTTTCACTAGATTCGTTTTCTTTAAAATATTTTTCATCATCCTCAGTCCTAAATGATGATATTACTGAATATCTTTGGCATGTAGTACAAAGATGAATGATTTTTTGATGAATATCTTTGGCCCGTAGTGCAAAGATAAACATGTGTTTAGATGAACATGACCAACTGATGAATATCTTTGGTCTGTAGTGCAAAGATAAATATTTAATTCCAGATATATATTGATTGATGTTACAGGGATAAAATATCGACGATGAACTTTTAAATTCATATATAGAAGATAGTAGTTTACATTCTCTACTTAACACTTCTAATGAATTATTATTTCCGCTTCGAAGATTGATTTAAAACTGGTTGTCTATTGTATTCTATTAAATTTTTCTCTGTTGAACACTAACTATAATTTGTTCTATGTTATCTTAGTCATAATATTCTTTACTGGGCTAGTTGAGCTCACCATTTTCTTTTTGTTCCATTTTTCTTCTCAGGAGGCGAGAATGTAGCGAGTACTAGTCGAGGTATGGAATGAAGGTTCTAGAAAGTCGTTTTAGTAGTTCTCACCATTTTTGTAAAATAATGTATCAATAATTGTAATGAGGACTTATTTGAGTGTGGATATTGTCTAGATGACAATATTTGTATTTAAACTCACAATTTTTATGTTGTATTAATAAAGTTGTAGTTATATCTGTACCATGTAGTTTGACGACTCAGAATGGGTGTTGTATACCTATTTTGGGGGCGTCACAATTATTATTATTTTTTTATTATTTTTATTATTGTTATTTTTAAATTATTATTAATATACAATTATTTTTACACATAACAAAACCATATACACAAGCAAAAGAAACAGAGTCAAATCGCAAACTCAACACTTCAGTTCGCCAACTCAGCATTCCGTCCGTTTTTTGGACGAAAATTGTAATGAATGACCATTTTGTAGGTTTTTGAGAGTATAGTTATTCGATTGTAACAAAAAAAGTATCGATAACTAGAATGAAAATCGGACCCCAGTACAGTGACAAAAATATTATTTATCTCTCTATATATATATATATATACATACAGATGTGCTGAACGGAAGAGGCGCTCTGTATACGGGTCTGTTCCGTCGAAATTCAGAGCTTATAGATAGCGATAATGTTGTAGCCAGAATTTGATTTGACGGAAGGAGAGAAGAAAATCGAATCGATGGATTTAGGGAGAAGATGATTGAAGGAGTTATTTTATTTGGGTTTAATTTAATGTAAGATAAAAGATGATTTGACAATTTTACCCATAAATTTTTTTAAAAAATATTTGAAATAGTTTTTTTTAATGACACATAAGTTGGTTGTATCCATGTCATCAGTTTATAGTTTATAACATGGCAAGAGTATGAAAAAATTATTAGTTTAATCATTGAATTGACAAAATTGAAATGTGAATTATTAAAGTGAAAAAAGGTAATAATTTAGGATAGTAATTTATATTTAATCCTATAAATTATACTTTTAACAAATTTGGTTTGTGTTTTTTTCTCGAATAACTTAATTTTTCATGTAACTCATTATCTGGTTTTGACATCACTTCAAAATATTTTCCGATATTAATTTATTTGACAAGTCTTAAAAGAATTGGTTAGTCATTTATTAAGAACATCACTTTTATGTTGTCCCTTTTAATTTTAATTTTAATTTTAATTTTAATTTTAATTTTAATTTTAATACATTGTTCAACATAAATACCGTAAAACCTCTATTTAGGAATAAACTTGAGACCAAACTATTTGTATTCTAATTGAGAGGTTATTACTAAATAGAGGTATTGGTACAAAATATTTTCCGAACATTCAAAAATATCCACTTTAACAAAAATATCAATAAGAACTCCCTAATACTTATTATTCAAAAAATACTTATGCAAAGTAGTCTTTTATAAGAAAATATGGATCTTTTATAGGAAATATAGCCTTTTATAGGAAATATAGTCTTTTATAGAAAATGTAGTCTTTTAAAATTAATATTGTCTCTCTCATATATATAAATATATATACAGAGAGAGAGAGAAGAGATATAATTTCTTAATACGGGATTTAAAAAGTATATAACATATTACAATTTAGAGGTTATTCCTATTTATAACTGGCCCAAATTGGGACCAATTTTTTTTATAATATTATAGAGGTTATTCTTATATAGAGTATTCCTAAATAGGGGTTTTAATTAAATTAGTGGTATGTTTAAAAGACAAATGTAGTAAGTAGGGTGGGTGGGGCCATGAAAATTGTGGTAGTAATGGGCTAGGCTATCCAAAATATTTAGGGTTCTTAACACTAATATACAACAATTAGAAAGTATTTACAAAAATAAAACACAAATAACATAATTACAAAAATAACGCAACATAATATTACGTTGCTAAAATTACGGATCTTTATCTCTCCCTACTCTTTTATCTCTCCCTAAATTCAAGCAACTGAACAAAACATAAAAGATCGACAGCAACTCGGAGATCGGAGAAGAACAGATTGGAGAAACATACTGCAACTGCGAGATCTATAACCAGAAAGTGATGAACTGCAGATCAGAGAAGAACATAAAAGATCGACAACAAGCTAATGACGATGAACAACTCAGTTGAAGTGAAAAGGTTGGATGAAACAGTACTTGAATTGGTCAGTTTTATGCAGAATCTCAATTCCCAATCCGGCTTCTTTGTCCAGAATCTCGTGCATTTCTCTAGCGTTTTCTGGCATTGACAGATTTCAGTTTCTAATTGCAGCAGCAATATGATAAATTACCCTGCCATATATGCGTGTTTACTATACATCTGGTCCACTTCTTTTTGGGACATTATTCCTATAGATTATTTTTGCCCATTCACAGGAACATAATTGCGAATATATAGGTGAGGTATTTGAGTTTCTAATTTATATGCATAGTGTTACCTCGTGTTTACTACGTATTCGTCTATTGGTTACCTTTCTCAATTTTTTTGCTCTTTAAATGGTCACAAAGTCAGAATAATTATGAATGTTTTGAATGCAAAATGCATTTTAAAATGTTTTACACTTTGGTTACTAAATACATATAAATTAGTTACTGTTTATTACTGATTTGCTTACTATTTATTATTAATTTGGTTACTGTATAATGTTTATATGATTGCTTTATAATTTTAAAATTTATTCTACTGATATTTTTTATATTAATGGTTACTTATTAAATACATTGGTTACCTTCCTGCAACTGCTGGTTACTGTCTAATCTGAATTTGGTTAGTATATAATGTTGACTTGGTTACTGTGTAAAATTGCAATGGTTACTGCATAATATTATCCTCAGTTCATGTTCTGGATACGAACATTATGTAGTTTGGTTACTGTCTGACATTGAGTTGGTTACTTTACAGACCATAAGCTAACAGTAACCAAAAACATACTAAAAGGTTGCTTCATCTGATATATTAGTTACCGTCTAATATGTATTTAGATACTGTAGGGTGTTTACTTGATTACAGTATAATGTTATTGTGTTTTATAATTATTTCTTATATATTGGTGGTTACTTATTGACTTTATTGGTTACCTTCATACAACTGTTAATCTGATTATATATTGGTTACTGTATACTATTTAATTTGTTACTGTAATGTTTATTTGGTTGTTGAATAATATTAATGAACACTTGTACTGATGTTTTTTATAGTTATGGAAAGATTTGATCCAGTGGCAATTTGGTAATTTTTGTCAAGTTTGGAGTATCAGATTTTGGCATTTTTAGAGCCTAATTTCATTGGAAACGGGTCAACGATCAAAAATCACGAGCTTTGCTGGTGAACTGCATGGTTTTTTGGTCAAATTCCATCACTTAGACCTTCAAAATTGCATGTAAAAATGTGGTTTATATTCTGGTTACTAAGATTATGTAATTTGGTTACTATCTAATATTGATTTGGTTACTTTATAATGTTTATTCAGTTGTCAGACAATGGATACTGACAGTAACGAATATAATAAATTTAATTGTTTATAGGAATATATAATTATTTACTGTTAGTAACCATTAACCACATTGTTGGTACGTAACATTTTTGATGGTGTACAGTAACCAAAATTGATGTTGATTAATATTTTAATTTTGATTCCATCATGAGTTATCAATATAAAGTAAACATATACATTGAACAATTGATAACTGTTCTAAAATATTTTTATGTAAATTTGGTTACTCATCTAAAATAAAATGGTTACCTCTATATTCATATTTAGTTACCAACTGGCATGGACCATTTCCAAATAACTTTTATAATTATAAAATTTAAAAGTATCCATTAGCTAGATAAATGGGAGCCCTCACATGTACATTAAGCACTTAATAATTGTTCTGATATAAGTTGTTAATTATTTGGTTACTAACAAAAACTTAAATGGTTACCCTTATATGCAGGTATGGTTACTAACAAGCTTGTAGATAAATAGGACACTCACACATGTACATTTGACAATTGATGTTTGTCCTGATACATGCTTGTAACTATCTGGTTACTAATAACATTAACCATAATATAACATAATAAAACAGTAATCACATAATTATATAATAGTAACCAGAACAGGTTTTAATGGTAACCAGAACAGGTTTTAATGGTAACCAACACAGAAACATCATGTAATGAAACCCAGTCTAGGCAATCCATGTATACTAAACAATTACATATTAACCCAAATAAAAAATAAAAGTATCCGAAATCCCACATTGATGGCACAATAATAGTAGTCAAACCATAAGGTAACAGTAACCAAAACATAATAAAGAAGTAACCAAATAATTATATGAAAGTAACCAGAACATATTTAAATGGTAACCAAAACAGAAATAACCTATATATCCAATCAAGTTTAGGGAACCCATGTATACTCTCACATGTACATTTAACCATAACTTTTCTAATGAATTTTCTAGAAGAGCATAACCCTTATAGAAGATATTTGAAGAAATTTACAAAAATAATACATCAATGTATACTAAGCAAATACATGATTTATTATTTACAAAAATAATACATCCACAAACTAATGATGCCTTGAACTTCTTCAACTGTCTTGGGTTCAATTTTTCGATAATAATGTCGGGGACTTCTATGTCACACCAATATATAACTCTTCCAATGAATTTTCTATTGTATTCCTCACAGTAAAGATTCCATAACTGCAAATAAAAAAAATCAGATTTACACAGTCATTAGTAACCAAATATAAATAATATTTATTTCATAAACAGTTTACCAAGCAAATACATTGTAACCAAAACAACATATAAAAGTAACCAAAATCTTAATTGAGAGAAAAAGAATGGTATCCAAATCATAAGCTAACAGTAACAAAAAATTTACTAATGAAGTAACCAATCATTTATATGTTAGTAACCAAAACATATATTAATGGTAACCAATACATAAACAACATATAGACCAAACAAAGTTTAGTCAACCATGTATACTAAGCAAATACATGGTAACCATAACAACATAAAAAAGTAACCAAAAATACTAAATCAAGGTAACAAAAATGGTATCTGAATCCCAAATTAACAGTAACCAAAATATAATACAGAAGTAACCAAACAATTATATGATAGTAACGATAATAAAATTTAAATTAACACAACTTTAAAAATAGTTATAGATATCAAAAACCACTAAGTTTGGGACCAGGCAACTGGGTCAACAATTTTTGAGATGTGCTGTTTAGCATATTGTTGAATGAAACAACATCTGCATTTCGCCTCGCAACACACTGATTGCTTCCTCCACCAAATAAAGTGATGGCAGCTGACAAACAATTACAAGTTGGAGGTAGCGTTGTAACTCTAATCTTTCTTACCCCTAGACCATATAGATTTCGTAATATAGCATTACATCAGTCATGTATTTGAAATAATCAAATCTTACTCTGAATTTCTCCAATATCAAACTACATGGCCATTCTGTACAATTTTCTGCCCATAATCGAAATTGAGACCATATGCAACAGCCAAACGTTTCCCCTATACTTGAACTCTGAATTATTATTGAGATTAATAATGAATCAATAACAGCAGATTGTATGAAATATAAATTGTACGACTGCAAAACCTGAACAAAGTTGGTGTAGTATCTGAAGGAGATCAATATTCATTAACCAATTTACGGCATCCAGTAAGAAGAAGAAGAATATTTTAGAGAGAGAAAGTACGAAAATTATGGAAGTTGGGAGAAAAGGAAGGTTTATTTACATAGGAACATGCGTTTCAAAAAAACCACCCGATTTGTCATATCAGCCAATTAATACTAATCCCTTAAATTAAGGAATCATAATTACACTAATATTGTAAATAAATATGAAAAAGTGTAATATTTTGTAATTATTTTATAGGTGTATGATTTTTGTAATTATTTTTAAAAATGTATTAATATGTGTAATTTATCCAAATATTTAGCTTGGGGCTCATTTCATTTTCAAGGCCCCATTTTTGTTATTTTCCTTAAAACGTTCCCGTGGGCGTGACATGCTAGTAACTAGTAAGTAACCAGCAATGTTCTAGAAGCTTCTACTAGTAGTACTAGTTGAATTTTGTTGATCAATCTACGTACTTAAAAACCCAACTTAAAGACAATGGCATTGGACAAATTCGTAAAATATACTGCAACATTGCATCTCTTTTCTATACATTGTTTTGTTTGACCAAAATATATAGAAAATAATTACATTTGTATAACGAATTATATATATATATATATATATATATATATATATATATATATATATATATATATATATATATATTCCATAACAAATTGGCAAAATATAATGCAAAATTCCATATCTAAAGTTGGATAAACCCCTTATTATTCGATTCATTTATGACCGTTTAAGAAAAAATCTAATTGCCTAAAATTTACCTTCGTCGCACAACTATTATGTGGATGAGAACCCAAAAATTATATATCATCCGCACAACTATTTTGCAGAGGAGAATAAATCTAATTTTTGGATCACATAAATAAATAGTGGGATCTGCGTTGGATAGATGAGACTCCCATATTCCTATTATATATGATACTTGCTACAATTTTTCTATGCTCATAATTAATTTTGTCCTTCGATTTGTATTTTAAATTCGATTTAGTAATAAATTATGATTTAAAATGAGTTATCAATGCAATTATTTGGACAAAAATATTAATATAAATCTAATAAATAAAATATTGGTCTTTCTCCATTATCTTCTTTGTATAATTATTAAATATACATCAAATTTGTACATGAACCCTACAACTTTATTTTAATTAAAGAGGATCTAGCCAAGGCTCGATTTGGTCGCAGCGCGCCGCCGTCGACTGATTAGGCTCAGGCTCAGGCTCATGGGTCTAGGTCATTATATATATTCTTTTTGAACAAAATTTTATTTATAATTTTGTGTTGATTTAGTTTCTATATTTTATTAACATTTGAAGCAAAAAGCAAAGCAAAGTCAGGAGGTCAAGCGGCGCTTAACTCCAGAGCCGCGACGCTCGGATCAGGACCGCGACGCTAAGAACCAAAATCGCGGCGCTCCAAGGCACGCGCGCACTTGAAGAGTTGCTTGCCTTCGCCTGATTTGCTTATCCCTTATTCAGCCATGCATCAACCATGCTTCTTCATTTGCATCCAAACCATTTTAAAGGGACATGACCAATTTGAAGGGTCATTAAGTTCACCCTATAAATACATGGTGAAGTCAGTCATTTACTTCATCTAATCATCCAAGCATCTATGTATTCTCAATTCATTCGAGTCTTAATTTATTAAGTCATTCATAGTATATTTTGTGAGAGAGTTAAGAGTATTTCTTTGATTTATGTTTAAAATCTTAAAGGATTATATATACATATAGAGGCCGGATTAGGTCCGGACTTCCGGACCGGACCAAAATTCCTGACCTCTTTTTTTTTTGCTTTTTTTAAAACAACTAAAAATAAATAAATAAAAAATTATGGAATTGAATTTTTTTTCATAATATAGTATTTTGGGTGTGATTTGGGTACGTATAACATAACATGTATGTACAATCTGTGCAGACTGTACCACCATTTTTTGGTATAGGTATTTAAAACACGCCCAAAACATTGTATTATGGAAAAATTTCAGTTCCATAAAATATTAAATATTTTTTTAGTTGTTTTTAAAAAAATAAAATAAAAAATAAAAAATTGGGGTCCGTTTTTTATCAGGTCCGGGAGTCCGGACCTGATCCGTGTTGTATATATATATACTTATCTCAAATAATCAGAATTATAAAAAATATTTGTCAAGGCTAGTACTTGGTACTATGTCCTTAAGACAATTATGCCCTCCGTATGGTGCTCAGAGTAGATAGCACTTGTCTCCTAAGATACAATGATAACGTACACTTTAGCAGCACTACTTATAAAAGTATACTATTCAAACCAAAAGAAATACTCTAACTCTCTCTCTCTCTTTATATAACTATGAAACTGATTGCAAACTAAAGACTAGAATGACTAAATTACTGAATTGCTTGTGAATGAAATGAATTTGAAGGATACCCCCTCCTATCTATTTATAGGAGGGTTTGGTGCCCCTTTGGATGGGCATTTAGCCCTTGAAAAGGCATGTGATGCCACTAAAAAGTCATATATGGTATTCTTTGGTTAAAACGACGTAGTTTTGATCATATGCAGTATGGGCGCGTCTGTTCGGACCTATAAAACGACATAGTTTTAGTATTAGCTGAACCAAAACTACGTAGTTTTAGCCTTAAAAGAAAAGGTGCCACTTGGGGCCCAAACCCAAGAGCATTTTGTGAGACCCCAAATTTTATGAATAAATATTTAATTTTCTCAAATTAATTTTTTAAATATTATGGTGTAGATTTGATATAATGTTATAGTTGTGGGTTATATTTATAAATTTTACAAAGTACGCAAGTTGTTATATAATATTCGATTGGTCGGGGAATATTCTTTTTATCGGGGAATATCCGTACGACGGTACAATCATTGATGGACCCCGCAACGGAATTATTGTCGGATTTAGAAAACGAAAAAAAATACTTTATGAAAATAAACGGCGAAAGTTTTACCGTTAACTGTTGAAACACCCGGTGTTAAAAGTACAGTAATACGCGTGGTTGCATAGTAGCACACGGTATTGATTATTGATGCTTACGTGAGAAGTCACTCAGTTATACTCCATTATTGCTACAGTAATTGCTGCATCATATCTTTCATATTATTGATTCAATTATTGTTATAGTATCATCTGCATAATATGATATATTATTAAATCAATGATTGAGACGGCAAAGTTATTCATATTATTATTTGCAATATTGACAATGTCTAGAAGTTCTGTCAAGGAGAGGTTTGGTCACCTAATTGCACGCCAATAAAGAGAAAACCTTATCGGAAAGTCCCTTCTTTTCTGGGAACGACCTGGTTGTTAAATATTGTGAGTTATAATATTAATGATAAATGTTATTAAAATTGAAGTTGTGATCGGAGTTGAATTTGGAGACGCGGACGTGATATTTGAGTCCGGAACGATGAAATTAGTAAAAATAGTCGATAAACACAAAATTTTCCGGGATTCACTATTTGGTCAAAAAGTCAACAGTTGACTTTTTCGAGAAAATTCAAACTTTGAAATTTCAAAATTTATATTGTTGATAAAAATAGTTTCATTATGTTGGAATTGTTTGTGTTAGTGAAAATCGATATTTATTCCGATGATAATTGATGTCTGGGGGTTATATTGATAAATCGGGTAATTTATCGGATAAATGAGAAATTAATTGCTACTAATTCACATGCATATATAACTATTTGTTCACATGTGTGCACTATTAAATCACATTCTTGTACTATTAGGGGAGTTGGTGCAAAATTGATAATACCTATATAACTAAGTTAAAAATGGAGGTATAGATGGAAGTACTATACTGTAATTATTTTTATCACATGATTAGAACTATTGAGTCACATGATTTACTATTGATTCACATTATTTACTATTAGGGGAGTTGGTGCAAGTTTGATAATACTTGCAGGACTAAATTAAAAATGAAGAATAAGAGGAAGGTATTATACTGTAATATTTTGAGCCCCAAAACGTGCAATTATCGAAACTATATTTTCCTATAAATAGAAGTTCATTCTTCCTTCATTTCTCACCAATTCACAAAAGCTTTAGAGCAATTATTATAGAAAGAAATTATAGAGAAAAAGAAGAAGAGAAGTCTGCTACCTCACTATTCCAGTATCCAGTTTTTTTAAGGTAGGGAATATTATTTGTTGTACTCGAAATGGGTAGTCTTTCTTTCTTATTTATGAAGAGAACTTCTGTTATTCCATTCTTTATTATTCTGTTGGAATAACCTGTATACGCGGGCTACCCTATACTTGGTGACATTCTTCTGTTATTCCATTCTTTATTATTATGTTGGAATAACCTGTCTATGCAAAGTACTGCATACATGGTGAAATTCTTCTAATATTCCATTCTTTATTATTCGGTTGGAATATCCTGTCTGTACGTTTTACGCCAGACCTGGTTCCGTTATTTATTATTATGTTGGAATATCCTGTCTGTGCGTTTTACGCCGGACCTGGTTCCGTTATTTATTATTTTGTTGGAATATTCTGTCGGTGCATTTTACGCAAAATCTGGTTCCATTCTTTATTATTCTGTTGGAATATCCTGTCTGTGCGTTTTACGCCGGACCTGGTTCCGTTATTTATTATTCTATTGGAATAACATGTCTGTGCGGTCTATCGCGTGCTTGGTGATTTCTTTTGTTATTTCATTCTTTATTATACTTAGTTGGTTAAAACTTTGACTTCTATACTCCACGAAATTAGTGGAATATCCTTGATATTTGCGCTTCATCCAGTATCTTTTCATGGAAATATTCTTCTGAGCATTCTTGAATTTTACTCTATAAAGAAGTATCATGTTGACAATTTGGACGTTATCAGTTCCTAGATAAATTAATTCTTGAACTTGTTTTATTGAATTCTTATATCATTATCATCATCCTCATGTTTATATTTTGTTAAAAGTCATATGTGGCCTGTAATACATAGATAGACTTGGTATGATTATGACCAAGGATTATTCGGTATAATTATAACCATAATGCTACAATTGATGTGGAAAAAGTCCT
Organism: Panax japonicus; assembly: GCA_020205505.1. Classification (NCBI taxonomy): domain Eukaryota; kingdom Viridiplantae; phylum Streptophyta; class Magnoliopsida; order Apiales; family Araliaceae; genus Panax; species Panax japonicus. Next base: position 8,239,208 of record CM035109.1, on the reverse strand, counting down.
CATTGGCCCGTAGTGCATTGATGGACAGTTTTTGGTATGATTATGGATATGAATTCTCTTTGGCCGTAGTGCAAAGATGAATTGTTTTATGGCATGATCAGGACCGTTGATGAAAATATGATTATCTTTAGTCGTAGTGCATGGATAATTCGTGGTCGTGATACTAAAGAATATCCTTGGCCGTAGTGCAGGGGTGATTCGATGATGTGTATTATTTATTAAGCTGAGTCCCAGTGATAAAAGTCATGAAAAACCTTTTAAATCATAGAAGATAGTAGATTTTATTCCCTATTTGACTCTTCTAATGGATTGCTTGTTCCGCTGCAGTTAAACTTGATAGTTATTATATTTTATCAGTTTAACACTGTTGAAGGCTAACGATAAATTATTCTGCATTATCTTAGTCATAATATTTCTTACTGGGCTAGTTGAGCTCACCCTTTCTTTCACTGTTCTCTTAAGGAAATGAGAACGTAGCTGGAACTAGTCGGAGAACAAAGTGATGGTCCTAGATGGTGCTTTAGTAGTCCTCACTATTCTGTGAAATAGTGTGATAATAATTGTAATGAGGACTCCTTTTGAGTTTGTATACTCTCTAGTAAACAATATTTGTATTCAAACTCACAGTTTATGTTTTGTCGTATTGTACACGACAGTTGTATTATTAAGTTGTATTTGAATTCTGTACCATATATCTGGCGACTCAAGATGGGTGATGTATATCCTGTTTTGGGGGCGTCACAACTTTCCTTGTATATAAACATATTAAGATTTTAATTCCTTATCTACGTGGGACTTGGTTTTTTTCACATGTATTTATTATATTTTATCATTTCCAAGTGTGATCTTTAGGAGTTAATATCTCATTCATTACTCCATGTATTTGAGCTTCCAAATACTTAATTTAATCTACTCATGGAGTAGAACACATTAATATATAGAATCATTAAAAATAATTAATGACACGCACATTAATTTAGGCTCAAATTCCAACAGTTCTGTGTGTTATTTGTAATGCTGCTATAACACATGTTATCATTGTATCATAGGAGGCAAGTGCTATTAACTTTGAGCACCGCAAGGAGGGCATAATTGACTTAAGGACATAATATCAAGTACTATAACCTTGATATATTAAATTTATTACATACGAATACAAAATGTTGTTAATTGACTGGTTGAGACAACACTACGATTTTGAAGAAGTGTTCATTGGATTTTCAATGTAGAACACATCTTCCTTCTCTTGTGCAGTGCTTCATCACTTCTGTTTGTCTTTACTTACATTAGGTACTGACAACTTGTCTGATTATTCTGGCCCTCCTCAACATTAAGACTTATCAGATTAGGCATACTCAGTCTCTTTCTCCTTGTGATCTTCCGTTCAGCTATCATCAATGGTCTGACCCATGCTTCATCTTTTTTGTCTGTTCTGTAAAGGTTAGCCAACGTTTCTCTGTAAACTGCATCAGTTCCTGCTTTGTTTGGCAAACACTACGATCTTGGTTGACCTCAAGATCGTTGTCTTCTGTTCTGTTGACAACTACTGTACTTGCTGACTTTTCTTAGTCAGTCACTATTACTGAAGTCTTTTTCTGATCAACTTGTGGAAGACTTCATCTTGAATGGCTTCACAACTCAATCTGGATGGTGATTGTGTAAGACCCCGAATTTTATGAAATAAAAGTATTCAATTTTTCTTATAATTACAATTCAGTAAATGGTTAAATTGATAGGAGGTTAAAGTTAAGGGTGATATATGAATTTTTTTTCAAAATAAGCAAGTGGTTATAAAATACTCATTGTTGTCGGGGAATATTCGTTTGGTCGTGGAATATTCTTTCTGTCGGGGAATATTTGTACGACGGCGCAGTCTTTTGTGGGCTCCGTAACAAAATAACTGTCGGATGAAGAAAACGACAAATTAAAGTTTTTTAAAAATAACGGCGTAATCCTTACTGTTAACACTGTTGGAATACCCGGTGGGTAAAGTAAAGTAATACGCGTTGTTGCACAGTAGCACACGGTATTGCACCAATTATTGACTCTTACGTAAGAAGGCACTACTCAATAATGGTTACAGTAATTATTGTTCAGTATTTTATTTTATTGGTTCAATAATTGTTGCGTTGATATTTTATATTGCTTTTGTTTCAATAATTGTCATTACATAGTATTTTCATTATCGAAGCAATAATTCATATTATCTGAATAATATTATTAGATAACATTATTGGCAATGTCTAGAAAGTTCTGTCTAAGGAGAGGTTTGGTCATCTAATTGCGCGCCAGTAAGGAGAAATTCTTATTGGAAAGCCCCCTCTTTCCTGGGAACTGCCTGGTTGTCAATATTGTGATTCTGTAATATTATTTGTGAATAATTAAATTATTGATTTATATGATGAGGAAAATATTGATTTTATGTGGATATGGATGGAGAAAATTTTTAATGTGACAATTGTTGAAAATAAATATTTTATCTTTTTCTGATAAAATAATTTATTTAAATATATTATTTTAATAATATATTAACGGTGATATTTTTATAATGAATGTGGGATATATGAGTATATGAGGAGGAAGAGTATTTTTTTTGGCATTAAATGTTTAACACATATTTTATGTGTCGGTGGACCCCATTTCTTGACTGAAATTTGATTATAGACTATAAAATCGCCCGTTTGTGGATTTCGGTCAATTTCTGTTTGGAATTTGGAAAAACTTTCTTCTGCAAAGTTGTAGAGAATTGAATTTCCTATAAAAACTCGCGAGATTCGAATTTTCTGGCAAAAGGGCTATTTTTTATGAATTATTAAAGTTCCGAAGCTCCGAAATAATTGATTTTTGGAAGTTTAAAATAATTTTAATTACAAAAACGTTTTTTTCATTGTTGGGACTCATTTAACATGTGTGAGGATGGCTGAATTCAGATTTCTAGTATACGTAGGAAGATGTGGAAAATTAATATTATTATTAAATTAAATTTTCTGCTTTGGTGTTCTAAGCATTTTCCTATAAATAGGGTGCTTAGGTTAGAATTGAAAATCACACCAGAAACTGAAGTTTTCTCTCTCTATATTATCGAGCGTATTCTTGTGAGTATTTTGAGTATACTTTGAGTATTGCTATACGGTGCAAGTTCGTTCAGCGTTATTCCAGTCAGAGGTACTGCTCTTTTGAGGTAAGGGATAATAAGGGATTTTAAGGGTTATTATTTTGAAATTCTTCTAAACCTTCAAAAATTCTGAAAAAATTTGAAATGATATTTTGATGAGTTTGGTAGATTGTGTCCAAAAATGGCGAGTTTTGGATATATAGATTAAGAGTTATGGATTTTATGAGAAAAGACTATTTTAAAAGTAATCGCTTATAACTTCTTGTGGTTAACTCCAAAATTGATGAAATTTTTATTGGGAGTACATCTATATGATATCAGTATACCCTGTGAATTTCAGAATTTTTGGATAAAAGTACAATTTATGATAAATGTTTAAATATTCGGTGCTTTTGGCCATGTAAAAAATAGTAAATGACTTTTAAAAATTCTGAGAAAAATATATGTTCATTATAGGACTATATTCTGCTAAATCCCAGAAAAGAAATATTTTTGGAACTGATTTAGTATTTTTCATGAAAATATTCTAGTTATGAGTAAATGAATTAAATATGTTATGTAAAGTAAGAAAATTGGAAAATATAATTTTATGGCTTGAGAATCATATATGAGGTATATGCAGATTTTTGATGAGGGTTTTGATTATTGGTGATGAAATCTTATGAGTTTGGCATTTTAGAATGATTAAATGCATTATTTAGTAAAGTGTAAACAATTAAAATAAATTGTTTATAAGCTTAAAAAAATATTATTCTTTCAATATCATTATACCGAAATATTGGTATAAATTTTATTGTGGGATTTCTACCTTTTTGAGTCGGGTTTACTATTCATGAGTTACTATTCACGAGTTACTATTCACGAAGTTACTATTCACGAGTTACTATTCATGACAAAATTGATTTCTTTTTCTAACCAAATTATAGTTGATTTATGAATATTACTCTGGAGATTAAAACTATATATTGATTATATTGATTTTATTATCATATATAACATTTTTATAACCTTGATGTTAAAATTCTCTTTCACTGGAGTGTAAAGATGGGTAGATTATTGGTATGATCATGACTAGGGTTCTCTTTGGCCAGTAGTGAAAAGTTGAATTGTGACTGGTATGATCATGACCATTGAATTTATAATTGAATATCTTTAGCTTAAGTGCAAAGGTGAATTGATCAACATATATGGTTATAATTATGGTTTATATAAATTCTGAAATGATTATGTATTTCTATGAGATATGAATATCTTTGGCCTGTAGTGCAAAGATGACTTGTTGATGAATATCTTTGGCCTGTAGTGCAAAGATGACTTGTTGATGAATATCTTTGGCCTGTAGTGCAAAGATGACTTATTGATGTATATCTTTGGCCGTAGTGCAAAGATAAATTTATTAGTATGATTATAAACATGAACTGTGATTTGGTATAACCATGATCTTTGATATTTCAGGTGATAAAAATTATCTTTGTCCTGGATGAGAAAAGGAATTTAGAACAACAATTACGATTATGAGTTATACATGTGATTGTGGACAGGAATTGTTGATTGATGTTATAGGGGTAAAACATTGTTGATGGACTTTTAACATGGAGAAGATAATAGACTTTATAGTCTATTTGACTCTTCGAATGGATTGCTTGTTCCGCTGCAACTATGGTTGAAATTTTTATCATCTACCATATGTTCTAAATCTCTGATTTATTATTGATGAAGGCTATTGATAATTTAATTATCTTTAGTTATGACATTCTTTACTGAGCTAGTTGTGCTCACCCTTTTGCTTCACAATTCCTTTCAGGTAATACGAGTGTAGCTGGGTCGAGCGGGGGATAACAGGGGAATAGAACGGTGGTCATCATTTAGTAGTTATATTTGGCGAATCAACTAGGGTGAAGTGAACCCAACGTTGGAAGGGTGTTTTGCCACTGTCATACAAGATGTCTAATGACATACTACCTCGTGTCATCATAAGACATGGATGTGCTCATCCACTTGCTGAGTATATCTACCAGCACTATCTATATAATCTTGGAGTCTATTTGGAATATAACTCTCAATTAGAGACAGTGGAGATAATGATATATCAAGAGAAGACTCGCCATTGGGAAGAATATGATAGTAATCTTATCGTTTTTCTTTGGGGTCTATTGGGTCAACCAAGGATAATTCTGTGGCCATATGATATCTATAATAACCTAGTCACATGGTCTCCCATGTACGAAGGTTTCCTTGAGCACTTCCCAAAGATTTTAATTTCTAAAACAGTTTTCGACTATACCTTTATGTAAGGTGTCATTATGAGGTGCTGTCCACGGTTGGGACATGAGTCACAGTTAATATATATTTGTATCCAAACTCACAGTATATGTGTTGTTGTATTTTGCACGACAATTGTTGTAATAAAGTTGTAGTTGTTTTCTGTACCATGTATTTGGCGACTCAAAATGGGTTGGATGGAATGGACCTATTTTGGGGTCGTTACATTTGGTATCAGAGCTATAAAAAAAGAGCCCCGAGCCTCTCGCTGGTGACTTCCTGTTGATAGGGGATGCACCGAAGCCAGACTCTCCGTAGGGGACGCCGTTCTGCGGTGGCAAACTGATAGGTACCAATGTGAGGTGCTGTCCACTGATGGGACATTCGTTACATTTGGTATCAGAGCTTAGGGATATGATCTCTGGCGGAGATCGGGAATAGAACTAGGAGGGGAGAGATGAGTAAATCCTTCGCTAGTATGTCCTACCTAAGCTTAAATTGTTGATTGGTCATAATATATGGATATTATGTGATATGTTAATTTGCATAATTAACCCTTGTTTTATGGCAGTATTTGAGAATGGCAGCTGAGAATGCTAACAATGGAGTGAATGAGACTGTTGGGATACCTCTAATCACTAATGTGATGACAGACGAAGAAGGAATTAGAGATATCCATGTGGTGAGTGAAGAATTGATAGTTGCACCCGAGATAGTCGCAGAGGTAACAGCTGAGAGTGAAGATGAAGAGGAAGAAGAGGTACCTGAGGAAAGTTTATTAGAGGTATTTTATGATCGAAATGTAGAATTGCAAAATCGTATTCATGAGTTAGAAAAGCAGGCTGAAGAATTGCAGGCAGTTGTGGAGCAAAAGAATGCAACAATTCAAGCTTGTGTTACCCGATATGTGATGCTTGAACAGAAGTATTCTTTAGCAGAGTGTAAGATGATAAAGATGGAATCTGAGCTGAAAGGAGAAAAAACTGAACGAGTAAGAATGAGTGATGCATGGGTAAAAGCCACACGACACGTGGATATTGTGGAAAGAGATGTCCGATCTAAGAAGGCTAAAATAGATGATATGAATTTCTCTTTTTGGAAAGCAATTGGGAGAACTCAACATCGAGTTTTGAATTATCCTGTACAGAACTGTCAACCTGAATTTGATATGGATCGAAGATTGATGATTCAGATCATGAATCAGGAGTACGAAGAGGCAGTTGAGGGAGGAATATGTCCTATAGAAAAGTATATTCCGCCGGTAGTGATGACTCCAAATGCTGCCCCAGACAAGTCAAAACCGGGTAGTTCAAGGTATAACGGTTGTCATGACTTCCCAACAAATGAGGAATGCAAATGAAGTTATCACGGGAGATGAGTAATGGAGAAATCATAATGACTCGGGAGATAGAATCTGAAATGAAAGCAAGGTATTCTCAACTTTTCGAAATACCAGGTACGTAAATTTCGGGGACGAAATTTCATAAGGAGGGGAGATTGTAAGACCCCGAATTTTATGAAATAAAAGTATTCAATTTTTCTTATAATTACAATTCAGTAAATGGTTAAATTGATAGAAGGTTAAAGTTAAGGGTGATATATGAATTTTTTTTCAAAATAAGCAAGTGGTTATAAAATACTCATTGTTGTCGGGGAATATTCGTTTGGTCGTGGAATATTCTTTCTGTCGGGGAATATTTGTACGACGGCGCAGTCTTTTGTGGGCCCCGTAACAAAATAACTGTCGGATGAAGAAAACGACAAATTAAAGTTTTTTAAAAATAACGGCGTAATCCTTACTGTTAACACTGTTGGAATACCCGGTGGGTAAAGTAAAGTAATACGCGTTGTTGCACAGTAGCACACGGTATTGCACCAATTATTGACTCTTACGTAAGAAGGCACTACTCAATAATGGTTACAGTAATTATTGTTCAGTATTTTATTTTATTGGTTCAATAATTGTTGCGTTGATATTTTATATTGCTTTTGTTTCAATAATTGTCATTACATAGTATTTTTCATTATCGAAGCAATAATTCATATTATCTGAATAATATTATTAGATAACATTATTGGCAATGTCTAGAAAGTTCTGTCTAAGGAGAGGTTTGGTCATCTAATTGCGCGCCAGTAAGGAGAAATTCTTATTGGAAAGCCCCCTCTTTCCTGGGAACTGCCTGGTTGTCAATATTGTGATTCTGTAATATTATTTGTGAATAATTAAATTATTGATTTATATGATGAGGAAAATATTGATTTTATGTGGATATGGATGGAGAAAATTTTTAATGTGACAATTGTTGAAAATAAATATTTTATCTTTTTCTGATAAAATAATTTATTTAAATATATTATTTTAATAATATATTAACGGTGATATTTTTATAATGAATGTGGGATATATGAGTATATGAGGAGGAAGAGTATTTTTTTTGGCATTAAATGTTTAACACATATTTTATGTGTCGGTGGACCCCATTTCTTGACTGAAATTTGATTATAGACTATAAAATCGCCCGTTTGTGGATTTCGGTCAATTTCTGTTTGGAATTTGGAAAAACTTTCTTCTGCAAAGTTGTAGAGAATTGAATTTCCTATAAAAACTCGCGAGATTCGAATTTTCTGGCAAAAGGGCTATTTTTTATGAATTATTAAAGTTCCGAAGCTCCGAAATAATTGATTTTTGGAAGTTTAAAATAATTTTAATTACAAAAACGTTTTTTTCATTGTTGGGACTCATTTAACATGTGTGAGGATGGCTGAATTCAGATTTCTAGTATACGTAGGAAGATGTGGAAAATTAATATTATTATTAAATTAAATTTTCTGCTTTGGTGTTCTAAGCATTTTCCTATAAATAGGGTGCTTAGGTTAGAATTGAAAATCACACCAGAAACTGAAGTTTTCTCTCTCTATATTATCGAGCGTATTCTTGTGAGTATTTTGAGTATACTTTGAGTATTGCTATACGGTGCAAGTTCGTTCAGCGTTATTCCAGTCAGAGGTACTGCTCTTTTGAGGTAAGGGATAATAAGGGATTTTAAGGGTTATTATTTTGAAATTCTTCTAAACCTTCAAAAATTCTGAAAAAATTTGAAATGATATTTTGATGAGTTTGGTAGATTGTGTCCAAAAATGGCGAGTTTTGGATATATAGATTAAGAGTTATGGATTTTATGAGAAAAGACTATTTTAAAAGTAATCGCTTATAACTTCTTGTGGTTAACTCCAAAATTGATGAAATTTTTATTGGGAGTACATCTATATGATATCAGTATACCCTGTGAATTTCAGAATTTTTGGATAAAAGTACAATTTATGATAAATGTTTAAATATTCGGTGGTTTTGGCCATGTGAAAAATAGTAAATGACTTTTAAAAATTCTGAGAAAAATATATGTTCATTATAGGACTATATTCTGCTAAATCCCAGAAAAGAAATATTTTTGGAACTGATTTAGTATTTTTCATGAAAATATTCTAGTTATGAGTAAATGAATTAAATATGTTATGTAAAGTAAGAAAATTGGAAAATATAATTTTATGGCTTGAGAATCATATATGAGGTATATGCAGATTTTTGATGAGGGTTTTGATTATTGGTGATGAAATCTTATGAGTTTGGCATTTTAGAATGATTAAATGCATTATTTAGTAAAGTGTAAACAATTAAAATAAATTGTTTATAAGCTTAAAAAATATTATTCTTTCAATATCATTATACCGAAATATTGGTATAAATTTTATTGTGGGATTTCTACCTTTTTGAGTCGGGTTTACTATTCATGAGTTACTATTCACGAGTTACTATTCACGAAGTTACTATTCACGAGTTACTATTCATGACAAAATTGATTTCTTTTTCTAACCAAATTATAGTTGATTTATGAATATTACTCTGGAGATTAAAACTATATATTGATTATATTGATTTTATTATCATATATAACATTTTTATAACCTTGATGTTAAAATTCTCTTTCACTGGAGTGTAAAGATGGGTAGATTATTGGTATGATCATGACTAGGGTTCTCTTTGGCCAGTAGTGAAAAGTTGAATTGTGACTGGTATGATCATGACCATTGAATTTATAATTGAATATCTTTAGCTTAAGTGCAAAGGTGAATTGATCAACATATATGGTTATAATTATGGTTTATATAAATTCTGAAATGATTATGTATTTCTTTGAGATATGAATATCTTTGGCCTGTAGTGCAAAGATGACTTGTTGATGAATATCTTTGGCCTGTAGTGCAAAGATGACTTGTTGATGAATATCTTTGGCCTGTAGTGCAAAGATGACTTATTGATGTATATCTTTGGCCGTAGTGCAAAGATAAATTTATTAGTATGATTATAAACATGAACTGTGATTTGGTATAACCATGATCTTTGATATTTCAGGTGATAAAAATTATCTTTGTCCTGGATGAGAAAAGGAATTTAGAACAACAATTACGATTATGAGTTATACATGTGATTGTGGACAGGAATTGTTGATTGATGTTATAGGGGTAAAACATTGTTGATGGACTTTTAACATGGAGAAGATAATAGACTTTATAGTCTATTTGACTCTTCGAATGGATTGCTTGTTCCGCTGCAACTATGGTTGAAATTTTTATCATCTACCATATGTTCTAAATCTCTGATTTATTATTGATGAAGGCTATTGATAATTTAATTATCTTTAGTTATGACATTCTTTACTGAGCTAGTTGTGCTCACCCTTTTGCTTCACAATTCCTTTCAGGTAATACGAGTGTAGCTGGGTCGAGCGGGGGATAACAGGGGAATAGAACGGTGGTCATCATTTAGTAGTTATATTTGGCGAATCAACTAGGGTGAAGTGAACCCAACGTTGGAAGGGTGTTTTGCCACTGTCATACAAGATGTCTAATGACATACTACCTCGTGTCATCATAAGACATGGATGTGCTCATCCACTTGCTGAGTATATCTACCAGCACTATCTATATAATCTTGGAGTCTATTTGGAATATAACTCTCAATTAGAGACAGTGGAGATAATGATATATCAAGAGAAGACTCGCCATTGGGAAGAATATGATAGTAATCTTCTCGTTTTTCTTTGGGGTCTATTGGGTCAACCAAGGATAATTCTGTGGCCATATGATATCTATAATAACCTAGTCACATGGTCTCCCATGTACGAAGGTTTCCTTGAGCACTTCCCAAAGATTTTAATTTCTAAAACAGTTTTCGACTATACCTTTATGTAAGGTGTCATTATGAGGTGCTGTCCACGGTTGGGACATGAGTCACAGTTGATATATATTTGTATCCAAACTCACAGTATATGTGTTGTTGTATTTTGCACGACAATTGTTGTAATAAAGTTGTAGTTGTTTTTTGTACCATGTATTTGGCGACTCAAAATGGGTTGGATGGAATGGACCTATTTTGGGGTCGTTACAGATTGGGTTGGTGCTTAGATCTTCTGTTAGCTTGCATGTCATTCGTTGAATGCTCTCTGGTTTCCTTAAGGTAAAATGTACCTTTGTAACTCAAACTAGAGGCTTCATACTTTGAATATTCTGGGAGTGCTCATTTGTTGAGAATTGTGTTGACTCTATGATTCTGCCTTGGCGTTGTGAGCATATTTGTTGAAGCCTTAGTTCTTCACACTACGATTTAGCTTTGGTTCTGCAGACACTACGACTCCAAGATCAGATCTTGACACTCTACGATTTCTATCCTTATGTTTGCTATCCTCGTCTGTTCTGGCTCGACTACAATTTCTGCCTCTGATATGATCAATAGACTCCACGACTTCAAGTGTAGTCTACGATTCTTGACTTGGCTCTGGCAGATGCTCGGTCGGCTCTTAGATAGACTGTCTCTACGATTCTAAACATGACTTCCTCAGCAGACTACAACTCTAAGAAAGTTCTTCTCGACACATTACGATTCTTCCTCGTCTCTCCTAGCAGTCTATGAACTCTGAGATTTACTATCTTGCAGACTACGATTTCGCCTTAATAGTTCTTGAGTTTTCCTTGACTCTTCTGGCAGACTACGATTCTGGTGCAGTGCTCGACAATCAGACATGCCTATCTATTACATTATAAGATCAACCTAACAAGCTTGATCTTTCTATATTTATAGTTCTTATACATCATTTCTTTTTTAAGAACTTTACAAAGCTGTTTTTCTTATGTAGGATTAACCTAACATATTTGATCAATTCATTCTAAGTCCTTGTACATAGTTCCTATTATCTATCAAATGACTTTACAACTTTTCTTAATGTAAGCATACTTGCATATTCATTCATTTATATTACAATCAAATAATATATAAATAGGAATACAATTCTCATGTATATATTCTTAACAGCTTACTTTTAGGGATTTCTTTTGATATATAGCTCATCTCCTAACTCATTATAAATATGATTTCTTTTCATTCTTCTTTTGATTTCTAGATTTCTCTCATTTGATTCATGTTTATGCAAGTTTAATCTATCACAAACAAACAAAAACATGATATTCATTCATAAACTTCTTAAAATTTAATAACCATAATGCATAATCAAAAAAATAATTAAAAGATTTAGCTTAGAATCGATTTACTTTTTTAAAGTCTCCATTTCTTCTTCTTCTTCTCCTCTTCCTTTTCTCTCTCTATTTTTCTTATTTCTACGTGAGTGGAAATGGGTGGGAGTATGCTAATTGCTATCCCTTTCATCCTCCTTTTTTTTTCTTTATCTTTTTTTTCCTTTTCCTCCTCTTTTGTTCTCCCATCGTTAAATCTTTTTTTTCCATCAACTTTCTCTCTCATCTCTTATCAGATTTGAGCCGCCCACATAGGTTCCTCTTCTAATTTTTTTTCTTTCCTCTTTTATTAACTCACTTATTTAATTAATTATCCGTTTGACTATTTATTAATTTAATATTTACAATTTTTTAAATAATAATTATAAATTAAATTAAACTTTTATTCCATAAAAGTCGAGGTCTTATAATTTTCATAAAATTGTTATAATAATAGCAATTTTTTAAAAAAAAAGAAAGAAAAAATAAAAAACTAATTGTTCAAGCTGGTAGTAAATTAATATAAAGATTATGTGGCTTAAGCATTAAGGTAAGGGAATTTGGGATCGGTTGGTCCAAAAGTTGGGTTAGGTTGGTTTTGGTTTTTTGCAACATTTATGATTTTAGAACGTTTAAAATTTATTGTTCGTTTAATAATAGTTTATTTACTCCATAAATATAACGTTTAAAACTCAAACAAAACGCATCAGAATTACTATGGTGAGTTTGAAGATCCAAACGCTACAAATATTATCGACGTAAACGTTGCAAATGCTGATAGCCAAACAAATCTATAAGATTGAAAACAAATTATATAAGTACTATATGTACAATTAGAATTATATATTATTCAATAGTAACATGTCATGTCATGTAGGTAATTTAAGAAAGAATCAAAGATTTAAAATTATATATATTATTAAATTATTTTACTGTGATAAATAATAATTACACAATATGTTATTACAACTCAAATGTTTTTTTCTAATTATTTTTTTATTATCTCTGTTATTATCACCGGACTACCCTCTTTGGTCTTCATCTACTGTCTTTGTTTCATAAAAAAAAATAAAATAAAATAAAATAAAAATATTTTATTTGAAAATTTAGGAGACCTGTAAAAAAAAGCAACTCTTTGCAAAAACACAGCAAATAGTAGGGTGTAATTTGAAATTTAGCCACGAACACAAGCTCTTTCTTCTCTTTCCAAATTCACAAAGTATGGAGTCGAATTGCAGAAAAAGATATTATCCATCAATGAGTTATCGAAGAAGAGTAACCGGAGACGGTGGCGGTGGCGGTGGTGGTGGCGCGGCGGAGAGACTTCCGAATAGCATAATGATAGAGATACTGTTAAAGCTGGATTTAGAGACCCTTTGCTCCGTTGCTTGTGTTAGCCGATCCCTCCGCATCTCTGTCTCTCAAGCCCTCTTATTTTTCTCCTCTCTCGATCTCTCTGTAAGAGCACTCTTTGAAAAATTAAAGATTATTTTTATTATATATATATATATATACGGTCATGTTCTTAGGCGGACTCATGAACGGACTTCAAAAAAAAAAAGCAACTCTGAAGTCTCTTATTCAAGTATTCTTAGCTTCTCCTTGTAGGTCCCTCTCTTTTTTAATGTACACAGATCTAGTCCCTCTCTTTTTTTCTGAACAAGTCTTAATCTGTAAACAGAGAACAAGGATGTCCATCTCTTGTGAGGGTGTGCATAACCAAATTGCAAAACTAGATAGACCCACAAGAACACTGGTATCTCTTCCTCTTGAATTTTTTTTGTATTGAGAAGAGTTTTCTCAGGAGGTCAGTGGCATTGACGCCCTTCAATCTTTGTTAGAAAAAGTATGTATACTAGACTTAGTAGTGCCTCCAGTGATTCGGGTTAGGCTGGGAATTTATTTATTTTGTGACAAAACATGTAGATATACTCGATTCCTTTTAGTTTGTATAGCAGTATTAGGTTGTTTACCTAAACAATCCCATAGCTCAACCACTTAAAATAATTATTCCAAAAGCATTTTTAGCATACATAATAAACAATAAATTACAGGGACAAAAACATATATTATTATCTAATCCAAAGAGCAAAAATCCTGGTTATATTATTATCTAATGCAAAATGGATATAATGTTGAAACATAATACGCACCAAACATAACCTAGCATCTAAAATAGGGAAAATCAATCAAAATTATTAAAATGAATTATGCTAACAAAACTTGACATTTAAAGGTGGGAAGATTGAAGCTTTCACTGCAGTTCACAATTATTTTAAGCATCCGTTTATGGCTTAGAAGCAGCAGAGGCCAGAAAGCTTTGATCTCCTTTTTGCCAGGCTCTCACTGCGTCGTTCCCTCTGCTCCTTCAAGCGTGTTGCAAGAAGTTTCTGATAAACGGATGCTTAAAATAATTGTGAACTGCAGTGAAAGCTTCAATCTTCCCACCTTTAAATGTCAAGTTTTGTTAGCATAATTCATTTTAATAATTTTGATTGATTTTCCCTATTTTAGATGCTAGGTTATGTTTGGTGCGTATTATGTTTCAACATTATATCCATTTTGCATTAGATAATAATATAACCAGGATTTTTGCTCTTTGGATTAGATAATAATATATGTTTTTGCCCCTGTAATTTATTGTTTATTATGTATGCTAAAAATGCTTTTGGAATAATTATTTTAAGTGGTTGAGCTATGGGATTGTTTAGGTAAACAACATAATACTGCTATACAAACTAAAAGGAATCGAGTATATTTACATGTTTTGTCACCAAAAAAAATAAATTCCCAGCCTAACCCGAATCACTGGAGGCACTACTAAGTCTAGTATACATACTTTTTCTAACCCAGATTGAAGGGCGTCAATGCCACTGACCTCCTGAGAAAACTCTTCTCAATACAAAAAAAAATTCAAGAGGAAGAGATACCAGTGTTCTTGTGGGTCTATCTAGTTTTGCAATTTGGTTATGCACACCCTCACAAGAGATGGACATCCTTGTTCTCTGTTTACAGATTAATAGGACTAGACTTGTTCAGAAAAAAAGAGAGGGACTAGATCTGTGTACATTAAAAAAGAGAGGGACCCACAAGGAGAAACTAAGAATACTTGAATAAGAGACTTCAGAGTTGCTTTTTTTTTTAAGTCCGCTGAGTGAGTCCGCCTAAGAACATGACCGTATATATATATATACACACACACATTTTAGGGAAATTGTATATATCGTGAATTTATGTATCTAATACTTACATGGATAAGGATTAGTGGTTATCCTTTCAGAGAGATTTATTATGTATTTGGCAATTGTAATTTGGCAGAAAGCTTTCACAATATGTAGTAGGTTTTATATTTTAACGTTGGCCTGTTCTATATAGCAGATTCAATTTTGTAATGTAATGGAGATTAATGTGGTGACAGGCATTTTCTCCTGATTCCCAGTTGCTGAATCAAATTCTTCATAGATTCAGAGAGCCTAAAAGTATTACCGTTGATTGCCTCCGTTTGAATAATTATTCTGTCACAAATTTTCTTGGACAAAATGTCCAGGAATTGAAATTACTTAAGGGTTCTTCACTTTCTTCTCAAATTCTTGCTTCCATCGGACAAGCTTGTCCCAATTTAAGGTATTACTTTCTCAATTTTCCTCTTTTTTGCGAGTTTCAAAGATGCCTATAAAAATCTATACTAGTTACAAGGTGGGTTTTATTAACTGAAAATTAAAATTATTTTATATTTGTAGGTTAGAATTCACTTCTCAATCTCTCATTTTCTCATTGATCAATGAAATACCATTTTTTTCATTATTTTACAAAAGATCTACACCTAAACTTAAATATATATATATAACACCTGACACCTTCCCAATTAAATAGAAACAGTTTAGGCAAGTTGTAAGCATCAGTTGCTTATAATCAAGCAAAACAGCTTCCCACAACTACACTTGAAAGAATAAAAATGGGTCAAAATCAGTTAACTGGTTTTGGGCCTCTTTTTCTTTTGAAAAATATGGTTCAAACTTTAACCAACCCAAGAATTTAAAGTAGTTAACCAACCCAAATGGTTCTAGTTAATATATACCCATCAGTTTTTTATAAACCAAATTGTCATGTCTAGTCACATATAATAATATACATAGTTTTGAGGCTTGAAAAACATAAATGGGTTTCCTGCAACTGTAAAAGTCTCTTCCTAAACATTATACTAGTACCATTTAATTATATTAAAGGAAACTGATATTTCCACATGAATTTTTGATATTTTCACATGAAAACCGTCGTTATCTATAAAGACACTTTTCATGTAAAAATATAAAAAAGTCATGTGAAAATATCAATTTCCTATATTAAATAGTTAATATTCAACTTACACCTCGTTTCTGTGCAACATGATTGTACTAGTGTAAATTAGCGGAGGATAAGTAGAGATGTAATTAAGAATCTTGATGATGGAAACTGTATTTTTCTGACAGAGCACAAATTTTAGTGTAACATACCATGTTGGCTTTGTCTATCCGATTTACTACAATGGTAACCGTTCACAGAAAGTTAGTGACAAATGGTAATTTACCTTGAATATATGACTCCAATGTGATAGAAACACCGCTAGGATTATAGGACTAATTCTAAATTACTACCAGCCCGTCCATTCCCATGATTTTTTTCACTCCTAAAGGCTTTGTTTCTTAGCTTTGTAGAATTCTATGCCAAGTGAAATCTAAATGTCAATCACTGTGTAAGTTGTTTGTTCCAAATATTGGAGTTTTATAGCACTTGTCGTACTGATAGAGTTTTAGAATCTTGAGATAGTTGAAACACTTTCTTGATGAGAAGGAACACACGTTTGAAATATTGTTATCCCTTTTGAGGATCATGAAGATTATTAAGTTTGAGAGTTGAAAAAAGCCAATTTTTTCAGCACAAAGAAGGTTAACAAGATGTGTCAGTAACCATTCTTTAAAATCTAAAAAATAATGGTCAGGAAAACTAGTTTTTAAGTTTTTACCACCTCTAAGGCAGCCCCACCAGAATATGAAACCTCCAAATTATTATTATTTTGTAATTATAGAGAAATATTGATATGAAGGTAATGGGTTTGGTGAACTATTTCTGTGTTTCAGCCCCACCAGAGTACGAACCTCGAAATTATTGTTATTATTTTGTAATTATAGAAAATATTGACATGAAGGTAGTGAGTTCGGTGAACTATTTCTGTGTTGCTTTGTTTGTTATCAGGGTGCTTGTTCTGGAATTGGCTGGAAACAACTCACCTGAAAAATTTAACAGTGAACTTGTCCAGCTGCTTGAAGGTTGCTTATACTTGGAGGTTAATGTTATGATAATATCTATTGTTTCTTTTTCTTTAACATGTGTTTTGATTGTGTTGTACTTGACATGGCACTCTATTTTCCAACTGAAGCAATCTTGTTTTATCTTTTAGTCTTTATGTATAAAGATCCGAGGAACGGAACTCGATGCAAATGGTTTCTGCTCCATTGAACTCTTCCTGCCCAAAAGTGTCAAAGTTCTTAAGCTGCAGCCGATTTTTGAACGTAATGCCATCCAAATAATGAAGAAAATTGGAGATGGCAGAGACTTTTCGAAAACCAAAACCAATTTTGGCATCCCTTACTGTCCACTTTTCCCCAGTTTCTCATTGCAGTGCTTATCACTTGTCTTAGATGTTATCTCTGACGAGCTTATCATCATGATTGCACAATCTCTTCCTTCATTGGCCGAGCTGGATCTTGAAGACAGGCCTACCAGTGAGCCAATGCTTCCCCATGACTTGACCAACAATGGGCTTCAGTTCTTGAGTTTGTGTCGGCATTTGACTAGCCTCTCTCTAATGCGAAGTCGACAAAACCTTCCTGTGTATTTCAAAAGACTAAACAATGTTGGCTTCTTTCTGCTTTCTGAAGGATGCAGAAATCTAGAGTCAGTGAGACTAGGTGGATTATCTATAGTTAGTGATGCTGGTTTCACATCAATTCTACAATCCTGTTGGAATCTAAAAAAATTTGAGGTTCGTAATGCAATCCTATTCTCAGACTTGGCCTTAATTGACATCCTTGGTGGTCCGTGTTCCCTTGTTGAGATGAGATTGTTGTCATGCAGTCTTTTGACTAGTGCAGTTGTGGAAGATATAACCTCTAATAGTATTTTGGAGGTGCTTGACCTGAGTGGCTGTAGGAGCATCGCTGATGCTTGCCTTGTATCTGTTTCATGCCTTAATACCCTAAATACCTTGGATTTATCCGGGGCTGATGTCACTGACAGCGGTTTGGCCGTTTTTGGTAAAGGGAATTCGCCCATTACGCGTTTATGTCTTCGAGGCTGTAAGAGGGTAACTGACAAAGGAGTTGCTCTTTTGTTCAATGGCGGAGGGACGATTAGAAAGACATTGTCAGCATTGGATGTTGGGCACATTCCCGGAATATCAGACAAAGCCATTCAGACCACTGCTGAAGTTGCTCTAGCCCTTTCAGAACTGTCTATGAGATATTGCTATTATGTGACAGATGCTTCAATTAAAGCACTGGCTTCGAAGAGAAGGTTCCAGGATGGAAGCAAACTACTACGGAAGCTTGATCTCTATCGCTGCCTTGGTTTATCTGTTGAGTCGTTGGAGTTACTGAAAAATCCTTCATTTTGTGCTTTACAATGGCTTGGTGTTGGGTTAACCCGTTTGACTAGTAAAGGAGATGTTGGTTTGGCCGAAATTTGCAGAGGAAGGCCGTGTCTGACTCTATGTCGCGAGGGCTGTGAAGTGGGTTGTCATGATGGATGGCAGTTCCACTATTCTACTAAAGGTTAATGCTTTCTTGTGATTAACTGCTTCTGAAATGTTTTGCACATCTATTTTCTGGATAATTATGTCATTCGTATGCTTAGTGAAATGAGTCTCAGTTCTGCTATTCTAGACCCAGCCTGTCTGAGGGGGAGCCAGTAGGCATAAAATGGTAACATGCACATATGAGAGGGAGAAGAGGACGTAAAATGTAGATTTTGACATGCAGTCAAGAAACAAAAGTATTAGACCAAAGGTGATAGCCTAGTGATAGAGGTCTCTCCCTTTGCACAGGTTCCAAGTTTCCCTCCAAGGCCCTAGGATAGAATTGTATCCATAAATTTACTATATTGTAATAGTGTAGGTTCTAAAAAAAATGAAACAAAAGTACTGTATAACGGTTCCATTGTTTGGATTCCAATAAATCTTGAATGCATCACAAGCTTTCTTCATTCTTTCTCTCTACTCAACTGTGTACTCGACGGTAGACAATATGCTTTTTGCATCGTTTGACCCAGGGAGATACTAGCATTATTTTCACTTTTCTAACAAAGTGCATTTAGTTGTGTTCTATAACCGACTCTTGTTAAAACATCAGTGGAGTTATATATAGTCTGGGCATGGCATAGCAAATGTAATTGAACGATACAAGTAGGACCTTTATGATACTTATTACCTTTGATTGGCCTATAATTTATATTCTTCACTCAAAATGCATATTAAAAATACAAAACAAGGTTGCAATGTAATTCATGATAATGTATCACAAGGTATTTTGGCAACCAAAGATGGGTGGGGGGTGGGGGGTGGGGGGTGGGGGTGGGGGTGGGGGGGGTTTAAGCTCTCCTAATGGTTCATGCCAAAATATTACCTCCACAATCCCATTCTTGGGTCCAAGGAAAAGGATGGTGCAAGTGAAGAGCTTAAGCTAATTTGAGCTACATCCGGAAATGTGACCTTCCGTTTGGCCACTCAATGGAACCCTAATGTGCAAAGAGTATTGTAAACACCCCTGTTGATTCTAACTTCGGATAAACCCTTCAAAACCCTTGGACTATGTTTGTTTGTAAGGATTATAATTCTAAAATTATAATCTTTATCATTATAATCCCAAAATTATTAATCCCGAGATTATAATTATAATCTCAAGACTATTAAGTTATTTTATAATCTTTAAACTAATAGTCCAAACAAGACACTTGAGATTAATAGTCATATCCTAGCAAACAAACAGTCTTGATAATCAAGATTAGAATTTAGCATTAACCCAATGACAAAATGGTCAAAGAAAGAAACATATTGGACTAGGGCAACTGTCAATTAACAGAGCATTTGTAGCCATGAGTAAAAATTTTAAATTTAACAAGCAACCGCTTCTATGATTTAGTTAATCATTCATACTTGAAAAATGGCAAAAGAACCAATAGTGGCTTGTTTCACAAATGGTGAAAAATTTGTACTTACTGAATAAACTGGTAAATTGTGTACTTAACAGTCATCAACAAATTCACCATTTATGCATACTCAAACAATCGCATTATCCTCATTAAAACATTGAAAATGAAATGAAAACTAGGTAGGAACATCCAAAAAATAAAGGGGCAAGAACCAAAAACTATGAACAACTTTGTCAGGAATTGTCTAAGGTCTATGGCAATGAAACTCCCTATACTTGTATGTGCTATGCAAGGAGAGCTGCTGTACTAGTAGCATTTAGTGATGCAACTTGAATCATATCGAGCTTTCAAATAAAGGCAGTTCTTCCTCCCCTCCGACTTTGCCGGTCATAGGCAGTGTTAAATTTATCAACCAACTCATTCATAGTACTGCAAAAGAAAATTCACTGACTGTTAAGAAAATTGATTGGCTGCAAGTCGAAAACACAAACACACTAAACAATGTTTTTAGTCAACGGAAAAGAACATTTAATCAAATTCCATTTGCCTACTACCCAATTGTGATTCATTGCACATGCCTAATACATAAAAATTCAGAATCACTGCCACCTTTCACTTCTGATTCTCACATAAAGTATTGCAGCAGTCCCAACCTAAGTGAAATAAATAACCCAGCAAATCTGTACAAACCAGTTTGTTCAGTCACCACATAATGTGCATACTCGGCTCTTTAGGTGGCAAAATCATTGCACCCCCAATCACTTCTAACTGAGATATGTTTTATGCTTCACTAAGCCCCAGGGCAATTGATCACACTGCCCAAATTTGTGGAAAGAGGGTTTGTACTCTCAATTTGCAACTGACCAAGTTTGGACTGCCGGTTGCATGCAGCCCAAACCTTTTGATTTGGCCAAACATGTGGAGGCATATTTTATTCTTCCACATTCATTCAATGTGCCTGTGAAACACTAAGAGGGTGTTTGAGATTGCTTATATGCAGTCAAACATGCTTATAATCAATTTTAAAAAGCAAAAAGTGTTTGGTAATTTAATTCTAAAACAGCTTATAATCACTTTTTATGGAAATAATTAGACGTTCCAATTTGGTTGGAGCTTCTAATTATTTGTCAAATCTAATAATTAGGTTTGACCAAGTATATTACTAACCTTTCCCTATTTATTATAGTAATTCCAACTATTACTCGTCTTTACTTCTCAAAACATTTCTTTTTAGTAATTAATACTTGAAATAAGTAATTATCAATTTTTTTTTATACCAAACACTTCATACTTTTTACTAGTTTCAGTGCTTTTTATTTACCAAGCGCACACTACTTTTTAAAAATTGATTAAAAGCAAAAGCAGTAACCATAATCATTAATCACATTTTTTAAGCAATCTCAAACACACTCTAAACTTTATTCTTCCACATTCATTCAATGAGTCCCTAAACTTAATTTACTTTCTAATGTGTCCCTTGGCCTTGCATGGTTTTGCATATAGACAATGCTTGACAGAGTGCCCGGCCGAGATAAGCAATTCACTATTTTGGGAAGAAACATGCAGCATGAAAAATCCATATATATGATTTAATACAATTCTAAAATAAACTCTTCAACAAGTTTGCTACCGATAATGATTTCCTAGATGTCAAGCATTTGTGATGCAGGTTCAAGAGTTTGGAATTATTGTATTAAAAAAATAGGAGATGCAACTATCTCAAAAAGCTGTGTATCATACCTTGAGCAGTTGGTGAACATGGCCAGGTAACTAACCAATAGCGTGTCATTGTATTCCTACAAAAAAGAATTGGAGGCAATCAAACATGTGTCAAAGATGAGGATTTATTTTACTCAGATAAATGGTTTACTGTAGTATATAGTAAAAAATTCCATAGTAACACCAATGAAGCCCAAATGGTAATTATCTAGGGGTGTTCATTTGGATCGGTTTTCCGATTTTCCGAACCGGACGGTTAGGGATAAAAAAGAACCGGTCCGGTTCGGTACAAAAAACCGGTATATACCGGTTTTTCGGTACCGGTTTCGGTTCTGCGTTTTAATGTTCGGTAAAAACCGAACCGGACCGGTATATACCGGTTTTCTATTTTTTTTTTATTAATAATTTATTAAAATAATAATAATAAAATAATGATTATAATAATAAAAAAATAATAATATTAATAAAACTAATAATAATAATAAAATAATGATTATAATAATAAAAAAATAATAATATTAATAAATAATAATAATAATAATAAAATGATAATAATAATAATAAAAATAATAAAATAATAATTTTCGGTAAAAACCGGTACCGAACCAGTACCGCCGGTTCGGTATACTGGTCCAACCGGTTCCGGTATCGGTATCAATATTTGGCCTATTTCGGTATCGGTTCGACTCGGTACCAGTCCGGTTCGGGCCGGTTTTTACCGGATGAACACCCCTAAATTATCAGAACTCTCACATTTTGTTGGTCAAAAATAGATAAATGGCCAGATGCTGAAAACACTCACCATCAAGAAATCATCTTGAAATTTCAAAGACTCAATGGCTGGTAATCTCCTTAAAAGACTAGAAACTTGTCTTAGCAATGAATTCTCACAAGGTATTTCACCTGCATTTGAGGCATTAATAGTGTTAGTAATCTTAAAATAGATTATTTCATTAGATTTTTTAGTAAAGCAATCAT
Source organism: Panax japonicus (assembly GCA_020205505.1). Taxonomy (NCBI): domain Eukaryota; kingdom Viridiplantae; phylum Streptophyta; class Magnoliopsida; order Apiales; family Araliaceae; genus Panax; species Panax japonicus. The sequence continues at coordinate 8,216,386 of CM035109.1, read as the reverse complement.
GAACTAATTCAAATTTAAAAAACATACTCATCAATATTGTTCAGAAGACTTTTATCTTCATTGTAGAATTCGGTGGTAGAAGCTTCAGATTTTTCAGACAATTAAGTTATTTCACATAACATAACTTAGCTAGTTCAAAGCAGGAATTGCTAAAAACTAATGTGTGAGGACTCCCACTTGTCAGACAAGACTTGAGCCCTCGGAACAAGGAGATTAGACTAACTGACATGATTATTATGCATACTTCATAAATGATTTACAGGAACAAACTCAGTAATGATGATATTTAAGATACCAAAAAAGTAGTGATGATACTCGTCCTCACAAGCAGGTCTCGTTAGTATTTTTAATTAATTTTTTTTTTGGGGGGGGGAGGGGGACCTATAAACGAAGTTTTAGAAAACTTAAATATGGTTTTTAACTGTAAATAGCAAATACTTTTTTGGGAAAGTAAATAGCAAATACATTGCCGAGAGAGATGGAGAGAACAGAAAAGCATTTTCCACGAGGGGTTATCAAATCCAGTTGGCACACAAAAATTGTATCTAGGAAGGTACACCCAGGACATAGAGCCCCTCCAACTATTTAATGCCTAGATGAAACCAATACAAAATCATTTGCCCAACCAAAAAGGAGCTCTCAGTTATTTAGATATTAAGTTTCTATTTTCCAGTAGGTCAGTCTATTTCTCTGTTAACCTCTTAAAAACCCTTGTAATCCCAAACAGTCAAACTTCTTATATACAAACATGCTACTTAATAATAGAAATATACCTTTTTGCATAGCAAGAAGATAGTGGTGAAGAATTCTGATTCTGCTATTCAGCATCTTGATAGCACTATGTATGCCCGTAAGATGAGCGGCCACTACACAAAACATAGACTTATCAGACATCTTCACACTTTCTTTGCTTGATGGGGAAAAAAAATAATCTAGAAGAATAGAATAGCCGAGAATAAGCAAATAGAAGTTCAAGAATATTGAGACTGGAGGAGGGATATGGAGAGCTCACATTGAGTTGCAGCAGAACCTCCATCCGACGGTTTAAGATGCGCGACATGGTCAACTGAAATACGTTCTGCTTCTACAGTCTTCAAATCAAGAAGGAGATTCAGTCACCTGGTCTCAAATACTTGTTTGAAACATGACATAAACTAACAAAAGAACCAAACCTCTATGCTGTAGCTTGAACGAACAAAAATCAGTTGCGGGATCCCATCTATGATGTGCAACTCTGTGTCGTAGCAGGTAGTCCATGTAATGAAAGAACCTCATATCAGTAAAAGTATAGGAAAAGATAAAAATAAATTATCTAAAGCAATAGAGTGAATAACCAAGAGATACATTATTGGCAGAAGGAAGTAAAAAAACTAGACTATATAAACATATTCCACTTGAAAGCACAATTTAATTCTCTACCAGGGCAAATAATTTTGAGAAACCAATAACATCAGCGGTTAGCAAAAAGCAAAAGAATGAACGGTAAATCTTCAAAGAAGTTTGGAGAAATATCATCCATAAATGAAAAGACTAAAGGAACTCCATGGCCCTGAGTCCTAGAATGAAATAAAACTTGAGAAGTTCAATGTGCTCAAAAGTTTCATTCACAAAGATATATCCAAGTCAACAACTACTGAATGCTGAAACCGATAAACTAAATATCAGGATGTCTTCGGTTAAAGAATTCATATTAGTCAGAATGCTGCCTCATTTCCCATCTAAATTTATAATATCAGACGGAAGCTTGTGAAAAAAACATAAACATGATACAAACATTTAACAGCAATGTTATATTAAAGCTTTTAAGAACTAGACCCACAGATCGTGGAGATATGAAGGGCACAAATAGAGTGCACTAACACATGAAGCATCAACACATTATATGAAATTCAACTCAACTCAACAAATCCATTTTATCCCAAGCTAGTTGAGGTAGGCAATAAAATCTAGATTGACATATTATTTGCAATTAACCTGTTATAAGTTCATCTACCTAACACCGTGAATACGAAATTTCCATTAAAATTCACTTGCTCAGTATAGTGCAACGTAATATGAATTTCAAAAAATTCACATGGTGAAGATGAAATTGGTCAATTGCAAAGAACAACTCACAATACGGATAAGCATAGGCTACATACCACTTTCAAAGATAGTCACGGGAAGATCCTTCTGTGCATGATTGATTGAAGGATTCAGCAGAACATATAAGGGGTTCTCATTAATATCCATCAACTGTAAAAGAGAGACATTCATCATGATATATCTACTAAAACAAAAGTGCATGTATTGCAGTTTAATATTCTACGAGATGAATGCATCAACCAGTAGGCACATGTTAGAAAGAGAGTATTCAATAAACAATGCGGAAACTTGGACATGGACAAGGGTAAGGTTTTGTACAGAAGGAACCATGGCCCATGATATCGGACCAGTATTCTAAAAATACCTACCTAGGTCCCTTGGCGCCGGCCCCGCCTAGGCGCTAGGCCCCCCTGGCGCCTCACTTAGGCCCAAGGCAGGCAAAGAAATCCCTACAGAAAATTAGGCAGGGCCTAGGCAGGATCTAGGCGAAGAGTTTTTTTTTTTAATAACTATCCAAAGCAGATCTTAATATATTTATTTTTCTAATGATTTAGTAGATTCATAATACAGATTGTAGTATATCAAATCACAACAAGTGAACAATATCAAATCAAAATGGATAATTTTATTATAGTTGTAATTTTTTGAACTTGTACCAACTTTAAATTATATAAATGATGCTACATTTATAATATTTAGTTTAATTCAATATAATTCTTAAATTTATGTTTAGTTTCTTAAGTTTTAATATTGAATTAAATTCTTGAAATTTTAAATTTTATTATTTAATAGAAATCTTGTTTATGAATAAAACTAATATGTTAAAAATGTTTGAATTGTGAAAAATTGCATGTTTGTGTTTGAACTTTAACATTAACAATATGAATATGTGTTTGAACTTTAAGCAAAGGTCTTTATTATCTTAATTATAGATTATTTTGTTTGGATAAATGTAAAATAAAATATTAAAATTGACTTAAAATAAAAAATTCCGCCTAGGCCCCCGGCCCTCCCCCTCCCCCTCCCCCTCCCCCTCCCGCTCCCGCTCCCGCTCCCGCTCCCGCTCCCGCTCCCGCTCCCGCTCCCGCTCCCGCTCCCGCCTTTTAGAACATTGAATCGGACATCTTAATGAATAATTTTTTCCAAGTGAGAATCTACTCACAATAAACTAAAAAAAATTACAATATTTAATCCCGATCCTTTCCTTTTTCTGGTACAACAATAATGTAAAACAGAGGTAATTTCATAGGTCAACCACAGTAAAATATTATCAAAAAGGTGGAGTTGTTGGTAAATGAAAGAATTGGGATTTAGATCCCCTCTATTACACCTTCCCTTCAATTCCATTCAAAACGCCATATTTTTATAGTCGTGAATAGTATAATTGAAATCAATACCGATCAACTAATTTATTATATTGAATAGCATAATTGTTCCAAAATGAAAGTAATCCAATGATTTTTTGTCATTTGATGAACCTGTTGATTTTTCATCAAAATTTTAATAGATTAAAATTCTTTTAGAATTTTAACGGTGAAAATATTTTTTATGATTCTAATTTTTTGTAGGATTGATCTTAATGTCATCAACTATCTATTAACATATTTTGATCATCAGTGTATTGGATGAAATTGGAGGAAATGTGTAATGGAGAGGAGCCAAATCCAAATTCCAAAGTATTGGCAGCTCACTCGATCCACACACAAATGTACAAATTTTTGCATAAATTTACAAACATGTAAGAAACGAGGCACTTTTATTTGTCAAGAAAGTATACAATTGACTGGAATTCCTTGTCTCTTATTTTTACAAGCAGAACTTGCTTAGACCAACACCTTTAGCGTCTCTCACCTGGATTGAGGGTGTGTCAAATCCCTTCTCAAAGCTTTTCATCCAAAATGTCTAAAAAAAAATTTGTGCTGCCTCACATTATTTATCACTAGATTTCTGTTTGTTATTTTAATTGGGGGCGGAGGTTCTAGGAATTGGGTAGGGATGCACAACAAGTCGGCCTGGTCTGGCCTGGGCTTGGGCCTGCCAGGCCTGGGGCTTTGACCAGGCCAAGCCGTTGATTTTTGGCCTCCAGGTCAGGCCTTGGTCGCTGGGCTGTGGCCTGGCTAGGCCTGCAGGCCAGACCAGACCTAAGGCCAGGCCAGGCCCAGGACCAAGGCCAGGCCCGGCCCAGGCCCAAGGTCTTGGCTGGTCTGGTCCCTTTTTTTAATGTTACATATTAAATATTAAAAATATAAATAATAAACTATAAATTAATAAATTTTGTAAAAATGATGCAAGATTTTTGAGATTTATTTTATTTTAACATTCTATTACACACCAATATAAATTGAATGATTAAAACAAAAATAAATATATTCATCCTAAATTACAAAAAATATATAATTTAGATGTAACTGAAATATAAAACAAATTGATTTCTTAAATATATGTCTAATTGTACTATGCACTTCGTATTAATATTTAATCAACTATGTAACTAACTTATTATTAATATTAAATATACTACCTAGTTATATTCATTGAAGATGTATATTAATTAAATGTATCAACAAGAAATCAAGAATGAATAATTAAAATTTTAAATTTTATTGATGTATTAATTAAAACTAATGTACTATAATATATAAACTACAACAATGAATAAGTAAAATTTTATACTTTATTGATGAATAATTATAAATTTAAAGTTTAAAAATTGGATAAAAAATCATGTAAGGTCTCAGGTCAGGCCAGGCCTCATGCCAGTCCTAGCCAGGCCCAAGGCCGGGCCAGGTCAGGCCCAAGGTCAGGCCTTTTTGCAAGCCAGGCTAGGTCAGATTTTTGTCTAAAAAAAGCGGCCTTTTCAAGTCTTCTAGGCCAGGCCTAACCGGGTCAGGTCTTGACCAGGTCAGGCTTTGACCAGGCCGGGCCCAGGCCAAACCAAGGCCAGGCCGCAGGCCTCAGGCCTTTTGTGCATCTCTAGAATTGGGTACAGAAGTCCGAAGATTAATATACTTTCCCTCCACACGCCATTATACAGAAAAAGGGGAGGGAGCACACTATTTTTTGCCTTTTGGGACAATCTAACAACAACTTTTAACTTGCATAGAGAGGGATTTGCAGTAACGGTTCCAGTATAACCTCAATGTGACAATCACTTTCTTTTTCCCTGCAAACCCCCTGAAATAGATTACCTGAATAGATTTGGAAGGAGCAGGGATATATCAGAAGCCACAGTGTAATTTAAACTCTTTATTAACCCTTCTCTAGTTACCTTGTGCTTTTGGTGTCACGTTTCTGCTACTTCAATTATTTACGGAACACAAAAAGACTTTCAAGTTACATAACCTAATTCTATTAAGAAGATATTCGTGTACCTGTCACAAACATGCCTATATCTCATACACAAAAAGTAAAAGAAAACAATAAACTATCAGCACCAAAATGCTATGCAAAAACTAGCTAAATTCAGAGTTTGTATATGCAACAGTTCAATAGGTTCATATTTTCATACAATGTATTGAAGGAATAAGATTTAAAGTTTAGAAAACTTACAGCTTTGTGAATAATCATATCTGGCTCCTGTGCATCACTCCCCGTTGAATACCATCCAAGTATATAGAAGTTAGGGAATACCTTCTTATCTGCTCCATTCATATTAAAACATTCTATTCAATGTCTCAGCAAACCCTAGAATCTAGTACAGTAGTATCAACACACAAGATTATAATTACGTATATCCACAAAGAGATAGAGCAGTAACAGAGGACTAACATAGCTCTTGCTTCTTCTCGAGGAAAGCACGGTCGAGTGATTGAGTAGATTGATCGTAGAGAAGCTCGAAGCTGTTGAAAATCTCAACGGTTCGTCCTCTCTGTACGCCGATCACGCAACCGAAAACCCTAGGCGGAGGAGAAGGCGGCGATGGGGCGACGACGCCGTTGGCCTGAGGGGAAGGGCCTTGAGACTGAGACTTGACCCGAGTGTAGTGATCCGATATGTTTACCATAACCAGTGGGTGGAGCTTGAATGTCAGCCCACTGCTAGACGACGACGCCATTATTTCTCTCTAACTTTCTGGCGTAGAAACCCTTGTCCTCCTCCCCAACGGATTGTCGATGCTCCGGCGTATATTGAGATTTGGACGGAGTGTTTCCAGCGTTCTCTTCCGCTCTTGCACAGTTGCTCTGTGATTGTTGGTTTTGAAAACGAGAGAATGAAAAATAGAGGGTTGAGTTTTTGTAGTAAAGAAAAAGACTTGTCTATACATTTATGATTTATCTATCACACAACTCACATTTCCCGTCCAGCCCACAAATATACATATTTATTTTTTATACGATAGTAGTATTATTTATATATTTAATGTAATTTTATTTATAAAAATAACATTATTGTCCGGATCAAGTGCATACTGTGACGCCCCCAAAATAGGTATACAGCACCCATTCTTAATCACTAAATACATGGTACAGAAACAACTACAACTTTGTTAATACAACATAAAAACTGTGAGTTTAAATACAAATATTGTCATCTAGACAATATCCACACTCAAATAAGTTCTCATTATAATTATTAATACACTATTTTACAGAATTGTGAGGACTACTATAACAACTTCTAGAATCATCATTCCACACCCAGACTAGAACTCGCTACATTCTCGGCTCCTGAGAAGAAAAATGGAACAACAAGGAAAAGGGTGAGCTCAACTAGCCCACTAAATAACATTATGACTAAGATAATATAGAACAAATTATCATTAGTCATCAGCAGAGAAAAATCTAATAGAATACAATAGACAACCAATTTTAAATCAATCTTCGCAGCGGAAATAATAATTAATTAGAAGAGTTAAGTAGAGAATGCAAACTACTATCTTCTATATATGAATTTAAAAGTTCATCGTCGATTTTTTATCCCTGTAACATCAATCAATATATATCTGAAATCAAATATTCATCTTTGCACTACAGGCCAAAGATTTTCATCAGTTGGTCATGTTCATCTAAACACCTGTTCATCTTTGCACTACGGGTCAAATATATTAATCAGTCGGTCATGTTCATCTCAACACCTGTTTATCTTTGCACTACGGGCCAAAGATATTCATCAAAAAATTATTCATCTTTGCACTACAGGCCAAAGATATTCAGTAATATCATCATTTAGGATTGAAGATGATGAAAAATATTTTAAAGAAAACGAATCCAGTGAAACAAAAGAACAAGTATTAAGGATTCGTACTTTAAATAATTCAAGTTCAAAAATACTTCATAAATAACCAGATTGAAGTAAAATTAAAGAATGAAGATCAAAACATAGATCCAATCAAAGATAGGAATCATAACAGACAATTTTGGACACATAAAAGAAAATTTAATTTTTCTGTGAATAGTGTCGTATTCGTAAATAGTGCCGTATACGTAAATAGTGTCGTATATGTAAGACCCCAAATTTTATGAAATAAAAATATTCAATTTTTCTTATAATTACTATTCAGTAAAAGGTTAAATTGATAAAAGTTAAAGTTAAGGGTGGTATATGAAATATTTTTCAAAATACGCAAGTGGTTATAAAATATTCATTGTTGTCGGGGAATATTCGTACGACGGTACAGCCATTTGTAGGCCCCATAACAGAATAACTGTCGGATGAAGAAAACGACAAAATTAAGTTTTTATAAATAACGGCGTAATCGTTACCGTTAACACTGTTGGAATACCCGGTTGGTAAAATAAAATAATACGCGTTGTTGCACAGTAGCACACGGTATTACACAGTATTTTAGAATTATTGATTCTTACGTAAGAATGCACTACTCAATAATTGTTACAGTAATTACTGTTCAATATTTTATTTTATTGATTCAATAATTGCTGCGTTGATATTTTATATTATTATTGTTTCAATAATTGTCATTGCACAATATTTCTCATTATCAGATCAATAACTCGTATTATTTGAATAATATTATTAGATAGCATTATTGGCAATGTCTAGAAAGTTCTGTCAAGGAGAGGTTTGGTCATCTAATTGCGCGCCAGTAAGGAGAAATCCTTATTGGAAAGCCCCCTCTATCCTGGGAACGGCCTGGTTGTCAGTACTGTGATTCTGTAATATTATTTTTGAATAATTAATTATTAATTATTATGATAAAGAAAATATTTTTTTTATGTGGATATAGAGGGAGGAAATTTTTAATGTGACAATTGTTGAAAATTAATATTTTATCTTTTTTTAATAAAATAATTCATTTAAATATATTATTTTTATAATATATTGATGGTGATATTTTTACAATGAATGTGGGATATATGAGTATATGAGAAGGAAGAGTATTTTGGTGACATTAAATGATTAACACATGTTTTGGGTGTCGGTGGACCACAATTCTTGATCGAAAATTTATTATAGACTGTAAAATCGTCCGTTTATAGATTTCGGTCAATTTCTATTTGGAATTTGGAAAAACTTCCTTCTGCAAAGTTGTAGATAATTGAATTTCCTATAAAAACTCGCGAAATTCGAATTTTCTGATAAAAGAGCTATTTATTGTGAATTATTGAAGTTCCGGAGTTCCGAAATAATTGATTTTTGGAAATTTTAATTATTTTATTTAAGAAAAACGTTTTTGTGGTAGTTGGCACATGGGTGGCTGATGTTTTTGACCAAAGATGGCTTTCAAAATTGGTTGGTGAAGGTTGGTGTGGAATAAGAAAAAAGAAAATGATATTTTATTATTTTAATCTCCTTTGGCGTTCTAACATTTTTCTATAAATAGAGGGCTAAGTTAGAATTGAAAATCACACCAGAAACTGAAGTTTTCTCTTTATTTCTCTCTCTATATTATCAAGTGTATTCTTGTATCTTGAGTGTTGCTATACGGTGCAAGTTCGTTCAGCGTTATTTCAGTCAGAAATACAGCTCTTTTGAGGTAAGAGATTTTAAGGGTTGTTATATTTTTCATGTTTTCGTAACTTTGCAGACCTTCAAAAATTCTGAAAAAATTTAAAATGATAATTTGATGAGTTTTGTTGATTGTGTCCAAAAATGGTGATTTTTGGATGTATAGATTAAGAGATATGAATTTTACGGGAAAAGACTATTTTAAAAGTAACCGCTTATAACTCCTTGTGGTTAACTCCGAAATTGATGAAATTTTTATTGGGAGTACATATATATAACATGGGTATATTCTATAAATTTCAGAATTTTTGGATAAAAGTACAATTTATGATAAATGTTTTAATATTCGGCGGTTTTGGCCATATGAAAAATAGTAAATGAATTTTAAAAATTCTGAGAAAAATATATGTTCAATATGAGACTATATTCTGCTAAATCTCAGAAAAGAAATATTTTTGGAACTGATTTAGTATTTTTTATGAAAATGGACTAGTTATGAGTAAATGAATTAAATATGTCGTGTGAAGTAAGAAAATTGGAAAATAAGATTTTATGGCTTGAGAATCCTATATGAGGTATATGCAGATTTTTGATGAGGGTTTTGGTTATTGGTGATGAGATCTTATGAAGTTTGGCATTTTAGAATGATTAAATGCATTATTTAGTAAAGTGTAAACAATTAAAATAAATTGTTTATAAGCTTAAGAAATATTATTCTTTCAATATCACTATACAAAAATATTGGTAAGGATTTTATTGTGGAATTTCTACCTTTTTTATGTCGGGGTTACTATTCACGAGTTACTATTCATAAGTTACTATTCACGAGTTACTATTCACGAGTTACTATTCACGGGTACTATTCACGATAAAATTGGTTTCTTTTTCTAACCAAATTATAGTTGATTTATGAATATTACTCTTGAGATTAAATCTAGATGTTTTGATTATATTGATTTTACTATCATATATAACATTTTTATAACCCTAATGATGATATTTCTCTTTGACTTGAGTGTAAAGATGGGTAGATTTTTGGTATGATCATGACTATGGGTTCTCTTTGGCCAGTAGTGCAAAGTTGAATTGTTGACTGATATGATCATGACCATTGGTGATACTAATGAATATCCTTGGCCGTAGTGCGGGGATGGTTTATTTAGCTGAGTCTCAACGATTGGTTTTATAGTTGAATATCTTTGGCACGTAATGCAAAGGTAGACAACTGATTGTTATGATCATTGTCATTACACTTGAATATCTTCAGCCTTTGGGGTAAGGATATTGAGTAAACGATCTATTAAGCCTTGTGGCAAGAAGGAATTGTTAATTCATGTTATTATAAATATGAATTGTGAACTTAACTAACATCCTTGGTGGTTCAAGTGAAAATAAGTGATGAAAGTTTTATTGGTCTTGAATATAAATATGAACTGTTGAGGAATATCTTTGGCCTGTAGTGCAAAGATGAATTGTTGAGGAATATCTTTGGCATGTAGTGAAAAGATGAATTGTTGAGGAATATCTTTGGCCCGTAGTGCAAAGATGACTTGTTGATGAATATCTTTAGCCCGTAGTGCAAAGATGAACAGGTGTTTAGATGAACATGACTTGTTGATTAATATCTTTGGCTTGTAGTGCAAAGATGACTTGTTGATGTATATCTTTGACTGTAGTGCAAAGATGAATTTATTAGTATGAATATGAACAGGAACTGTGATTTGGTATAACCATGATCTTTGATGTTTCAGGTAAAGACAGGTGATGTAAATTATCTTCGTCCTAGATGAGAAGAGGAATTTATAAACACTTATGGTTATGAGTTATTCATATGATTGTGGAAAGGAATTGTTGATTGATGTTATAAGGATAAAATATTGTTGGTGGACTTTTAACATGAAGAAGATAATAGACTTTATGGTCTATTTGACTCTTCTAATGGATTGCTCGTTCCACTGCAATTATGGTTGAAAAGTTTTATCATCTACCATATGTTCTAAATCTCTGATGTATTACTGTTGAAGACTATTGATAATATATTTATCTTTAGTCATGATATTCTTTACTGAGCTAGTTGTGCTCACCCTTTTGCTTTACAATTCCTTTCAGGTAATAAAAGTGTAGCTGGGTCGAGCGGGGAATAACAGGGGAATAGAACGGTGGTCTATAGATGTTGAGGGTGAGGTGAATTCAACTTTGGAAGGGTGTTTTGTTATACAAAATATCTAATGACATACAACCTCGAGTCATCATAAGACAGGGATGTGCTCATCCATTTTTTGAGTATATTTACAAGCACTACCTATATAATCTTGGTGTTTGTTTGGAGTATAATTTACGATTAGAGACAGTGGAGATAATGATATGTCAAGAAAAGACTCACCATTGGGAAGAATATGATAGTAATCTTCTCATTTTTCTTTGGGGTCTATTGGGTCAACCAAGGATAATTCTGTGGCCATATGATATCTATCATAACCTAGAAGCATGGTCTCCCATGTACGAAAGTTTCCTTGAGCACTTCCCAAAGATTTTAGTTTCTAAAACAGTTTTTGACTATACCTTTATGTAAGGTGTCACTGTGAGGTGTTGTCCACGGTTGGAACATGAGGGTCACATTTGATATATATTTGTATACAAACTTACAGTATATGTGTTGTTGCATTTTGCACGACAATTGTTGTAATAAAGTTGTAGTTGTTTTCTGTACCATGTATTTGGCGACTCCGAATGGGTTGGATGGAATGGACCTATTTTGGGGTCGTTACAGTATACGTGAATAGTAACTTCGACACTAAAAGGTAGAAATTCCACACGAAAAATTATTATGCTTATTGAATAGTAACTCGTGAATAGTAACTCATGAATAGTAATTCTGATATAAAAAGACCAGAATTTCACAAGAAAAATTTACCAATATTCCGGCATAATGATATTGAAAGAAATAATATCATTTTAGAATAAAATAACATCCCTTACCTCAGAAAGAATAGTACTTCTGACTGGAATACTAGATATAGTGCTGAAAGAACTTGCACCGTATAGCAATACTCAAAGTACTAAAATACTCACAAAATACGCTCGATATTATAGAGAGAGAAATAGAGAGAAAACTTTAGTTTCTGGTGTGATTTTCAATTCTAACCTAAGTACCCTATTTATAGAAAAATGCTTAGTACTCCAAAGCAGAAAATTTAATATAATAAGTATATTTATATTATAAATTCTCTACGCACACTTAGCATCTGAAATCAACCACCTAATCACATGTTAAATGAGTCCCAACAATGTAAAAAATGTTTTTGTTAATATAATTATTTAAAACTCCTAAAAATCAATTATTACGGAACTTCAGAACTTCAATAATTCATAACAAATAGCCCTTTTGTCAGAAAATTCGAATCTCGCGATTTTTTATAGGAAATTCAATTCTCTACAATTTGCAGAAGAAATTTTTTGCAAATTCCAAATAAAAATTGACCGAAATCCACATACGGATGATTTTACAGGCTATAATCAAATTTCAGTCAAGAAATGGGGTCCACCGACACACAAAACATGTAACGACCCCAAAATAGGTCCATTCCATCCAACCCATTATGAGTCGCCAAATACATGGTACAGAAAAAACTACAACTTTATTACGACAATTGTCGTGCAAAATACAACAATACATATGCTGTGAGTTTGGATACAAATATATATCAACTGCGACTTATGTCCCAACCGTGGATAGCACCTCATAATGACACCTTATATAAAGGTATAGTCGAAAATTGTTTTAGAAATTAGAATCTTTGGGAAGTGCTCAAGGAAACCTTCGTACATGGGAGGCCATGCGTCTAGGTTATTATAGATATCATATGGCCACAGAATTATTCTTGGTTGACCCAATAGACCCCAAAAAAAACAAGAAGATTACTATCATATTCTTCCCAATGGCAAGTCTTCTCCTGACATATCATTATCTCCACTGTCTCTAATTGATAGTTATATTTCAAATAGACTCCAAGATCATATAGATAGTGTTGGTAGATATACTCAGCAAGTGGATGAGCACATCCATGTCTTATGATGACACGAGGTGGTATGTCATTAGACATCTTGTATGACAGTGGCAAAACACCCTTCCAACGTTGGGTTCGCTTCACCCTAGTTGATTCGCCAAATATAACTACTAAATGATGACCACCATTCTATTCCCCTGTTATCCCCCGCTTGACCCAGCTACACTCGTATTACCTGAAAGAAATTGTGAAGCAAAAGGGTGAGCACAACTAGCTCATTAAAGAATGTCATGACTAAAGATAAATAAATTATCAATAGCCTTCAACAGTAATAAATCAGAGATTTAGAACATATGGTATATGATAAAAAATTTCAATCATAGTTGCAGCGGAACGAGCAATCCATTAAAAGAGTCAAATAGACTATAAAGTCTATTATCTTCTCCATGTTAAAAGTCCACCAATAATGTTTTATCCCTATAACATCAATCAACAATTCCTGTACACAATCACATGTATAACTCATAATCGTAAATGTTGTTCTAAATTCCTTTTTTCATCCAGGACAAAGATAATTTTTATCACCTGAAACATCAAAGATCATTGTTATACCAAATCACAGTTCATGTTCATAATCATACTAATAAAATTCATCTTTGCACTACGGCCAAAGATATTCATCAACAAGTCATCTTTGCACTACAGGCCAAAGATATATATCAACAAGTCATCTTTACACTACATGCCAAAGATATTCATCAGTTGGTCATGTTCATCTAAACACCTGTTCATCTTTGCACTACGGGCTAAAGATATTCATCAGAAATCATTCATTTTTGCACTAAAGACCAAAGATATTCAGTTATATCATCATTTAGGACTGAGGATGATGAAAAATATTTCTAAAGAAACGAATCCAGTGAAATAAAATGACAAGGATTAAGGATTTGTACTTTATTTTATCCATGTCCAAAAATACCTCAAAAATAATCATAGTGGTGTAAAATTCAAGAATGATCAAAACATGGATACAATCAAAGCTAGTATCCACAATAGATATTTTAGACAAAAAGAAGAAATTTTATTTTTCGGTGAATAGTGCCGTATTCGTGAATAGTGTCGTATACGTGAATAGTAACTCCGACACCAAAAGATAGAAATTTCACAAAAAAACATCTTCACGCTTCGTGAATAGTACTTGTGAATAGCAACTCATGAATAGTAACTCATAAATAGTAACTCATGAATAGTAACCCCGATATGAAACAGTTCCAAATTTGATAAAAAATCCAACCAATATTTCGGCATAATGATACTGAAGAAATAATATCATTTGTGAAGAAAATAATCTCCCATTCTATCCCTTACCTCGAAAGACAGTACTTCTAGTTGAAACACCGGATATAGGCTATGAATTGAACTTGCACCGTATAGCAATACTCAAAGTATACTCAAAATACTCACAATAATACGCTCGATATTATAGAGAGAGAAAACTTCAGTTTCTAGTGTGATTTTCAATTATAACCTAAGCACCCTATTTATAGGAAAATGCTTAGAACACCAAAGTAAAAAATTTAATAAATTAATAATTATTAACAAATTTTGTCTACGCCCACTTTGAATTCAGATTTTCAGCATGCTTAACAACACATGAACCCACCAACCCACCATAAAAACGTTTTTGTTATTTTAAACAATTAAAACTTCCAAAAATTAATTATTTCGGAACTCCGAAACTTCAATAATTCCCAATAAATAGCCTTTTCATCAGAAAATTCGAATCTAGCGACTTTTTATAGGAAATTCAATTCTCTACAACTTTTCAGAAGAAAGTTTTTCCAAATTCCAAACAGAAATTGACCGAAATCCATAAACGGGAGATTTTACAAGCTATAATCAAATTTCAGTCAAGAAATGGGTCCACCGACACATAAAACATGCTTTAAATATTTTTGGTAACAAAAATACTCCTCTTCCACATATACTCATATATCCCACATTCATCGTAAAAATATCATCATTATTATATTATTAAAATATAATAATATATTTAAATGAATTATTTTATCAGAAAAAGATAAAATATTAATTTTCAACAATTGTCACATTAAAAATTTTCTCCATCTATATCCACATAAAATCAATATTTTCCTCATCATATAAATCAATAATTAATTATTCACAAATAATATTACAGAATCACAGTACTAGCAACCAGGCCGTTCCTAGGAAAGAGGGGGCTTTCCAATAAGAATTTCTCCTTACTGGCGCGCGATTAGGTGACCAAACCTCTCCTTAGACAGAACTTTCTAGACATTGCCAATAATGTTATCTAATAATATTATTCAGATAATATGAATTATTACTTCAATAATGAAAATACTGTGTAATGACAATTATTGAAACAACAGCAATATAAAATATCAATACAGTAATTATTGAATCAATAAAATAAAATACTGAATAGTAATTACTGTAACAATTATTGAGTAGTGCCTTCTTACGTAAGAATCAATTATTCAAAAATATTGTGCAATACCGTGTGCTACAGTGCAACAACGCGTATTACTTTACTTTACCCACCGGGTATTCCAATAGTGTTAACGGTAACGATTACGCCGTTATTTATAAAAACATTAATTTGTCGTTTTCTTCATCCGACAGTTATTCTGTTACAGGGCCACAAAAGGCTCTGCCGTCGTACGAATATTTCCCGACAGAAAGAATATTCCACAACCAAACGAATATTCCCCGACAACAATGAGTATTTTATAATCACTTGCTTATTTTAAAAAAAAATTCATATATCACCCTTAACTTTAACCTTTTATCAATTTAACCATTTACTGAATTGTAATTATAAGAAAAATTGAATACTTTTATTTCATAAAATTCGGGGTCTTACAATCTCCCCTCCTTATGAAATTTCGTCCCCTAAATTTACGTACCTGGTATTTCGAAAAGTTGAGAATACCTTGTTTTCATTTCAGATTTTATCTCCCGGGTCATTATGGTTTCTCCTTTACTCATCTCCCGTGATAACTTCATTTGTGTTCCCAATTTGTTGCGAAGTCATGACAATCGCTATCCCTCGAACTACTCGGCTTTGACTTGTCTGGGGCAGTATTTGGCGTCATCACTACCGTTGGAACATACTGTTCTATAGGGCATATTCCTCCCTCAACTGCCTCTTCGTACTCCTGATGCATGATCTGAATCATCAATCTTCGATCCATATCAAATTTAGGTTGACCGCTCTGTACAGGGTAATTCAAAACTCGATGTTGAGTTCTCCCAATTGCTTTCCAAAAAGAGAAATTCATATCATCTATTTTAGCCTTCTTAGATCGGACATCTCTTTCCACAATATCCACATGTCGTGTGGCTTTTACCCATGCATCACTCATTCTTACTCATTCAGTTTTTTCTTCTTTCAGCTCAGATTCCATCTTTATCATCTTACACTCTGCCAAAGAATGCTTCTGTTCAAGCATTACATATCGGGTAACACAAGCTTGAATTGTTGCATCCTTTTACTCCACGACCGCCTGTCGTTCTTCAGCCTGTTCTTCTAACTCATGAATACGATTTTGAAATTCTACATTTTGATCATATAACACCTCTAATAAACTCTCCTCGGGTACCACTTCTTCCTCTTCTGCCTCACTCTCAACTGTTACCTCTGCGACTATCTCGGGTGCAACTATCAATTCTTCACTCACCACATGGATATCTCTAATTCCTTCTTCGCCTGACATCACATTATCATGGTTAGTGATTAGAGGTATCCCCACAGTCTCATTCACTCCATTGTTAGCATTCTCAGCTGCCATTCTCAAATACTGACATAAAACAAGGGTTAATTAAACAAATTAACATATCACATAATATCCGTATATTATGACCGACCAATAATTAAGCTTAGGTAGGACATACTAGCGAATGATTTACTCATCTCTCCCCTCCTAGTTCTAATCCCGATCTCCGCCAGATATCATATCCCTAAGCTCTGATACCAAATGTAACGACCCCAAAATAGGTCCATTCAATCCAACCCATTCTGAGTCGCCAAATACATGGTACAGAAAACAACTACAACTTTATTACAACAATTGTAGTGCAAAATACAACAATACATATGCTGTGACTTTGGATACAAATATATATCAACTGTGACTTATGTCCCAACCGTGGACAGCACCTCATAATGACACCTTACATAAATGTATAGTCAAAAACTATTTTAGAAATTAGAATCTTTGGGAAGTGCTCAAGGAAACCTTCGTACATGGGAGGCCATGCGTCTAGGTTATTATAGATATCATATGGCGACAGAATTATCCTTGGTTGACCCAATAGACCCCAAAGAAAAATAAGAAGATTACTATCATATTCTTTCCAATGGCAAGTCTTCTCCTGACATATCATTATCTCCACTGTCTCTAATTAAGAGTTATATTTCAAATAGACTCCAAGATCATATAGATAGTGCTGGTAGATATACTCAACAAGTGGATGAGCACATCCATGTCTTATGATGACACGAGGTGGTATGTCATTAGACATCTTGTATGACAGTGGCAAAACACCCTTCCAACGTTGGGTTCGCTTCACCCTAGTTGGTTCGCCAAATATAACTACTAAATGATGACCACCGTTCTATTCCCCTGTTATCCCCCGCTTGACCCAACTACACTCGTATTACCTGAAAGAAATTGTGAAGCAAAAGGGTGAGCACAACTAGCTCAGTAAAGAATGTCATGACTAAAGATAAATAAATTATCAATAGCCTTCAACAGTAATAAATCAGAGATTTAGAACATATGGTATATGATAAAAATTTTCAACCATAGTTGCAGCGGAACGAGCAATCCATTAGAAAAGTCAAATAAACTATAAAGTCTATTATCTTCTCCATGTTAAAAGTCCACCAACAATGTTTTATCCCTATAACATCAATCAACAATTCCTGTCCACAATCACATATATAACTCATAATCGTAATTGTTGTTCTAAATTCCTTTTTTCATCCAGGACAAAGATAATTTTTATCACATGAAACATCAAAGATCATGGTTATACCAAATCACAGTTCATGTTCATAATCATACTAATAAATTCATCTTTGCACTACGGCCAAAGATATACATCAACAAGTCATCTTTGCAATACAGGCCAAAGATATTCATCAACAAGTCATCTTTGCACTACAGGCTAAAGATATTCATCAGCTGGTTATGTTCATCAAAACACCTGTTCATCTTTGAACTACGGGCCAAAGATATTCATCAGAAATCATTCATCTTTGCACTAAAGGCCAAAGATATTCAGTTATATCATCATTTAGGACTGAGGATGATGAAAAATATTTCTAAAGAAACGAATCCAGTGAAACAAAATGATAAGGATTAAGGATTCGTACTTTGTTTTATCTATGTCCAAAAATACCTCAAAAATAATCATAGTGGTGTAAAATTCAAGAATGATCAAAACATGGATACAATCAAAGCTAGTATCCACAATAGATATTTTAGACAAAAAAAAGAAATTTCATTTTTCGGTGAATAGTGTCGTATTCGTGAATAGTGTCGTATACGTGAATAGTGTCGTATACGTGAATAGTAACTCCGACACTAAAAGATAGAAATTTCATAAAAAAACATCTTCACGCTTCGTGAATAGTACTCGTGAATAGTAACTCATAAATAGTAACCCCGATATGAAACAGTTCCAAATTTGATAAAAAGTTCCAACCAATATTTCGACATAATGATATTGAAGAAATAATATCATTTGTGAAGAAAATAATCTCCCTTTCTATCCCTTACCTCGAAAGACAGTACTTCTAGTTGAAACACCGGATATAGGCTATGACTTGAACTTGCACCGTATAGCAATACTCAAAGTATACTCAAAATACTCACAAGAATACGCTCGATATTATAGAGAGAGAAAACTTCAGTTTCTGGTGTGATTTTCAATTCTAAACTAAGCACCCTATTTATAGGAAAATGCTTAGAACACCAAAGTAGAAAATTTAATAAATTAATAATTATTAACAAATTTTGTCTACGCCCACTTTGAATTCAGATTTTCAGCATGCTTAACAACACATGAACCCACCAACCCACCATAAAAACGTTTTTGTTATTTTAAACAATTAAAACTTCCAAAAATCAATTATTTCGGAACTCCAGAACTTTAATAATTCACAATAAATAGCCCTTTTATCAGAAAATTCGAATCTCACGACTTTTTATAGAAAATTCAATTCTCTACAACTTTGTAGAAGAAAATTTTTCCAAATTCTAAATAAAAATTGACCAAAATCCACAAACGGACGATTTTACAAGCTATAATCAAATTTCAGGCAAGAAATGGGGTCCACCGACACATAAAACATGTTTTAAATATTTTTGGTAACAAAAATACTCCTCTTCCACATATACTCATATATCTCACATTCATCGTAAAAATATCATCATTATTATATTATTAAAATATAATAATATATTTAAATGAATTATTTTATCAGAAAAAGATAAAATATTAATTTTCAACAATTGTCACATTAAAAATTTTCTCCATCTATATCCACATAAAATTAATATTTTTTTCATCATATAAATCAATAATTAATTATTCATAAATAATATTACAGAATCACAGTACTGACAACCATGCCGTTCCCAGGAAAGAGGGGGCTTTCCAATAAGAATTTCTCTTTACTGGCGCGCGATTAGGTGACCAAACCTCTCCTTAGACAGAACTTTCTAGACATTGCTAATAATGTTATCTAATAATATTATTCAGATAATATGAATTATTGCTTCAATAATGAAAATATTGTGTAATGACAATTATTGAAACAACAACAATATAAAATATAAATGCAGCAATTATTGAATCAATAAAATAAAATACTGAATAGTAATTACTGTAACAATTATTGAGTAGTGCCTTCTTACGTAAGAATCAATAATTCAAAAATACTGTGCAATACCGCGTGCTACAGTGTAACAACGCGTATTACTTTACTTTACCCACCGGGTATTCCAACAGTGTTAATAGTAACGATTACGCTGTTATTTATAAAAACTTTAATTTGTCGTTTTCTTCATCCCACAATTATTCTGTTACGGGGCCCACAAAAGGCTGTGCCGTCGTACGAATATTCTCCGACAGAAAGAATATTCCACGACCAAACGAATATTCCCCGACAACAATGAGTATTTTATAATCACTTGCTTATTTTGAAAAAAAAAATTCATATATCACCCTTAACTTTAACCTTTTATCAATTTAACCATTTACTGAATTATAATTATAAGAAAAATTGAATACTTTAATTTCATAAAATTTGGGGTCTTACAAAACATGTGTTAAACAACTTTTGAAATAAAAATACTCTTTCTCCTCATATACTAATATATCCCACATTTATTGTAAAAATATTATCATTATTATATTATAATAATATAATAAAATATTATTTTATCATAAAAGTTAAAATATCAATTTTTAACAATTGTCACTTTAAAAATTTTCTCCATCTATATCCACATAAAATCAATATTTTCCTCATCATATAAATCAATAATTAATTATTCATAAATAATATTACAGAATCATAATACTGACAACCAGACCGTTCCTAGGAAAAGAGGGGGATTTCCAATAAGAATTTCTCCTTACTGGCGCGCAATTAGGTGATCAAACCTCTCCTTAGACAGAACTTTTTAGACATTGCTAATATTGTTTTCTAATAATATTATTCAGATAATATGAAATATTGCTTCGATAATGGAAAATAGTGTGTAGTGACAATTATTGAAACAACAATAATATAAAATATCAACGCAGCAATTATTGAATCAATAAAATAAAATACTGAACAGTAACTATTGTAACAATTATTGAGTAGTGCCTTCTTATGTAAGAATCAATAATTGGTGCAATACCGTGTGCTACTGTGCAATAACACGTATTACTTTGTTTTAACTACCGGGTATTCCAGCAGTATTAACGGTAACAACTACGCCGTTATTTATAAACAACTCATACTTGTCTTTTTTTTCATCCAATCGCTTTCCGTTATGGGGACCACAAAAGACTGCGCCGTCGTACGAATATTCTCTGACAGCAAGAATATTCCACGACCAAACGAATATTCTCCGACATCAATGAATATTTTATAACCACCTGTTTATTTTAAAATATTCGCGCATTTTACTCATAACTAACCACATTAATCAATTCAACCATTACTATTTCAAAATAATAAACAAAGGAAATTAAATCTTTATTTATAAAAAGTTAGGCCTTACACATACTGTGAGACCCCAGCTTTTTTAAAATAAAGATTAAATTTTCTCGAAATATATTTTTGAATATTATGGTGTAAATTTGATATAATGTTATAGTTGTTGGTAATATTTATAAATTTTACAAAGTACGCTAGTTGTTATATAATATTCGATTGGTCGGGGAATATTCTTTTTGTCGGAGAATATCCGTATGACGGCACAATCATTGGTGGACCCCACAACATAATTATTATCGGATTGAGAAGACGACAAAAATACTTTATGAAAATAACGGCGGAAGTTTTACCGTTAATACTGTTGGAATACCCGGTACTAAAAGTACAGTAATACGCGTGGTTGCATAGTAGCACACGATATTGATTATTGATGCTTATGTGAGAAGTCACTCAGTATTGTTCAATCGGGTATTCGGGTCACTTTTTGTGTCAGAATACTATTCACAAGTTACTATTTATGAGTTACTATTCACGGGTTACTATTCACCTAAATTATTATTCACCAGAATATTATTCACTCGGGTATTTGGGGTACTTTTCGTGTCGGAGTACTATTCATGAGTTATTATTCACGGGGTACTATTGATTCACATTCTTATACTATAAGGGGTGGTGGTACAAGATTGATAGTACTTACATGACTAAGTTAAAAATGGAGGTATAGTTGAAGGTACTATACTGTAATTAATTCTTTCACATGATTATACTATTTATTCACATGATTGTACTATTGATTCACATTTTTATACTATTAGGGGTGGTGGTGCAAGATTGATAATATTTGCATGACTAAGTTAAAAATGGAGGTATAGATGGAGGTAGTATACTGTAATTATTTTTATCACATGATTAAAACTATTGAGTCATATGATTTACTATTGATTCACATTATTTACTATTAGGGGAGTTGGTGCAAGTTTGATAATACTTGCAGGACTAAATTAAAAATGAAAGAAAAGTTGGAGGTATTGTACTGTAATTTTTCGAGTCCCAAAACGTGCAATTATCGAAACTATGTTTTCCTATAAATAGAAGCTCATTCTTCCTTCATTTCTCACCAATTCACTAAATCTATAGAGCAATTATTATAGAGAGAAATTGTAGAGAGAAAATCTATAGAAGAAGAGAAACCTGTTACCTCACTACTCCTATATCCAGTTTCTTTCAAAGGTAGGAAATATTATTTGTTGTACTCGTAGGGGATATTATTTCTTTCTTTCATCTTCATTAAGAGAACTTCTGTTATTTCATTCGTTGTTATTATGTTGGAATAACCTGTTTATGCGAAGTACCGCATACTTGGTGAAGTTCTTCTATTATTCCATTCTTTATTATTTTGTTGGAATATCCTGTCTGTGCGTTCTACGCCGGACCTGCTTCCGTCTTTATTATTCTATTGGAATATTCTGTCTATGCGTTCTACGCCGGACCTGGTTCCATCTTTATTATTATGTTGGAATAACCTGCCTGTGCGGTCTATCGCATGTCTGGTGATTTTTTTTATTCCATTCTTTATTATACTCAGTTGGTTAAAGTTTTGACTTCTATAATCCATGAAATTAGTGGAATATCCTTGATATTTGCGCTTCATCCAGTATCTTTTCATGTAAATATTCTTCTGAGCATTCTTGAATTTAACTCCACAAAGCAATATCATGTTGACAATTTAGACATTATTGGTTCCTGGATAAATTAATTCTTGAACTTGTTTTATTGAATATTATGTTATTGTCATCGTCCTCATGTTTTTATTATGTTGAAAGTCATCTGTGGCCTGTAGTGCATAGATGGACTTGGTATGATTATGATCAGGGATTATTCGGTGTAATCATAATCGTAATGTTACAAATGATGTGGATAAAGTCATCTGTGGCCTGTAGTGCATAGATGGACTTGGTATGATTATGACCAGAGATTATTCGGTGTAATCATGACTGTAATGTAACGAATGATGTGGTAAAAATCCTCATTTGCCGTAGTGCATTGATGAACAGTTTTTGGTATGATTATGGCTATGGATTCTCTTCGGCCAAGGGTGCAAAGATGAATTGTTTTATGGCATGATTAGAACCGTTGATGAAAACGCGATTATCTTTGGCCCGTAGTGCATGGATAATTCGTGGTCGTGATACTAAATAATATCTTTGGCTTGTAGTGCAGTGATGATTTGATGATGTGGATTATTTATTAAGCTGAGTCTCAACAATAAAAGTGATGAAAAACCTTTTTTAAATCATAAAAGAGAGTAGATTTTATTTTCTACTCGACTCTTTTAATGGATTGTTTGTTCCGCTGCAGTTAAACTTGTTGTCTGTTGTATTCTATAAGTTTAACACTGTTGAAGACTAATGATAATTTATTCTGCATTATCTTAGTCATAATATTTCTTACTGGGCTAGTTGAGCTCACCCTTTCTTTCACTGTTCTCTTCAGGAAATGAGAACGTAGCTGGGACTAGTCGGGGAACAGAGTGATGGTCCTAGATTGAGCATTAGTAGTCCTCACTATTCTGTGAAATAGTGTGACAATAAATGTAATGAGGACTCCATTGAGTGTGGATATTGTCTAGATGACAATATTCTTATTAAAATTCATAGATTATGTTTTGTCGTATTGTACACGACTGTTGTATTATTAAGTTGTATTTGGATTTATGTACCATGTAAGTGGCGACCCAAGATGGATGATGTATACCTAATTTTGGGGGCGCCACACATACTCCTTATCTTACTCACCCGTGCTCACCCCCTTTAGACGACGGTTTCGATCATACAACCGTCGTCTATACGTTTAGCGACGCTATATGTTGTCCATTATTAAAAGTATAAACGACGGTAGTATAACCGAAACAGTCGCCTAAAAAAGGGGGGTGAGCACGAGTGAGTAAGATAAGAGGTATGCACTTTATGTTTATGAGTTTTGACAAGATAAGATAAGGAAAAAATATTTATATTATAATGTAAAAGTAAAAAAAAATTAATAATTTATGATATTTTGAATGTTTGCGAGTTTATAATAATAATTTAAAAAATTACATGTAAATTATTGTTTTATTCTTATAATTAATTATTCTTGTGTTTGTCAAAAAACTTATAGAGGAATAACTCAAAACTTGTATATTAATAAAAGGCTTAAATATGAATTAGTACCCTAAACTATAGGCCATATTCCACTTCGGTGATCCACCTTTCAATTTTGTCAATTAGGTTATTAAACTATCAATTTTTTCCAATTACACAAATTGAACACGCCACATCAGCAATTGCTGACGTGACTTATTGTGTGGGGCCTTAAGGAAGCTTATGTGGCAAAAAATATATTTTTTAATAATTAAATAAACAACTCTTATTAAACAAAGGGCAAAACAGTCAAAACATAAATTAACATTTCTAATATTCCATTTTCAATTCCATTTTCTCTTTCTCATCTTCTTCACTGTTACTATACTCCGCCACCGTCTTCCTCCAAAATCCAGCGCCCACTAGGCCGCTCCATGCGTACTATCCGGTCCAACCTCTACTAGTCCGACCAGAGCCTCCCTCCCCTGTTCGTCGCCACAATCTACCACAGCACCACCAGAATCTACCACAACAACACCACCACAATCTACCACAACACCACCACCACCTTCCACAGCACCACCACCACAGTTTTTTTCTCCTTGTCCTTCTTTCTCTTCTCCATAGCATAAACCCATAACCATCATCACTATCATTACACCAACAAAAAGAAAAAAATTTCACAAAATCTATACCCAGTAACCAAATACATAAAATAAATAAATAAATAATCATTCACCAAGAACAGGAAAAATCGGATTCCACCCAGAAATCTTTCCAAGAATGCTTGATAGTAATTAATCGAATCAATAAAGAAAATCGAATCGGATTCCACCCAGAAATCGAATCAAGAGATAAAAACGTAGTTTCTGCTGAGCAATTAGTGTCCGAAAGCAACAAACAACTAGATTTTCTTCGCCAATCCATTGAAGAACGATTTTCGGTGACAGATCTAGGAGTTTCAAATGGAGACCCGAGAACGGAGATGAAGAGGAGGAGACAGATCTAGGATTTTCTGTGACAAATCTCTCAGCCGCCACCGTCCTCTTCTTTACCACCGCCTCAGTCCCTCCTAACCTCCACCACTGCTACCCCCCTCCTCTTCTTTACCATCGCCTTAGTCCTCTCCTACCTCACCACCACCACCACCGCCCTCGCTTCGGAATGCTCTCAGCCGTCTCCTCCGACACCGCCACCGCCGTCACGCCCCTTCTCTGCCGCCTCAGTCCTCTCCTACCTCACCGCCACGCCCCTTCTCTGCCGCCTTCTCTACCGATCGGAAGCTCTTGTATAATTTATTAGCGTTTTGATCTTTGGTGCAGTTTTTATTGGTTTGATCGTCGTGATTTTAGAGAGAGAAAGGAAACGTATTGAAGATGAGAAAGAAAAAGGCGTATAAAGGAGAAAACGAGTAGAAAGTTTAGAAAAAAAAGGAAAATGATTTGGATTTATGTATGTTGTTTTTATTTAGTTTTAATGTTTGATATAAAAGTGATTTGACCAATTTACCCTTAATGTAAACTAAATATATAAATAGATATTAAAATATATTTTTTTATTTACACATAAGCTTATGTATAGCCTACTCAGATAGCCACGTCAGCAATTGCTGACGTGGCGTGTTCAATTTGTGTAATTGAAAAAAATTGATAGTTTAATAACCTAATTGACAAAATTGAAAGGTGGATCACCGAAGTGGAATATGCCCTATAGTTTAGGGTACTAATTCATATTTAAGCCTTAATAAAAAAATAATTCACGGTGATTTTTAGTAATCTAGATTTTAAAATATATATATATTTATTTTAAGTATAGATCGTATAAATTATTTTAATATAAAGTCGAAAGGAGACTTCTAAGATAAAATATTTTTTTGAAACACTTTTAATTTTTAAAAAGACCTTTCAATTTTTAAAATAATTTTAATTTTATTCTTTTTTTATATCATTCTATTTAATTAAAAAAAATTATTTTACCTCTGCATTGTGTGATAAAAATAAAAATAGTAAAACCGAGCACAAAAATAAATAGTAGAATTGAAAGATGAAATAAAATTAGCAACAAAAAAAACAAAAAGTACTAGGTGCAAAGTATATATATACAGTCCGGATTAAGTGCATACCCCTTATCTTATTCACCCGTGCTCACCTCTTTTTAGGCGACGGTTTCGGTCATACAATCGTCGTCTATACTTTTAGCGACGGACAGCATATAGCGTCACTAAAAGTATAGACGACGGTTGCATGACCGAAATTGTCGCCTAAAGGGGGTGAGCACGAGTGACTAATATAAGGGGTATGCACTTAATCTTTGCTATATATATATATATATATATATATATATATATATATACGATCCGGATCAAGTGCATACCCTTATCTTACTCATCCGTGCTCACTCTTTTTGTTAAAAATATAGGCGACGGCTGTATTACCGAAATCGTCGCCTAAAGGGGTCAGTACGGGGAGTTAGATACTAATAGGTATCCTTCTCTTATATATATTGATCATTTTTATGTAAAATAGATCAGGAGAAGTGAGGAATCGTAGTCTAGACTCTGGAGGTGCAAGTTGAAGAAGAAGAGCAGTAATTTGCAGAACAATAGAGAAATATTACTGCAGAACAATAGAGAAAGAGGAGAGAGAAAATGGCTATGCGCGAGCTCGTTTCGGGTGGGGCAGCCTGTTCCGTACCCGGTACTTCTTCCTCTTCGAATCCTCTCGGTGCTCTGGCCAACGCCCTTATCGGTTCTTCCTCCAAAACTCAGGTGTTCTTCTCTCCCCTCCAAAACTCAAAATTAAGAATTGTTTGGGGTTACTCTATTGTAATTGATTTGTTTAATCAGTTCTAGCAGTGATTCTTATGCGAGTTACTCTCTGTGTTCTTTTGTGTTATAACTTTGATAAAGTTGTTGTTTTTGGGGTTTGATTCCTCCCAATTGTTGAAATGTTTCCATGTTAGCTTTTGTCTATAACTTTAAAGTAATTGGAAGTGAATGAGTGGAATTCCATTTAATTTGTTTTTGCATGCAAAATAAGTATTTCTGATATGCTATTTAAAAGATGCTATATTTGGCTCCCACTCATGGAATTTGGATTAATAACCATGATTAGCCTACATGCCCCTGAGAGATTTTAGAAAGTTTTCTTATATTTCTTTAATTATCAATGAGACAATGATAGCTATCTGAAATTTAGCCATATAGGATACACTAGGAGTGCAAAGGGCTATAAGAGAAGGCTACGCTATCAATACAGATGTTTTTCCTTTAATATTTTGTTTACTTTGAAAAATTGTTTCTTTTTAGGGTTTAAGATAGGCATTCGCTAATGAATAACCAACTTGCGGACTAAAAAGTAAAAAGCACCACATTCTTTTGTCAGATTGATAAGAGGTTAGACATCTTTAGGTTGACATATTTTAGAAATCTAGCACACCTGAGTAAATAAACTCTAAAGCATTTAGATTGCCATAAAATGCAGTCATTATGTTTTAGCCTAATATAAAATATACAAAAAATAAATATCTGAATAAGCATCAATCATTGTATTTTAGAATTTAAGAGTGAACTAAAATCATGTATTATTAGAGAACTCTTTTAGTTTTGGTTACAAATTGTGGAAGTGGGTGATTGCATTTAACACCTGGAAAGAAAGCCAGGAGATTTATCTACTATGTGGCCCAAACTCTAAAGTCTAACCAGTAACCCCAATCTTAACATTCAAAGAATGAAGCTATTGCATTTTTATTGACAATCAAATAAAATCTGCTCAGATTTTTGTATGATACTTGGTCACATGATGTCTGGTGTATCTAAGCAGGAAAGGCTGCAGGAGATTCCTACATCAACCAATACAATTGCTGATGGTAATGTATTTGCGGGAGTTCAGGAGCCCTTTACTGCACTCCCGGGGTCTGAGTTTGATCATCCAGCTCATCCTAATAGACAGGTTTTATCTATGTTCTTCTTTAGAGTTTTTTCCTCCTTGTGTTTGGACACTGTTTTAATGTACATTTATGTCAGGGGTCAGAATTCCTTCAGGGCTTCCGATCTTCAGATCAGAGTAGGTTTGCAAATGCTTGGGATGAGATACAAAATCCTCCAGTGCCACTTTTTCAGGGAAGAGACCATACCCAGCTTCAACCAAATTTGGATGGTAAATTAACTTATTGTTATTTTTATGTTATTCTACCCATATCGGAGCATTTTTGCATTATGTTTGAAGTTGGGGAAAATAAAATATTAGTCTCTTTAAATATACTGATATTACTTTAGTTTTGGTATGAAGGAACTTGTGGGAGTCTGCCTTTTAAATGATAAAAATTCAGGGCTGCACTTAGGTAGGATACGTTAGACAAAAAGTTTGCTTGATTTAACATAGAGTTCATTTTTTTCTCCTTAATTACAGGGCCACCACAAAGAGTGTTGTCAAGTTTTTTGCACTCATTCGTCAACAGTGGCCACGGGGGTCTTCCTTTTCGTCCTACCCCACTTCCTATTTTAGGATTGTCTGAAGGTGATAAACAGTGCATCCGTGACCGTAGCAGTATCATGGCTCGGCACTTCTTTGCTGATAAGAATGAGGACTTTGTTAATGCGCAGGTTTGGTGTTCATGCTGAGTGTAAAAAGCTGCATGATGTTAATACCTTGAAGTTTTCTTAGTTTGGATTTTAAAATTTCCAAATTACAATATCAGACAAGCCTTATGAATGTCTTGATTGATGTACTTTTCCCCTTTAGAGTTGGAAATGGTCTTTATTGTTGGGGGCTGAGTACAAGTGAGAAATCTTAACCATGGTTATGTTTTATGTTTAAGAATAATGCTAGGGGTTTCCAGATTTAGGTTTCAAATTGTCATTAATGGCATTGATTGAGTACTTGTGATTGTTCATGAAATAAATGTGCATTAAAGAAGTCATTTGGGACCCCAAATTTAAAAATCCGGCACCTCTAGCATTATTCTATCATATAAATGTTCCCCAGTGTTCTAAAAGGCGCTAGGCGGGCGGCCGGGGGCCTAATACTTAGGGGGCCTAGGCGAGATTTTTTTTATTTTAAGCCAATTTTAATATTTTATTCAAACAAAAAAATAATATAAAGCAAAAAAATCTATAATAAAGATAATAAAAGCCTTTGTTTAAAGTTCAAATGTCAAAGTTCTAACACAAACACGCAATTGTTTAAAGTTCAAACATATTTTTAATGTATTATTTTTATTCATAAACAAGATTATTATTAAATAATAAATTTTAAAATTTCAAGAATTTAATTCAATATTAAAACTTAAGAAACTAAACATAAAATTAAGAATTATATTGAATTAAACTAAATATTACAAATGTATCATAATTTATATAATTTGAAGTTGGTACAAGTTTAAAAAATTACAACTATAATAAAAGCATCTATTTTGACTTGATATTGTTCACTTTTTGTTGTGATTTGATATACTACGACATGTATTATGAATATGGTAAATCATTAAAAAAATAAATATATCAAGATATGGTTTGGGTAGTTATTAAAAAAAAATCTCTCCGCCTAGACTTCGCCTAATTTTCTGGAGGAATTTTTTTGCAGCCTTGGGCCTAGGGGAGGCGTCAGGGGGGACTAGCTCCTAGGCGGGGCGCCAAGGGGGGGCCTAACGCTTAGGTGGTGCCTAGGCGGACCTAGGCGGGGATTTTTAGAACACTGATGTTCCCTTAGCCGTTGGACTATAATTCTATTATGCATCTTTTGTATTCACTCCATAACAATTTTATCTTTAACAAGATAGCTTTTTTTGAAATTATAAAATTTAAATTATACTAATTCCTCATATTTCTTATGGATTAATATCTATTATTAAGAATTCCCTACACATTAAAGAAAATTATTACAGTTGTTTTTTGCGCAATGCAACTTTTAGTTGGAAATCATCAATTCATCATATAAATTTTTGCTCACTATGACCTGCTTGCACTGTTATACAGCCTCTGCCACCCAATTGTAGCTCCACTACATAAAATACCACAATTGGAATTCGCCTCATATTATGCCATGCCGTCTACTTTTATGATTCCACTTCTTTGGATAAGTATGCTCAGCCAAATATTTTTGCTACACCTGTGTTGTTTGTTGTCCAACAATTAAAGATTAGTATACACCTTCCTCTCTTCGGCTCCCCCTTTTTAGGAATTAGTGCTTGTAGACAATTAGTTGTCGCCATCCGTGATTTATGTTGTTTACATCACCGGCAAGGCCACAACCTTTACTTTATCCCGTCATTGTCACACGACTTTAATCACAAACAATATCTTTACAACATGTACGTCTTCTTAATGGAAAGCTACGTCCTCAAGCTCGTGGTTTTGATTTTTTCACGGTAGTACCCTTGCCAATCTTAATGCAAACCCTAGTGATGTACTTCTGATATTGATACTTTGAACCCTGATCGGTTCAAATCCAATTTGTGAGAAGAGTGCGCTTGCAGCGGTAGCGTTTAAATCTCCAAACTGCATCATTTTTGGTGCATTGCGCTTGAGCCCCAAACTCTGCATTTGTAAGTTAAATAAGCTACATTTTGAAATTTGAAATAAGTTGTTTCTAGTCCAAACACTCTGAACATTGTGTAACCAAACATATACAAAAACAATCAATAGGCTATTGGCTAAACTGCAAATAGTCATAGAGCTTGTTATTTCGCTCATAAAAGTTTATGGATAAACCCCTTGCTATATCCCTTCCTAAGTAAGGAATGGTGTGGCGATTAAAGCAAGAATCTCTAAACTTCTTTGGTTTACTAAAACTTCTTCGGTTTACTAAAACTTCTTCTACCTCTTAGAAAGACTAAGGGGTATCCTTTGGTACAAGTAAGGGAAAAAGAAACATTCCTTATGAAGTTCCGATGCATATAAATTATACAAGTTTAGATAACTTAATGTCAATCCACACAAGAGCAACATTTATAGTGATTGTTGGTTAACAATGTCCTAGTTGTTTTCGTGGTGTTTTTTAATGGGAGACTTCAACACAGTTAGATTTCTGATAGAGGCGTAATTTCTCTAGATTATCTAGGGCTATGAGGGAGTTTTCGAAGTTCATTGATGACTTGGGTTTGATTGATCTGCCTCTAGAAGGGGATGTTTACTTGGACTCGTAGAGGTGTTTCTTCTTTTATCTCCTTAATTGACAGATCTTTGATTTCTTCAGATAATTTTTCATTGATTTTGGATAGTGGAGGTTAGAGGTATAAGCCTGTTTCTATTTGAGAATATGTGATTAAAAGATGAAGGGTTTGTTGAGATGGTAAGAGGTTGGTGGCAAGAGTTATCTGTCTAGGGATGGCCTAGCTTTAAAATTGCAATAATACTAGAACGTTTGAAGTAGGACTGAAGTAAATAAAAAAGAGAAACATACAATTAAACAAATCCGCTTTGGTCATAGTCCTGTCTTATATGTACTATCATCATAACAGTTATTAGTTCCACTAAAACGGAACTAATACCTCATCTTCTCCTCTAGCTTTATAAAACTGGTTTATATCACTCATGATCTTCATCGACACAAACTCATTATTGCACCATCATCATCTCGGTCTCCTCTACAACTACTAAGGAGCCAAGAAAACATGACTTATTGCCTATGACTAAAGCAACTTACTGGAAAGTCTATAATAGTATAATTTAATTAAAGCAATATTAACTAAACTGTCATTAGTGTTTATTTAATTACTTAAAGCATTTATTACTGATCATATGGCTTCATTACAGGTAAATGCATTATTATCTTCTTTAGATATTGATACTGATATCCGAGCTAGGGGGGCCCCCACCTGGAAGATTTCAAGAGCTGGAGGAGTATTGGAATGACTCTCAAGGTAAGCAACCTAGCCCGCATGCTGCTGATGGATGGGTTTCTGAATTTGATCATCATAGATTGCAACGTGGTGACCCTAATGCTTGGGTTCATGCATTCGAACAACAGCATGGTGCTAATGGTTGGGCGTCTGAATTTGAGCATGTAAGTACTACCTTTAGGATGTTAAATTTGTTCGGTCACTATCATGCTTTTTACTTGATATATAAGTATGTTTATAGTTGTCACGACACCACGGCGATGCATGATGTAGCCGACCGCCAGGACGCCTAGGCGACAAGGCAACTGCTATGGCGTCCGTTTGGCGACAAGTCGTTTACAATGTACAATTTATATATTATTTATTTTACTTCACAAGTATATTAGACAATAAAATTTTAACCCAAAACATAACACCATGGAATACCATTAAAAACACAATTATGTAAATACTTAGCATTTAGCAATAACAAACCATTCATCAAAATATTACCTATTTTTATTTTTACTTTTGAATGCATTACTTTTGGTTTATAAGTATATAAACAATCCACTATTCACTGTCCAAAATGTAACCACCCAGGTTTAAAAAAAACCCATGTAGGTCATTTCATTTAATGTCAAAATATGTCTCAGTTTCCAAAAAGATTAAGAAATAATTATTTAGTACTCATTTCATATTATTTAATACTTATTCATATTAAAAGTTCAGTTCTATGCATGTGCTCGTAAATTTTAATTGAAGATAAACACCACCCACTGTCCAAAACAACATATTTAACCAAAGATAAACAATACCCAACTTCACTGTTCACATAATCAGTCAAAGGGGTTGGCCTGAGTAAGAGAGCTATTTAAGTGTAATAACCAGTGACTAAACATCAAATCCCAAACAAGAATATTCATCAAGTATATTCATTCAAATCCCAAACAGAGGACGAGAGGAAGAAAAGAATCAAGAAAAAGGAAACAAGCCTATGTGAGAGAGGGAAGAAGTTTGCCAATGATGAGTATAGAAGAAGTCGCATGAGATGAGTAAAGAAGATGTGGCATGTGATGGGGATACGATGGAGGTGCGGTGGGTTGCGATGGTCGAAGGAGTCGAACTCCAAAGAAGTTGTAAAGGAGGTAGTTACTCGATCGATCTTTTTGTTTTAGGTTTTTCTAATTTTCCCCCTTCAGTTCCTTTGTTTTAATTGATGGGTCAATGGCTCATGCCCATGGGTTATGGGTAAATGGTTTAAAACTTAACTTGGGCCAGAGCTGCTAAGGCGTGCGCCTTGGCAACTCGGCGTCTCAAGGTGTCGCCTAGGCAACCACACGCAACGTCGAGCTGCCAAGGTGTGCGCCCCTTAATAACTATTCCTCATGTAAACCCTCACCGTGCCCTTCTCTGTAACAACCCCAAAATCTGGACAATTCCATTCCCGACTATGCTCGTTTACACTACATTTATATACTAGCTTTACATCATTAATCGATGCTAAACTCAATAAAAATGCGGAATAATTAAAACTTTTTTGTCTTATTTCACTGAATCAGAACCTTTATCATTTATATATCTTTGAATCATATTTATTTTCATGATTCACCTTATCCAATTTATTAAATAGGATTACACACCTCATTATATTACCCTTATTACATGATAATTTAACAGTTACATCCTATCATTAAATAAACATCATAAACTACTGGCTACAGACATTGTAGACCTTTAACACAGTTTTAAATAAATTCTTGATAAAGCAAGTCTATTTTCTTGCATGCCTTCTGATCATTATCATCGATAGATAATGTCTCATTGTATCCTTAACTTGTAAAATGTTTATTTTTGCAAGAATGAGCTCGACAGCTCAGCAAATCAACCAATTTTCATGCATCACATATCACATAATATCATGCTCAACTTATACAATCATAAACTTTCTAGTATATCATACATGTTGCATCTCACATAACAAGTATGGAGATTAATTTCCTATGACTTTTGATTTCATATACACATCATATGCAATTCATATGTACCTCTTCATGCTTTTTGCAATACAATTTTAAATAAATCAATCATCAAGTTACCTTCACATCACATTAGATGTTTATTATGTTTATTCAACTTACTTAAGAATCTTCATAACATGCTTCTCAAATCCTTCTTGTAAAGTGTTAGTTAACAATTTGTTAAGTCTTTAAGACCCTTCGTTTAATCACATTTTGAATCACATCGATACCTCGATTAGACACAAATTAATATTCTCTATTAATCCCTTCTATAATTCATAATTCCTTAACCATCACTTGGTATTATCTTATATTATTAAAACTGATTATCGTGTCTCATTACATGTTCAAATAGTTGGGTATAATTATTAAATCAACCCCATAACCTTCTCCTGAACCATACATTTAAACCTCATTTCTGGGTCTGACCAGCAACCTGCGTGGCCGCGCCCCACATAGCCTTTGAACCAGCGACGACCAAATAAGCCTGGACCACGGCGCGGCAGCGCCCACCTGCAGACTTAGTTTTCCAGAATCCTTTTTCCAGACTCTGCTTCTTACGAAATTTCCAATTCTTTCATCTAAACTCCAAATTGATTAATTTTAGATTCCATAAACTTTTTAAACACAACACTAGACATTTATAGAGCGATTTCAACATTCCATGTGTTCTAACAAACCATTCTAAATGATTCAATTTCAATGTTTATGCTCTATTTTCATATTTCAACCTATAGTACGAAACCATCCACCACGATTTCGACTTACATCCGTTTTGATTCATTTCAGTTGGGTTGTTTTCGTTTCTCAGAGTAGAACAATATTCACCCATCAATTAACAACCTTAAACATGTGAGCATGATCAATTTAGGTTGTAAAACAGACCATAATATATACAATAAACCAATTGAGCGTTTCTTCCTCTTTTTGACAGAAATTCGACTTTGATTTGGTTTAATTCCACTTGTGGATGATACTAACATATCCCTTAACATCCAACAACACTTGATTAAACTTTTCATCAATTCTTACAACCAAATCAGATTCTTACAGTGAAAAACTTGGAAAATAGAAACTAGAAGATTTAGAGTTGATTTTCTTACCTCTTGAATCTTCTTAATCCTATAAAGATAAGGAATGCTTGACCAATCTTCTTCTTCCTCTTTGGTTCTACTAATTACTACTTCTCAATTTCTCGCTGTGAAACTCTCTTCAACTTTTCTCTCTAAACTTTGTATTTCCTCTTAGTAAATAAACGTATGAATAATTGATAAGGGTGCCTTATCACATCTGGGAGTTACAATAATAAGTATAAACTAATCAGTTAAGAAAACAAAGGGTCTAAGCCTTGTTTGAGA
This sequence comes from Panax japonicus, assembly GCA_020205505.1. Taxonomy (NCBI): domain Eukaryota; kingdom Viridiplantae; phylum Streptophyta; class Magnoliopsida; order Apiales; family Araliaceae; genus Panax; species Panax japonicus. Next base: position 8,180,806 of record CM035109.1, on the reverse strand, counting down.
GAACCTAAATAAGCTCCCTTGGTTTAATTTCATTTTATTTTACTATTTCTATAATATATGATACCTCCCCTTTTCTCTAAATGTCACATTTAATTTTATTGCTAAATTATTTAGCCACATTCTCTTCCCAAAATACTGATAAATTTCCTTCCCCAATTATCTATCCATTAACCCAATTTTGATATTTTAAATTGGATTAAATTAGGTTTATTAAGAAATTAGATTAGATATTTAATCTCCACATATTCGAAATATTTAATTCCTTTCCTTCTATAAATTGTCCCAAGACAATTTATTTAATATATGCATTTAGCCACTACTTAAATATTAATTCAATTTATAAATCTCGACACCAATATTTTTTTTATAGATATATTGGTTTTTCCTCATCTCATAATCCCTTTTATATTTACTTGGCGTAACATAATATATTAGGTCTTTACATAACCGTATTACATTTATATGTAATATATTAACTCTCTCATTTTATTAAAACAAATATATTTACGCTAATTCACTATCTTAATTAAATGAATTACTCACATTATTTATGAATTTTAATTCATAACCATCCATTGCCAACAAAGCATAATAATCAAATTATATTATTTCATAATATAATTTTCAACTTAATTAAATTACCTATTATTATTCAGTTAATTTTCTTTGCCACCATATTTCTTTTCGTAACTAATTTTATTCGCTTTCTTTAATAGTTTAATTAACTATCACTAAATCACATAATCCAAAATATATAACACATATATATTTACTCGAACTCAACACATCTCTTAATAAGAATTTTATTTATTAAATTCTTATTTTGATAATTCCTGAAAATCCGGGTTGTCACATTCTCTCCATTGCCTGGATGCCGTGGATAACTATCCCAGGATGTAGGACCCATTTTTAAATTGGGAGTTGGAGGCGATGGACAACGGTTTCCTTTTTATAGTTGCTTTATGGAGTGCAATTGCATGAAGGACAAGGGGGCTCAATGAAATGTGAAGGAAATGAAAGTGGTAAAGTTTCAGTTAAAAAATTTCTGAGATTTTATCAGGCATCTAGCAGAATGGTTTTTCCATGGAAGGTAATTTGGAAATCTTTAGCCCCAGTTATGAAAGCATTTTTTGGGTGGATTGTATCTCAGGGTGCTATTCTTACTGTTGATAACTGGCAAAAGAGAGGGTAGATTTTGTTAGGGTGGCAGGAGATAACTTTGACCCTTTGCTTATTTAGTGTTCTTTTTTGAGTAAGCTATCGCTTTTTGGAATTTCATGGGTTTAGAGTGGAGAGGCATTTAAGGAGGAGGTGGGACATGGTGTCTCACTACATTATGTACTCCCTGTGGACTTATTGAGGGAGAGAAATCAGATATGTTTTGTGCGGAGGGAAAATGCAGTTTGTAAATTTAGATCCCTGATGCTTTGTATGCTTTTCTTATGGTTAAATGGTGTTTGGCAGCATAGTTCTATTCTTTTTATTGAGAAGTATGTGGTAGGGTAATTTTTAAGAAAAGAAGTAATTACACCAGCAGGTTTGAAGTATACTTCTAATAAAAACTCCTACACTTCATCCAATGATACTCAACTCAGGACCTTGAAATAGCGTTAATATTTCTCATTGAAGTTTTTTGACAATAGGATACTCGACTACTGTTGCGCCATTTTCCCTACTCATCTTTAGAAAGGTTTTTAATTTGAGCAAATGAAATTTAGGCTTTCTATGTTCCAGACTTCCACTATTGAGCAGAAAAGTTATCAGGTTACAACTTATTACTATTAGGAGTGACGGAGTGCTCAAAGAAACCACTAAACAGTATTTAGTAATTTAAAATAAGATAATCAAAGATTATTTAATCCTAGAGTAGAATCTCTCATCTTACCCTGAACCAACTCAACAAGAAAAATGATGTGTAGTCAGCAATGACGCAACAATTTTAACTGCCAAAATTAAACTCAGCAAATACATTAATTTTAAGTCTACGGAAAGAGAGCTACCACTGCTGTTGATGACATAGACAGGAATGCACCGAGAAATATTCCCTCAGACATTTGCCCTCCGGATAACTGCAAAAAGCATGTGTTAAAGTGATCAACAGTTGGCTGTTGAAGTCCTCAATAGCTGGCTATTGAAGTCCTCAATAGCTGGCTATTGAAGACTTTAACGGCTGACTATAAACAGCCAGCTATCTCTATAGCTCTTCTATATTGACTATTGATGTAATATGTAGATCTGATCAGCTGTGTAGTTGGCCTATATAATGGTCTTACTATCTTTGTGTAAAGGACAACAACAACAGCTAATAAACTCTATTGATGTTCTCTCCATTCTTCTTTTCCTTGCTCCCTTATATTTGAGTTGGTATCGAAGCTTGATCCATTTAGATCAAAACTATAACTACCATCAATCCAAAAGATATCCTGGGCTAACGTCGGAATGTTGCACTACCGACGTTAGCCGAAATCACAGAAGATGCAAGTATGTCGGGTTTTCTTGTGCTTCTGCAAACTATCATGAGGATCTTTCCGATGTTATCCTGCTGGTATGCATCCTGCCCATTATACAAGTAAGTCATCTTGATTTACTAAACAAGCCCACATCTGGTTCATACCTCTCAGCTTATTATTTGAAGTCTGGTTACAATTTAATTGTAGTGGGACATTCAATTGTTGACTAATCTCTTAGTGGTATAATGACTGAAGCTAGTGACTCTCATTCTACTGTAACAATTAGTAGTAATGTGTTAGAGGAAGCCAGTCAAGCCATCATGGGCTTTGTTCTTTTTTACAACTTAGTCCCATTAAATTGGATGGTACAAATTATTTGACTTGGTCTGAAGCATCTTTATTATCAATTAAGGCTAACAAAATGCAGAGTTTTATTAATGGCAAGTCTACAAAACCTGCAGAAACGGATCCGACATATGATGATTGGGATTTCCGATATCTCCATGGTTAAGACTTGGTTATATAACTCTATGGAACCTCATATCCGTACGAGTTATTTGTTCTTGCCAACAGCTTTTCAGATTTGGACCATAGTTGCTCAAACTTATGCTCATTCTGGTAATGTGTCAAAAAAGTTTGAACTTCGCAAAAGTGTGCAGTAGACATTACAAAAAGAGAAAACAGTTGCTCAGTATTACTCTGAGATTACAACATTATGGCAAGAGTTAGATCATTATACAATTTACCTTGCTCACTGTTCCAAAGATGTAGAGGCTTATCAAAAGCTTATGGAAGAGGATCGAGTTATCGATTTTCTTGCTGGCCTCACTATGGATTATGATCAAATCCGGGCACAGCTAATAGGGCAAGACCCTTTCCCTTCTCTCCAGGATGCTCATGCTTGTGTTTAGCGTGAGGAGAGTCGCCGACATGCTACGGTCCAAACTTCAACCGATCAATCTGCCTTAGTTGTGGTTAAACCTTCCAATTTTGTCTTTAAGGACTGGAAGGATAGTCTTTTTTCGACTATTGTGAAACACCCATGCACACTAGGGAGACTTGTTTCAAACTTCATGGAAAGCCAAGGTGTGGTCGTGGTAATCCTCCTCGAAGTCATGGAGGTGGTCGTGGTTCTAGTGTTTATATGGCTGAGTCTGCATCATCTGCAGTGCCACATATCCCTAATATTCTGGGGACCTGTGATGTCTCATGTGATTGAGGTGGACACAACATATCATGTATTGCTAGGAAGGGCTTGGCAGGATGACTATGGGGTAGTACCCTAAGTCTTTAACCAATGCCTAAAAGCTATTTGGAAAGGAAGGGAAGTAAAGATACCTGCAACAAGGAATCCCTTTGGACCGGAGGAGACGCACATCACTGAAGCAACTTTTTTCGATGATGTTGCTGAAGAGGGAGAGAACCAAATTGCAAAACCTGATTCCTTAAGGTTAGCAAGCTGGGAAGAAGTGCAGGAGGATAAGTTTGTACTTGCAAAGAAAGAAAAGAAGAAGACCTCGAAACAAGGAGAATGTTCCAAAAACAAGAAGCCAGTAGTGGTAGATCTGGAGAAGGAAGGAAAAGGAGAAAAGAAAAGGGCAGTAGACCTTAAAGATGCCTGGAACATAATAAATGCCAAGCGAACAACATAATCAGAGGCTGGCCAGAAGACGAAATGGAAAAGGGTTGTTAAACCCGACGAAAAGGTAGTGTTTCGTTTGTGACGGTGCAAGGGGGAGGAGCTCGAGTGAACATTCGACTCAGGAGGTGTCCCCCACTCCAGCAGAAGAAGGTAGAACCAGCACTCAAAATGCTTTGAATTTTATTTAGTAATATATGATGATCTATCTTGTTTGAGTTTCTAGAAAAATTAAGGAAACAAAGATTGAGCAAGATTTGGAAAGATTTTCAGAAGATTTCTCAAGATGTCCAAGGAAGAGCCCCTAATCTTGCCTCCCTAGGGTTTAACCCTTAGGGTTCGCCCCCCCTAGGGGTTCCCTCTTCCAGGACTCCGTTTTCAAGACTTGTAAAACTAAACCCCGGAGATTGTTCTGAACCTCGAAATATTCTTGCACGATCGTCTCTTCTAAATTGTGACTCTTGCGCAGGGGGCAAACGTGGGCCCAAGTGCAAATTAGGGTTCACATGACCTAATTGAATTCACTGCACAAATTAGGGTTCACATTACAAATAAATGAATGATGGGGAAAAGACAGAAATTAATGAACAAGATCAAAACTAATGAACGAAACATTAAATGAGAAAAAAGGGAAAAACCTTAGGGTTTTGGCCTCCTAGGGTTCAGGGTTCAAACCACCCTAAGATGGCCCCTCCTTAAAAAGAAGATAAAGCAATCTCTTCCTTGACTGGATTTGGTTGGAACTATCGGAACGAAACAAGGAAAACGGACAAAAGAAAGCCAAAGTACCCCCTAGGGTTCGATCCCCTAGGGCGCGCTACCTCATTTTCTCGATTTACGTGCTAGAAGGGTTTTGATCGATGCAATGAGGAGCAATAAGCCCGGACTACTAAAAAGAAACTAAAATCTTGTGAAACTTCAGGAAATGATTAGCCTTATAATCTCCAAGACAAGAAGAGCTTCTTATATGACCAAGAATCATGAGAAAATGATGAAAACCGATCCAGAAAGGCTGAAACGAATGAAAAGAACCTAAATAAGCTCAAACCTAGGGCTCGGTCCTCCCAGGGTTCGATCTAGGGACGTGGCCTCCCGTGTCTCGTGTCTTGCACTGAATTCTTTTGAGGTTTTTTGGCGACGAGATTCTCAAATTAAGGAAGAGCCGAAAAGCATGGTTGGAGCAACGAGGGCTTTGGAGCATGAGATCAAGGAGCCTCCACGAGTCCCAAGGCAGAAGGCTTGTGAGGGCAACTCATTTTGGGAATTGATTGAGGAATTAGATTGGTGGCTAGAAGTATGACGATAAGGGCATTACTCTGGTGACTAATGGTATTTCTGTAATTTCCCCGAGGTCGCGTGCCTAGCCTGTGACCACTTTTCAGGAAACTCTATAATACTCCTTCCATTCTATGAATAAGGGACTTTTGGAAGATTGAAGACTGACGGATTCTCTCTCAACCTTCGATACTGAAGAAGACTTGATACCCTAAGAAGGCTCTTGGATCCTAAGAGTTCTGCAACGTGTTATTGGAGTAATTGATCACCTCTTCTCCCCTTCAATTCATCAATCAATTCCCTACTCTTCGTGGATTTCTCTCATCCTCAGCCAACAAGAAACTTTAACCCTAGCGGGTACGATTTCCTTGCCTACAATTTCTTATGTGTGTGTGTGTGTATATATAGGGACTTATTCCACAGTCGATGTTGCATCCCTAACTAAGAAATGAAATAATGAAATATATATGATGAAAAGGTTCGCACTTCCGAGTGAACTTTTCTCCACAGCACCACCACCAACAAAACACACCCACAGCAAACACAATGGCGTAAAAATAAGAAATTAAAAAAACAAAGAAACGTATAAAAAAGAATCTCATTAACATTCCCAACCATTTCTCGTTTTACTGCTTATCTAATATTTTTCCCTCTTTCAGCATGTATTAACTCCATCATTACATCTGAGAATGAGCAAGTGAAATAATTTAAAACTTGATATAAGCAAACCGTATGCCACAAGCTAACGGTTGACCAAGAATCTCATCCCCATCACTGTCAAACTCTTACCTCCATCTCCTCACCCGACATGCATTATGGAAGCCCTTGGACTATTTTCAAAGCTCTTTAACTGCTGAAAATTCCCTGAACAACAGTAGAAGAGTCAAGTGCAATAACAAATACTTTGACCCTAAATTGAAAATTAAGTCGCAAGTTTTAGAAAACAAGTTAACCTCACACTATACAGTGCATATGGTTTGGTATAAGGTATAGGAGATGCATTAAGCTTTTTTTCTATTGAATTCAACTCCAAGAAGATACTGTCAAAACTCCAATCTGGCTCTAGGTCAATGGCAATTCCGTCAACATTCATACGGCACTTAAGTTCCAATATAACAGGTCCCCTAGTTGAACAAAATCCACAAAATTAGTACTACAAGAAAATTCAGAAACCTAAGCTAAATAATTTCAACCACATTTGGTCACTTGCAACAGTACTAAATTTATAAAAGAAAAAAAAATAAAAAGCAAAAAGACTTAGAAATTACAATCTGAAGACATGGAGATGCAATTTTGTATATTATTCCCATAATTTAGCATAAAACTAAATCACAAGCAAATTCCATAAAACAAATAAATAAATAAAAGGTTAAAGAATTTAAATGGAGAATCACAACTTGCATTGCCATACATTGAAGAATGTTTCCAAAATAAATGTTTTATATTTCGTGTTTTCATCCTCCCCACATGTTCAGCCAAATTCATGTACTCAAGTGAGCAGTATAGTAATTAAGCACAAATGGCACCTCAATGCACAATTGGTGTCTTCCATTAAGAATCAAGTAAGAGACACTGGCTTAATAAATGGGACATAGCTTAGGGATTAGGCTGAAAGGTGTAGACCACTTCTGTGTATTTTCGTTGTTCGGATAATATATACTTGTTCTGAGTTGCTTATTATTTTCGTAAAATAAGTTGTATCATAAATAAAATATTTTTCTTCTTGTTCATATATGATTGAGTAGAGGTTTTGTCTATAATTTATGTTTTATGAGTTGCATCTCAACTTGCAGTGCTTACAAATAGAACTTATTTTAATATAATACAATAGATAATGACTAATTTTTAATTAAGCTAATCGTTAAAATCTAATATAATACAACAGAAAACATTGACCAAAATTAACTTGACGACCAACGACCTAAAATTTTAGTACTATTTCATGCCAGCTTAGCTATTAAACCCAATGCGTTATTCTAGAATTAATCTTAAATGACAGGGCTCAAATAAACGGCCTGCATTGCTGAAAATCAGAGTATCAATTTGGTTATATGTATCACTGCTTTGATAAAATTTAAAATATTATCACTATAAATGTCGTGTATAGTCAAAATTTACTCGTTGATTTACTTTTTCTCTTACTATTTGGATTTTTTTCATAATTCTTTAAAAAATTGAAGCTCCTAACTATCATATAGGGTTCGTATCGTGGGATACCAAAACCAATATCGTTACCGTCTTCTTCTAATCAAATAAATTATGTTTAGGCTTTTTTTTGGGTTTGTTTGTTCTATGTGTGAGGGGAGGGGAAATCTTTTAAAGATGCCACTACAATAATTCAAAACATTTACAAACCTCAGGTCCACAACGAAGAGCCAAACACAGAGTTTGGAGGTTACCTAAATTATAGCTGAATTCTTGCATTCATGTTTTACATTTACCTGAGCATTTCCTTCTTCAAAGTAGTCACCTGAATGAATATTAGAGAAAGCATAATCATAAGTTTTGGTCCAAATGAGTCAAAAACAGAGTCCGACAAAATGTAAAAGTATACTATTTATACAAAATCCTTGGTGATACATTTCAATAGTTATTTACTCGGCCTCGGCCTCTTATTTCCACAATTTGCAAGTCATCTTTAAACTTGATCTATTGTACGCCAACTTCCATTACTGTAACATAAGCCACAAAATACTATCGGTAAGTGAATAGTTCATAAGACGCTGAACTTTGTACATTTTCTCCCAAAACAAAAAGAGATACAAAGTAGCTGCAAATAAACATAGGTAATTGGAAAATGTTTGAGGAAAGGTGAAAACATGTCATTTTAGTTGTTGAACATATCACTTTAGTTATGACAACTTCATAAATTATTGCAATCATCATTTTCTTAAAACACATTAAATTTCGAAGGGAAAATTTTAATATACTACAGAGGAGTACTATATTAGCCATTAGTAGCTGGGGGGAAAATAAATGTTGGATGCAGATTGGATGCATGTTGGGGCGCGTTTTGGACGCAGATTGGTGCCGATTGGACGCGGATTGGACGCAGATTGAAAGCGTATTGAACCATATTGGATGCGTTTTTGACGCGTTTTGAACGCATTTTGGACGTAGATTGGACGCGTATTGGACGTGTTTTGGACACGAATTGAACGCGGATTGGACGCGTTTAGGACTCGTTTTCAATGCGGATTTGACGCGTTTTGGACGCGGATTAGACGCGTTTTGGACGCAGATTGGACGCATTTTGGACGCGTATTGGACTCGTATTGAACGCGTTTTGGACGCGAATTGGACTCGTATTGGACACGTATTGGATTCGTATTGGACACAGATTGGAGTCCAAAACGCGTCCACAATCCATGTATAATCCGCATCCAATCCAACGCCGAGCTGCCAAGGCGCACGCCTTAGCAGCTCCACCTCTAGGCGACACTCGTCGTGGCTTTATCTCTATTGCCTGGACGCCTAGGCGACGCCATGACAACTATGAGTATGTTACTTTGATTTTCAGTGCTTTCACTAATCTTAAAATTGCTTGACATTTTACTTTCTTTGTGAAAAGTTGGTATTGCATACATACACACATTAACACATGTTATTGCATACATATTAAGATATCAGATCTTAGGACACATTTTACATACGGTTGTAAATTTTGTAATGACAAATTGTTTATCCTCCTAAAATGCATACACTAACATACATCAACACATGTTAAACCACTACCACATAACTTAATTGAAAATTTGCTTGGTTGTATACCCTTTCTTATGGAATTTTATGGTCTTAATTTGGTTCCAAAAACATATATCAGTGAACAGATGATACAAACCATTTAGCTGCTTACCTTTCTTCAAGCATAAATGTCGTCTTAGGACAACATCAGCCCCTCTATTATGTATTGATTTTTTCTTACTTGCTTTTGGACCATCTAACCTCTTTACCCCTCTCCCCCTTTCCTCATTGGTCCAATCTTTGTCGACTTGTATTATTGCTGACTAAGTATACCATGCTATTGTATAATAAAGACAGTTATTGCCATCTCTGTTTTTTATTATAAAATACAAGGCAATTCATTGCCACTTGTATCATTAACTTCAGGAGCAATCTCAAATCACATTATTTGATCAAAGAAGAGGTGCAAGTATTCCAAGCTTAGCTGCGATGGAGCAGACTCGTATGCTGGCACACACACTAGCTCAAAATGAAGACCCCAAGTTCCAGGTTTTTAAGCTATATTATTCATGTTCCATTGAAATTTAGGTGTGCATCTGCTTGAATATTATTTGGTTGCATGCAGTTTGTTTTTTTTTCTTCGTAAATAATATAGATGAATTTTTACTACAATAGGAAGATATACAGAAGAAAAGTAGTTTTATAAATTATTTTAAGACAAAAAAGTGGAAAAGTAAAAGTCCCTTGAAGAGATATAAACTTGAAATTGCAACACCTTCACAGCCCCTGCCTAGGCAGAATCGGTCCTCTACCTCCTTGAAATATATATTTTTAAATATAAACTTGAAATTTACAGGGTCATGATCGTTGTGCTGTGAAGGATTTTTATCACACTGCCAAAGAATAGCAAAACAGCAATACTTCCACAGCACATTCTCATGTTTCTTTCTAATAAAGCTGAATTAAGGCTGAAGGTTTAGCTTATACTTAAGTGTTGCAGAACTAATGCTGATCTTGTGGATATCAGCTGAGAAATTATAATTTCTCATTAGCCAGCTGGTTTGAAATGTTTAGTCTTAAGTAGTATATAAGCTCTGCCCCCATCATCTATGTATCGCCTTATAATTTGTTAGTTGTTGCACTAGCAATTATGTGCAAGAACATGATAGTTGATTAGTGTCATATACAGATATACTCATTCCTTTTGTGCAATAGTTAAAGAAATATCCTTACACCTCAGTCCGTAGTTGCTAACAAAAGTAATGGAGCTTTAAAAGTTTTTGGTGTCTTTTTATTTATGAGCGTAGTTATATGTGCTGTGTAACTGAATGGTGAGTAGAGTGAACATCTCTATGCATTATGGATTTATGGTTATACTTACTTCATCATTGTTCCCACATGTTGTCTTTCGATTGTAAATTCATGACATTTTTGGGGCCTGCAGAATTCAAAATTCTTCCAATTCGTATCAAAGATGAGTCGTGGGGAGATTACTATAGAGGATAACCAACTCAAGCCAGCTGCACTCTCTGCTCCTGGAGATTGGGCAGCAGAATACCAACAACAGTTTAATGGAGGTCAATCATGGGCTGACCAGTTTGCGCGTGAGGAGGCAAGTACATATATTACTTATCTAAGTATTTGTTCTGCTTCTCTGTCCATTCTTTGCAAAATCAGAAGCTTGAATTGTCCTTGTCGTTGATAATCATTTATTGATCTAACTCTCACGTACTAATCAGCATTAATTGTTATGAGTGTTTATCCATATTAAAGTTGTTAATGTTTTTATATCTAATGTTTATTCTTAAGGAGGTTGTTTTTGATAAACTGAAACAAATTCTTTTCCTTCCAACTAATAATGGACTGTCAAATTTGCCTATCCACGTATCTAATGCTTCATGATTTCAGCTTTCTCATGGTCCTGATGGGTGGGTAAATGAATTCACTACTGCACGTGAGCAGAGTGGATCAGTTGATGACCAATGGGTTAGTGAATTTTCCAAGTTGCATGTTCAAGACTGGGCGGACGAATTTGGACGTCAGGTTGGTGAAGGAATACTGGGGGAGAATTCTGCTGATAACTGGGCAGATGCATATGATGAGTAAGTCAAATTGATTCTAAAATAGAATTAAGTAGACTTGTTTCGAATTTATACTTCAATTCGATTTTAACTGATTGGTCTTCTTCTATTGGTAACTATAGTAATCTTATAGAGGAAATTTATACTGACTTTGACGATTAACTGGTTAATTTTATTTGACCAGATTGTTATCGTTTTTTATTTATCTTTCCTAAGATTTTGAATTGCTTTAAAGTACCAATGAATTGTACCACTTGCTTGTTTTTTCATCCTTCCTTTCTTTCTTGTGATAATTCAACTTTTATTACTTTGCTATGATTCCTTTCTCTTCTCATGAAGCGAAGAATGTTGGCAAATTTCACACATGATACTGGAGACAAGTTTTTCTTCTTGATTTCAACTTATAATGAAATCATGAAAATTCTATATAAGGCACACCTTATTCTAATTGCAGCATACATGTTTTTGAGATTAATGTGTAGGTACTTAAATGAGCAAGCAACTGTCAAGCAACGATCAGAAGCTTCAAGAGGGGTCTATGTCTTTTCTGATTTAAATCCTTATGTTGGTCATCCTAATCCTTTGAAAGAAGGTCAGGAACTGTTTCGCAAGGGGTTACTAAGTGAGGCAGTGCTTGCATTGGAGGCTGAAGTGCTGAAGAATGCTGACAATGCTGAAGGTTGGAGGTTACTTGGCATAGCCCATGCTGAGAATGATGATGATCAGCAGGTTAGTATGCATTTTCTATGAAACCCTCCCACCCCATGACATTGTTAATATTTTCTCTTTAGCATCTCTAACCCTCGTATACCTGTAGTTCTGTTTCTTTCCCCAAGACACCATTTGACATTGGGTGCTTGCAAGAGCCTAAACCTTTTTGGGTATCATAGTGTATTTATAATTTTGAACTTCAGAATTTTATCTGGGCCAGATATTGATGCATAGATGGAGAATACAAATTGTTGTCTGGAATAGTTATATATTTGTTTTCGTCAGATGTCAAAGATCATTCTTTTTCTTAGTTTGTTTGTTTTTCAGAATTTCTCAAACAGAAGAATGGTGGCACTGAAAGCATTTGTGAATTCATTTTCTAGATCTCATTTCCAATAAAATACATTTTCTAGATCTAGTTGGTTAGAATAAATTCTTCAAGACTTCAATGGTTGATTGTGTCCTTTTTCAGTGCTAATATTGCTCTTGTATACTGTAATGAATGTATGACAGGTTTAGTAAGGCTTAGAATATAGATTTTGAAGAAAGAATGGATTAAGAGTATCTATCCCCACAGAAACATAACGCACAAAAAAGCACATAGCTTTCATCTCAAATCAATAATAATTTAACTACTGAATAAACTTTTTAGAATTACAATGCTTGTATAGAAAAACCTGAGACTTGGAGAACAACTAAAAAACCTTAATTTGAAAAGGAAAGAACTTCTGATTATAATTGAACTTTTAACATAATTACCTAATATTATAAAAATGCAAATACTGAGTGCATTTACTTTATCTCTATACAAAAATATAAAAAAAATATATCCTAAAACTCCCATATATTGCTTCGAATTAGTATCCGTCTTAATTCTTATTAGTACATGCTTTTGTCATCTTTGGTTGAAAATCTACTTTTGTCGCAGGCTATTGCGGCTATGATGCGCGCACAAGAGGCTGATCCGACTAACCTGGAAGTGCTTCTTGCTCTTGGTGTGAGCCATACAAATGGTAAGTGATAGCTCCCCCTGCTAAAGTGAATTTATATAAATGTGACTGGAAGTACAAGTTGCTTGTTTATTGGATTTACACTTGAGACGTGCTTAAAGTTTTATGGAATGGTTATTGTGCAAAATTCACAGTTTCTGGATTACTAAAGATATTACCAATTTACTAGGTTTAAAGCTATCTTTGTGTTGGACAATAACTAGTTACTATTGATATCTCAGAATTGGAACAAGCAGCTGCATTAAAGTATTTATATAGTTGGCTAAGTCATCATCCAAGGTATGGGGCAATTGCCCCTCCAGGACTGTCCGAGTCTCTGTTTCATTCGGATGTAAGTTTCCTGCCAACTCATTCTCTCTTTCTATATATAGGTGTCTTTGCTTTACAGTTTTGATATCAATGTCCTTTTTGTCATGTGGACATAGCTGCCCGTTGGCAATGTCTAAAACCTTATAAAGTTAAAGCCAACAGTTACAGTCATTCATTCTGTTACATGTACATAACAACAGATCATTTGAGGCATATCTATTTGCCCTTTTGCTTTTTAGTAATATTTGACATATCTTTTGTACTTTTTTTTTCTATTTGTACTGTACAGGTTGCTGGATATTTCAATGACGCTGCTAAAATGGCACCTGAAGATGCTGATGTACACATAGTACTTGGTGTATTATACAACTTATCCCGAGAATATGATAAAGCAATTGAATCCTTTAAGGACAGCTTTGAATCTCAAACCACGAGATTATTCTCTCTGGAACAAACTTGGGGCAACACAAGCAAATAGTGTTCAGAGCGCCGAAGCAATATTGGCATATCAGCAGGTAGCCTGTGTATTTATTTTGTTTATATGCTAAGTAAGAAACGGTCTTTGAAGAGCGTCAAAAGCATGCACATGATAAGAAAGTTGGTACATGGAAAAGAAGAAAATAGTAGAACACCAGTTCAATGCTCCCCCTCCCCTTTATCCCATGGTGATCTTTCCATAGAGTATGTACCACTCTCACTGTCGAGCCAAAAAAGAAATGAAATATTTTTGGTTAGGAAGATCTAGAATGGGCATGGTCCGTGTGAAAGAAGTTAGTTATAAGGGTGTAGGATTAGAAAGTTAGTAGATCTAGATAAATAGGCAAGCGAATCATTTCTTTGATGAAATCTGAAAATTGAGTTTACGATTTGTGCCTTACTACTTCTTTTTCCTATTTTTTTTTCCTTTCTTCTTCCTATATCTGCCTGTTATTCCTCCTCGTTATCTGACTCTATTCCTTATTTCTGTTATTGCACCCTGTCCTACTTTAGTTGTGTTTCCTTTATTTTGGTGTGTATGGGATTTCTAGACATTTGACAACGCATTTAGATATTATATCTTGGATAATATTTGTATGATGGGGAAAGCGCAATAATCTTCCATTTAATTACATATACAATTGGTTAGAAATTAATGTAACTAATTCTTTTCTTTTTAATATTTGCAATTACAACACATTTAAAGGGAAAAAAAAGTCCCAATGGAACAAGAAAGTAACAAGTAGACGAAATTACTCTAATGACTTGAATAAAATACCAAGACTACCCGAATTATCTTGATTGCGATCAAGAGATCCTAGTGGTTTCGGTGCCAAGCCTATATCCTAATTGCTTATCCGTTATTCTAGTTGTTTTCTATCAATTCATATTGCTGTCCTGCATCAGTATATTTTCTTAACACATTTGTATGCTATGTTACAACTATACACACACACACACACACACACACACACACACACACATATATATATATATATATATATATACGGGTAGGATCTAAAGCGGACCAAAAGAACGGACCAAGGAGCGGACCAAGGCAAAAACACGCGGGTTTCAGGGTCTGGGTCGGAAAAACACGCGGGTTGACTCTGAAACCCGCATGTTTTTGCCTTGGTCCGCTCCTTGGTCCGTTCTTTTGGTCCGCTTTAGATCCTCCCCGTATATATATATATGTGTGTGTGTGTGTATTTTTGGTACGCTTTAAATCCACCCCATACTAAAAAGCAGTAAAATGGGATAAAGTGACTACTTCCACTACTCATTCATGAACAAGAGAGAGCAAAAACTCGATTCCAGAAATCCGAGTTTATAATTAAGTTAGTCAAGCCTTCAGCTCCAATTTTTATATTCTTTATCAACAAAGTAGCTAAGCAGATCCGTATCCCTTATGCATTGCATTTACCATACTGACATAAGAAAGACACCTCCGAAGAAAACAACATTTGCTATATAGGTCCTTCGAATGAAAAGATGAAACATATGTTCGACCTGTCTCTTCCTCCTGGTTTTTGTAATCTGAATTATACCTCATCAAAAATCATCTTCAAGGAGCTTTAGTATACCATTTTCTTACTCTCTTGCTCATAACTTGTTACAATACTTTCACTTGTTAAAGAAAAGGCTTTACTACAGTATGTTCATTTCAGTAATTTATGTTGTTTTACCTCTGGCTTTCAGGCACTTGATCTGAAGCCTAACTACGTTCGTGCGTGGGCAAATATGGGTATCAGTTACGCCAACCAGGTATCTTATTTATTGGTTTCTCCGACCATGCTAATATCTGTGACATTTGCTGGATATCCAATTAATATGATTTTTCTTTCAAATGAAAATGTTTATGCTTGCTGCTCTCTATTTCTGTCTACTATTGAGATTGACCGGGTGATTATTCTCCCCATTTTATTTTTATGGAAACTGCTGATTCTGGTGTAAATTTCGAAAGCACTAACATCATTTTCCTTCTTGTTCTCCTCTCCCCCCCTCCCCTTCCCTCTCCCCCCCAACCCCCCAACCCCCTCTCCTCTTTTTAATCTGCTGAGTACTCGAAACTTTATAATCCTGTTTGATCTTAGGTACGTGGTACTTATACAAAATGGTAATATAATTTCTGTATGCAGGGCTTGTATGAGGATTCAATTCGTTACTATGTCCGAGCCCTCGCTATGAATCCAAAAGCAGATAATGCCTGGCAATATCTAAAAATCTCTTTAAGGTACGTTATCTGAGAAAGGTAACCTTTTTGTTGCCTGCCATACTATTCAACTACAAATAATGCATGCCTCCATTTGCAGCTGTGCTTCTAGGAATGATATGATGGAAGCTTGTGACTCCCGAAATCTGGATGTCCTCCAGAAAGAGTTTCCGTTGTAATTCAGTTAAGGTTTTTCGGAACTGAAGGAATGACGGGTTCTGCTGCTGATGAAGATGTTTGGGAGTCCTCATTCTCCTTGTATTACAAAAGGAAGATGACATCAGTCATTGAGCTATTTTCTGGAAAATGGCAATCCTTTGTGTAGAATTTGAAATAGTAGTCGTACTGAGGCTCACATCTTATTAGCCTGTGAAATGTATAGTTTTTTTGTACACTACTATCTCTGTAAGCAAAGGCCCCTGACTAGGAAAGAATAAGAAAATGGCACAGAGAAGATGAAAGCACTAAACATTAAAATGATAAATACAAAAAAAAATAATTATATTTTTGTTACGAGTTAATCCCCCCCCCCCCCAACCAAAAACTTTAATTTAATACAGTTTCTGTCTTTGAAAATGCTTTGTAATTTGAAGATGAAGTTGATGTGGTCTCAAACCTTTGTTTTTGTTTTGGTTTGGGGGTGTTAAATTGTTACTAGCATAACGTTGTTTCTAATTCTATTAATTCATAAATACGTTATATACGATCTTTTAATTGGTTTTAGTTTTGATCCGATGGTTGCCAAAAGCCTTTCAGTCTTTTTAAGTTTTAATTATGATTTCACTTGAATCTTGAAAATTTAGAAAGAGGTTGAGATCTCAGTCAAACTTGTTTATAATCAGTTTTGACAAGTTAAAAAATGTTTGATAATCTGATTTTAAAACTGCTTATAATATCATTTTTTATGAAAATAATCAGGGGTTCCAATTGAAACTTCTAATTATTTGTCAAGTCTAATAAATAAATAATCAGGCTTAACGGATAATCTATCCTAGTTTGTTTTTAAGATTAATAATTTGTTTATATCAAATACTTTTCACTAGTTTAAGTGTTTTTTATTTACCAAACAGACTAATTTTTTAAAATAATAATTACAAGCAGAAATCATATTTTTTATGCAATCCCAAACTTGCTCTTACTATTCATGTGATGAGAAACTTGTTAAATTATTTACTTGTAAAAATCAATCCTCTTTATTTATTTATTATTAAATGAATGAAATTCATTCATTAAACAAATGAGCATTATCTTTGTTTATTTATTTTCTTTCCCTTTTCATTACACATTTCTCACAAAACAAACAGCCGGATTCTCATTACTAAAACAGAATATATATATATATAGAGCAAGGATCAAGTGCATATCCCTTATCTTACTCACCCGTGCTTACCCCCCTTTAGGCGACGGTTTCGGTCATACAACCGTCGTCTATACTTTTAGCGACGCTATATGTTTGTCCGTCGCTAAAAGTATAGACGACGGTTGTATGAACGAAACCGTCGCCTAAAGGGGGGTAAGCACGGGTGAGTAAGATAAGGGGTATGCACTTGATCCGGACCGTGTATATATATATATATATGATTATATGTATATAGCAAGAATCAAGTGCATACCACTTATCTTACACACCCGTGCTCACCCCCCTTTAGGCGACGGTTTCGGTCATACAACCGTAGTCTATAATTTTAGCGACGGACAACATATAGCATCGCTAAAAGTATAGACGACGGTTATATGACCGAAACTGTCGCCTAAAGGGGGGTGAGCACGGGTGAGTAAGATAAGAGGTATGCACTTGATCCTTGCTCTCTCTATATATATATATAAAAGGTGAATTTTTACGCTTTGTTTCTGAATTTTAAAATGGATAGAAGAGAAAAGAAATAGACGAAAAATTTAAGTTTTCTTTCCAATTCTTATGTTTCTGAGTTTTTTAATAAACGGAAAAAAAGAAATGAATAGAAAACTTGGCCACTTTTCCTGCCAAAGTTCCCAAACTTGCTCTTACTATTCATGTGATGAGGAACTTGTTAAATTATTTACTTGTAAATTCAATCCTCTTTATTTATTTATTATCAGATGAATGAAATTCATTCATTAAACAAATGTGATGAGGAACTTGTTAAATTATTTACTTGTAAATTCAATCCTCTTTATTTATTTATTATCAGATGAATGAAATTCATTCATTAAACAAATGAGCATTATCTTTGTTTATTTATTTTCTTTCCCTTTTTATTACACATTTCTCACAAAACAAACAGCCGGATTCTCATTACTAAAACAGAATATATATATATATATATATATATATATATGATTATATGTATATACACAGCTATATAGCACACAGTCGTTTATGACGATTTTTTTTGGACTATAACGACAGGTGAACATCGCCATAGACCAGAACTATAGCCCCAAAAAAGCGTCGTCATAAACGACTGTACCAAATAGATGTGTATATACATTTTTCTCATATATATATATATATATATATAGAGTCCGGATCCAGTCCGGGATCCTGGACTGTATTAAAATACGGACCTTTTTTTTTGAAACAACTAAATTTTTTTTTTATGGAATTGGAATTTTTACATAATACAGTGTTTTTGGCGTGATTTGGATGCCTATACCAAAACTATTTCTGTACAGTCTGGACAGACTGAACATACATTGGTTGGTGTAGGTATTAAAAACACACCCAAAACACTGTATTATGAAAAAATTTCAGTTTCATAATTTTTTTTTTAGTTAAAAAAAAAAAAAAAATTGGGTCCGGATTTTCTCCCGTCCGGAAGGTCCGGACCTGATCATTTCTATATATATATATATATATATATATATATATAAAAGGTGAACTTTTACGCTATGTTTCTGGGTTTTAAAATAGACAGAAGAGAAAAGAAATAGACGAAAAATTTAAATTTTCTTTCCAATTATTTTGTTTCTGAGTTTTTTATTAAACGAAAAAAAAGAAATGGATAAAAAATTTGGCCACTTTTCCTGCCAAAGTTCCCAATTTTAGACGGAAAAGAAATTAGAATAAGTAATATTTTTATAATTCCCATATTATCCTCAACTTTTAATATAATAAATTTTAAATTACAACTCATGTCCTCAATTTTAAATTTTCTATCCTTTTCCATTAAAAACACAAGACAAAGGAAAACTTTAAGTTTTCTATTCTTTTCTTTTCTGTTCTAATTTAAGTTTCCTATTCTTTTCTTTTCTGTTCAAAACTCAGAAACAAAGCGTTATAGTTATCTCTACGACACTAAGAAATAATAAAATAAAAAGATAAAAATATGAAATAGCTCACTAACCGGAACAAGGGGAGACAAAAAGGCTAACAAAAGAAAAACAGAACTTATATAATCCCTACATATCCCTCCTACAAATAGAGTATGAGCAAAACATCTTCAGTTGCTTCCTTCCAATTGAATTGCAAATCCTTCCTGGATCCCTAATACACCAATGCCCGTATGCATTTCCTGTTACTTCTGCAACTTTGAACTTGTAGCGGCTTGGACTTCGTAAGATTCAGTTGGTACCCTTCCATCTGCATTTGGACTCGTAAAACTTACAAGGCTTAAATCTTGGGGCATTCAGTTGCATTCATGCAGTTGTCTGAAAAAAATGACTTCAATCATATTAAGAAAAATTTACACAATTTTTTTAGGCTGTCTTGTACCTCGCGACCAAACGGTCTTCTATTGTTTCTTCATCACTCTCCTCCAACTGGCTGATCCTTTGTCATTAGACAAGAATCTTGGAATACTTAGCAGGCTATTGACCCTGGTAATGCCTTCAAGGGCTGACCATTCCTCCTCCTCAGAAGTTGAGATGAACTCGGCTAGACTCCTTTTAGACTGGCCCACGCTTTTCTCGGGAAGCTTTTCCTCTGTTGATTCGATAACGGGCACCTATCTCATCAGAGTCTTTAAGAGTACTAGAATGCTCAAGAACAGAAGAATGAGAAGGTGAAACACCTCCACCAGTATTTGAGGTCTTAATTTCATCTACTGTTACAGATATCACTTCCTCCTCTGGTGCCTCTGTCAAATCTTTCTGATCCTGAGCCACATCGGCTGTAGATACATGTTCCAGAAAGAGGCAGACAACTGCGCAGTCATCATTCTTTGATGTCGGGTATTTGAGCCTCCAGGCTCTTGTAGCACAATCGATAAGGGCTCTGGCTGCTGTTGCATGACCAGGGGCTGAGGCCACAATATCAACAGCTTCTTTGTTGGAAATAACATCCCAAACCTGTGTCAAAATAATACAAGTTAGTAGAATAGCAATATAGATAGAAAGTAATATCAGACATAAAACTGGCAGGCAGGCTTTGTCCAGCGCATCATAAGATGATACATTACACTGTAGTCTGTATATCAAGAGAAAACAATAGTTCAGAATAAAGTAGAAGTTTCAGTACCCCATCAGTTGCAAGAATAATAAATTCATCTCTCTCGGTAATGCGACGGTAATAAATATCTGGTACAGAAATTAAACCAAAGTCCTTTAGACAGAAATCCCCAAAAGCTCTAGCCATTGCCAAACCAGGCGAATCACTGTTAGGCAACCATACACGTGAAACCTCTGGTTCATCCTGCAGTGCAAAAACCCTTCCTTTGCATTGCTGGATCCTGGCAGCTTCCCCTGAACATAAAAGAAAGATTTTATGTTTCTTTAGATTTTATAGATTTTAATGCTCTAGAGAATTTGGTCTACTTCTACTATCTACCACCCTTCACTTTTTATTAAGCTTTTCATTACTAATTGAGCATCATAATTTGTGTTTTCATGTGTGTATTCACACTGTATGCTATCATTTTGTATTTGTGAGTGGGTGGGTGGGTGGGTGTGGGGGTGGGTGTGTATATGTGTGTGTGTGTGAGAGAGAGAGAGAGAGAGAGAGAAAAGAGGCTTACTTGGAAGATTGGGCTTCAAGTCAACAGTCAATTGTACAGCAGTTAAAGAGTTATCTTTATCTCTGGTTGCCAGCACAGCTCTTGAATCACCAACATTTCCAATTATCAGATCCTGACCCTGAAGAACCATGTTTATAAATGGTGACGCCATTCAAGATCAATTAAAATCTCTGTTAGGATAAGATATAGCATAAAAATGTATCATTATGAACCATGGCTTAATGTATATTCTGATTGGGACTTGTGACACCACATTGCAATATGTCTACAAGGACACAGTAGTCCCATTAGACACCAAACAGTTTGATCCAAACCCACCCATTTGACTGGAAAAGTGTTATAGGGCATATCTTCAAATAAGTTGCTTCTCAGTAATCCAACTATAATACAAAATGGTCACTTTCAAGGTTCCCTAGCCAAATCAGACTAAGCAACTCGGCAAGACATAATTCTTCAAATTACAGAGATCTCTAGATCCAAAATTAGGAAAAGGGAAACAGGATTTTGCCATGTGATTCTTTCTGGAGTTTTATTGTGAGAATAATGTAAGGAACAGAAACATTGGGGGAGTGAACAGCTAACTGCAATACTAGAGCTTAATAACCAGGCACAAACACAAAGATTTACGTATTCAAGTATTCCTTTTAAAAAACTTGAAGTTAACAGAATGCAACTAAACGTAAAATACCTAAGACAGTATGTTTCACAAAATAGAAGAAACATTCAAGCCTCCAAAAATAACATGAGCTGAGTGATACAACTTTATCAAATTGTTCGATGAACAACATGTCCAGAACCCAAATTTACTACTTTCACGTTTCCTTTTGTATATCAAAATACCAGGATAAGCCATGACTTACGTACCTATTACGTTGATAATACCAGTTATACAAAACATAATGGCACCCACTGAGGCATAGATTCAACTTGTGACAAAATTCATCTGAAGCCACCTTGTTGCCTGGCCAAAATGGTTTAATATCGTTTTATTGTATAGCTGATTGTTTTAACTTCGATGATCAATATAATACTAAAAAACACCTCATCATGGCATTTTTTTTGTGTTGTTCCTTGTTACCTTTGTATGATGACAAACATCAATTTCTTCAGCAATGTTTTGTAGATGTCAGCGCTCCACTGACACCTCATCAAAACTGATTAATTTAACCACTTCTGTTTTCATATCCAAACCCAAAAAATAAATCTCTGCTTAAGCCATCAAAATTCAATTTGCCCAGATTTCTTTAGGTTCCCTTCCATTCTTGATAACGAATTATAAACTATGATTAAGAAGATCTTAGGGGGCATATGATGATCATCAATAAAAGCATTTTTTAACACAATAACTTCTATTTCCCAATATATCCATTACAGCATGATTCTTGTTTTCCCTGGGTCTTGATACAAGAGATATACGATGGGCGCTTAAAATTAAGATACCATTTTAACTATAGAACTGGGATCACTCTGCTAAACTGACATGACAAAGAGCAGGAGACAGAAGTTTTACCTCCAAGGTGATGGAGGGACAAACAGTACCTTCATACAGATCTACTTTGTAGAGCAACATGTAGCTTGAAATTATTTTCTGATGCTAGTGCAGTCTGGCAATCCTTGCATAATGTTGCTTCCAAACCAAAATACGCATTTTTCCAAACAATAAAATGATTGATCCAGTAACTTTAATCACCTACTAGTGGCCAAGTGCCACCCAGAGGCCAGATAATATTTGGAGAAAACATATGCCAGTGGATACCAAAGGTACAACATGCTAAAAGTAGTCCTGTCACATACATCATAGATAATAGAACACGCAGCTTTTGAGACTCCTCCACATAGACCATAGATGTAAATTGGCTATCTTGTACACTGGAATCCTAGCAATTCAACACTCTAATCCTAGCAATTCACCTAGATTCATCACGTGCTAAGGGTGATTTTCAAGCACTCAGTGCTTGTCACCCCGAATAACCAATTGACAAATGGCATCACACAATTTGACAAGAAATTGTTAAACATAAGAGGATTTACAAATTTCTCCAGCCCAAAAAAATGACATTGCATCACTAAACTAGTCACCCTCAACTAACCAAAAAAAGGCTCAACTCAACTCACAACGCCTTTTTTATTCCAAACAAGCTGGGTTAGGCTAGAATGAATCCCACATGACAACGAAAAAGTATAAAGACGAGAGAAATAACAAATAAAATAATAATACTAACACTAAAAAGATAAAACAAAAAGGAACAAGTCCGAAAAAATCAAAAAATCAAAATAAAATATAATAAAAGGATAGAATGCAAGCAAGAAATTAATTAAAATTACGAATAGTTGAATACACGCACATATATAACCGTACATACATATTAAAAAGTGAAAATAAAAACAAAAGAAGAAAAAAGGAGGAAAAAGAGAAAAAATATAAACACAACAAAATGGTGTCATAACCCACTCGGCCTCTAACATGCGGATTGCGTTTCACCACTTACTCCTATTGTAGGCCATGTACTGTCCTCAGTTATTTGATGCTGATTCAAGTCTCTTTAAACTACTTTAACCCAAGTAATTCTAGGTCTGCCCCTTCCTTCGTCTTCTTATATTGTCCTTCTAATACGAGACTATTCTTCTCACTGGAGCACCTATAGGCCAATGATGGATATAACCAAATTATCTCAATCGATATTCTCATCTTTTCATTAATTTGAATCAAACCTTATTTCTGTTATCCTCGTTTTTGATGTTGTCCAATCTTGTCTGATCAGATATCCACCTTAACATCCTTCAACTCTCATCTTGTACTCATGTTGATTTTTGATCACCTAACATTCACCTCTATATAGCATTGATTCACTTAACGCCGTTTTGTAGAACTTTTCCTTCAACTTGGTCGGAACTTTACAATCCCAGATCATCCACAATGCACCAAATCTCTTCAACCAACCTGCTATAATCTTGTGTCTTACATTTTCCTCAACACCTCCCCTTTAAGCAATATTTTAATATTTCTCTCTTGAGCACCTTCTTTCTTCATATTATCGTAGTGCTTGCGCATCTTCTTATATTGTTGAACTCGCACTCCGTATATTCAATCTTGCTGGATTCAAATATTTTTTTATAAGTAAGTTTGGCCCTAGTATGGGGATTGAAACCACCGACCTAGATGTTATTCCTCAAAACCTCTACCACGTCGTTGGGTGTTCTTACTCTGACTTAGTTTAAAACCCTTAAATTTCAATGTATTTCTCATTTCCAACTTAGCATTAAAGCATGCCCTATTTGCATCAATTAGATGCATTAGCACAAAATCATTAACAAATAACATACAACTTGGCACGTCATCCTGAATGTTTTCTGCATAACTTACACAAAGAGCTCAACTAATATATATGTATATATATATAGTAGTTGATCCATAGAAAATGATGGCTATGGATTTATTTGTGGCCATTGGCCACCATATCTATACTATCCATTTATAGATCATATGGCTGTGATTTTTTTTAAAAAATACTATCTACCGCAACACAGTGTTGTGGTAGGAGACTTGCGTACCGCAACATTGTGTTGTGATAGGGGAGTTGTATTTTTTAAATTGCAGTCCAAAAATCTTATAATGAACGGTCTAACATGTGGTGGTCATATAAGGTCTTATAGCTATCATTTGCTATGGATCAGCCCCCTATATATATATATATACATAATAAATATATATGTATTCATTTATAACAAATAATTCCAAGGAAATAAAATATACCAAGCATTGGCAAAGCCCCACAACAGATTATATATTGGTTTGAATCAGACATTTCAATTAAATTATTAGAATGGGAAATTGAATGAAAATGGCAAAATATTCCACTTATCCATGAAACTAATAGCCTAATAGGCTAATACACTGTTGAGCAAAAGGAGTAGTGGAAACTGGCTACGCCTCAAAGGAAGTATCAACACGCTACACTGGAAAGAAAAATAATTCTCCCCATGTACATTCGTATTCAAAAGGTACATTACCCCCAAAACACCAAACTTAAAAACAAAGCCATTAACATCATGCAAACATAACCTATCATGTCCCCTAGAATAAAAAATAATAATAATGTTTTCAACAGTTTTTTATTATTGGCATTTATAAGAAAACACATTTACTTATGCTAACCTTTTGTCATATTTCTTTTGTCTCACTTGTCTTGCTGGATATTTTGCATGCCTTTTCAGCTTCGGTTTATGTTCTATTTAGTCATTAGTACAAATGAAAATGGTTTGTATTACTGGATCATAATTGTCAGTGATAACCCCAAGTTTTTCTTTGTAATTACCTCTATTTTCCATCCTTTTGTGCAATGCACATCATGTTAGCCACCTATCCCAGACATAATATGAAATTTCCAGGAAAAAAAGAAGAAGAAAAAGAATGAGGAACTTCATTAGAGATTGTTGCAAGAAGAGTTACCTGCTTTACCAAAGCAACAGTAGTCGTTCCACTACAGAAACAGTCAATAGCCTGATGGAGCTTTAGTTCCTTATCCATCAGCTTGAAAGCTTTCAACATTGACTGTTTAAGAGGCAAATACATCTCTGGAAGCTTCCTATTCTCCTCAACTTCCAACTGTTCACACCAACCATCGTCCATGAATTCGTCAGGATGTGTGCTTCCAGCAGCATTTCCATTCTCAGTAACACAACTACCAGCCACATTTCCATTCTCAGTAACACCATTTTTATTATTACTCAAAATCTCGTTCCACTGAGTGCTTAGCAAAACAGGAAGATTATCACGAACTTTTCTCGCAACCATATGACCGTAAGGACCATGACCATCAAATACTCCGCAAAAGACTGTATCACTTGTTGAACTGAAATTCTATTGTGAAAACAATCAAACCAAATCATGATTAACTGGTGCAATAGACAGAAACATTAAACAAATGATAGTGTTTTTGCATCAAAACAACTTTAACAAAAGAAAAACTTAATGTTCTATAACAATCACATTGCTAGTAACTATACTGATCAGCAAGAAGGACAATATTTACAATTTTACATGTAGCTAAAACAAGATGCTTACATTTATGCCCATACATCTAATAATACAAAATCGAAATAAAAAACTGAACTCCAAAACTTGATAAATATATCTAAAAGAACTATAAATAAAAAAAGATAAAAATGTATATTGATGAATGCAAGCATCCATTAGGCAAATTATAGAAAGAATTAAGGATTCCGAACCTCCCAAACGATCATAGCATCTTGATTGGCTCCTTTTTTCCCCTGCAGCGTGTATAAACAAGCGATGTTACTGGCTCCGTTTCCGATCAGCCGGCCGGGTACTTGGTAGAGAACACGGTCATCGGCGGCGGCGCCCTTTCTGAGCTTGGAATCATAATTTCTACCACTATTGATCTTGTTATTTTGATCATTACTGCCCCGGCATAACGTGGAATAGCAAGAACCCATTCGATTCAGTAAATAATACTCTACAAAAAAGACGCCAAAATCAAATTATGAGCTGCTACAACTTGTTCTTCTTCATTTTTTGGGGGTTTTGGTCAAAGATTAAGCAAGATCATCATCAGTCCACCTAACAGAAACCATAGAGAGAGAAATACAGTAGAAGGGAGGAAGGGAGAGAGAGAGAGGATCAGATGAGGAGGGTGAGTAGCCGGTAGGTATGAAATTATGACATTTTTCGTTCTCCATTACTTTAACAAAAAGTCCAGGCAGACTGGAAAATGGGACAGGAATATTGGACAGGAGTGTATTTAACTTTTATCTATTTATATTTTGACTCTCAATAGGGGTAAAAATATAAATAGATGAAAGTTAAATACACCTCCTGTCCAATATTCCTGTCCCATTTTTCTGTCTGCATAGAAACGCTCTAAATTCTAATAATTTAATTTAAGGTTAATATTTAGCTAATAATGTATCATAATTCTAACACAATTCATATATATTTATATAATAAAATATAAATAATTTTAAATTTTTTGCTCATTTAATAAATTATCTGGATCGTTCAAAGTTTGAGATAAATCATACCGTCCATACAGTGCCGAAGGCACGGGACCCAATTAGTATATATATATATATATTAACAGTGTATATAATTTAATTTCTCTTTTTTGGTACAAAATATGATTAAAGTATAAATATAATTGTTCAATAAAAAATGCATACAGTATACTATTCAATTCAAGAAGTTATTTTAAGTCTATACTTAAAAATATTTAAGTAGGGTTCCAAAAAACAAAGTATGTCTAGTATATGGTATTATTACATGGAGTAAAATAAAAAATTATTTATCATTTCTCTTTTATATTTATTTTTTAAAATATTTAAAATATATTTTATTGGATAGTTCCGTTTAAATTAGACGGAAGAGGAAGACGATAAAAGGGGGCAAATATTTGTCACAAATTAACAAATACATGTGGAAGCTTTGGATATGGTTAGGTTGTTGACTTCTTGTTGATGTTGTTCTGCTTTTCAATTGTTCCCCCTCGGAAAAACATGTAAATTAATCCCAATAACACCAAGTTGTGTCCAAGTTGTCTTGTAGGTAAGAGTGTAAATGAATCGAGTTGAGTGTTGAGTTGTTCAGAATTGATTTACAAAATTTATCGAGCATAAAATAAAGTTTGATTGAGTCTCGTTTAGCTATCGAGTTAAACAGGATCTCGAATTGAGCAAGTCTTCGTACATGGGAGTTACTATTCAGGAGAAGACTTGCCATTGGGAAGAATATGATAGTAATCTTCTTGTTTTTCTTTGGGGTCTATTGGGTCAACCAAGGATAATTCTGTGGCTATATGATATCTATAATAACCTAGACGCATGGCCTCCCATGTACGAAGGTTTCCTTGAGCACTTCCCAAAGATTCTAATTTCAAAAACAGTTTTCGACTATACCTTTATGTAAGGTGTCAGTATGAGGTGTTGTCCACGGTTGGGACATAAGTCACAGTTGATATATATTTGTATACAAACTCACAGCATATGTGTTGTTGTATTTTGCACGACAATTGTTGTAATAAAGTTGTAGTTGTTTTCTGTACCATGTATTTGGCGACTCAGAATGGGTTGGATGGAATGGACCTATTTTGGGGTTATCACAGTTGGTATCAGAGCTTAGGGATATGATCTCTGGCGGAGATCGGGGATTAGAACTAGGAGGAGAGAGATGAGTAAATCCTTCGCTAGTATGTCCTACCTAAGCTTAATTATTGGTTGGTCATAATATACGGATATTATGTGATATGTTAATTTGCTTAATTAACCCTTGTTTTATGGCAGTATTTGAGGATGGCAGCTGAGAATGCTAACAATGGAGTGAATGAGACTGTTGGGATACCTCTAATCACTAATGTGATGACAGACGAAGAAGGAATTAGAGATATCCATGTGGTGAGTGAAGAATTGATAGTTGTACCCGAGATAGTCGCAGAGGTAACAGCTGAGAGTGAGGAAGAAGAGGAAGAAGAGGTACCTGAGGAGAGTTTATTAGAGGTATTTTATGATCAAAATGTAGAATTGCAAAATCGTATTCATGAGTTAGAAGAGCAGGCTGAAGAATTGCAGGCAGTCGTGGAGCAAAAGGATACAACAATTCAAGCTTGTGTTACCCGATATATGATGCTTGAACAGAAGTATTCTTTGGCAGAGTGTAAGATGATAAAGATGAAATCTGAGCTGAAAGAAGAAAAAACTGAACGAGTAAGAATGAGTGATGCATGGGTAAAAGCCACACGACATGTGGATATTGTGGAAAGAGATGTCCGATCTAAGAAGGCTAAAATAGATGATATGAATTTCTCTTTTTGGAAAGCAATTGAGAGAACTCAACATCGAGTTTTGAATTATCCTGTACAGAACGATCAACCTGAATTTGATATGGATCGAAGATTGATGATTTAGATCATGAATCAGGAGTACGAAGAGGCAGTTGAGGGAGGAATATGCCCTATAGAAAAGTATATTCCAACGGTAGTGATGACGCCAAATGCTGCCCCAGACAAGTCAAAGCCGAGTAGTTCAAGGGATAGCGGTTGTCATGACTTCCCAACAAATGAGGAACGCAAATGAAGTTATCACGGGAGATGAGCACTGGAGAAATCATAATGACTCGGGAAATAAAATCTGAAATGAAAGCAAGGTATTCTCAACTTTTCGAAATACCAGGTACGTAAATTTCGGGGACGAAATTTCATAAGGAGGGGAGATTGTAAGACCCCGAATTTTATGAAATAAAAGTATTCAATTTTTCTTATAATTACAATTCAGTAAATGGTTAAATTGATAGAAGGTTAAAGTTAAGGGTGAAATATGAATTTTTTTTTTCAAAATAAGCAAGTGGCTATAAAATACTCATTGTTGTCGGGGAATATTCGTTTGGTCGTGGAATATTCTTTCTGTCGGGGAATATTCGTACGAAGGCGCAGCCTTTTGTGGGCCCCGTAACAGAATAACTGTCGGATGAAGAAAACGACAAATTAAAGTTTTTTTATAAATAACGGCGTAGTCGTTACTGTTAACACTGTTGGAATACCCGGTGGGTAAAGTAAAGTAATACGCGTTGTTGCACAGTAGCACACGGTATTGCACCAATTATTGACTCTTACGTAAGAAGGCACTACTCAATAATTGTTACAGTAATTACTGTTCAGTATTTTATGTTATTGATTCAATAATTGCTGCGTTGATATTTTATATTGTTGTTGTTTCAATAATTGTCACTACACAATATTTTTCATTATCGAAGCAATAATTCATATTATCTGAATAATATTATTAGATAACATTATTGGCAATGTCTAGAAAGTTCTGTCTAAGGAGAGGTTTGGTCACCTAATTGCGCGCCAGTAAGAAAAAATTCTTATTGGAAAGCCCCCTCTTTCCTGGGAACGGCCTGGTTGTCAGTATTGTGATTCTGTAATATTATTTGTGAATAATTAAATTATTGATTTATATGATGAGGAAAATATTGATTTTATGTGGATATAGATGGAGAAAATTTTTATTGTGACAATTATTGAAAATTAATATTTTATCTTTTTCTGATAAAATAATTCATTTAAATATATTATTTTAATAATATATTAACGGTGATATTTTTACGATGAATGTGGGGTATATGAGTATATGTGGAGGAGGAGTATTTTTGTTACCAAAAATATTTAAAGCATGTTTTATGTGTCGGTGGACCCTATTTATTGACTGAAATTTGATTATAGCCTGTAAAATCGTCCGTTTATGGATTTCGGTCAATTTCTGTTTGGAATTTGGAAAAACTTCCTTCTGCAAAGTTGTAGAGAATTGAATTTCCTATTAAAAGTCGCGAGATTCGAATTTTCTGACAAAAGGGCTATTTATTATGAATTATTGAAGTTTCGGAGTTCAAAATAATTGATTTTTGGAAGTTTAAAATATTGTTTTTGAGAAAAACGTTTTTATTACTTTTCTAGAAGGCTTGCATGTGTGGTTGATGGCTGAATTCAGTTGGCATACGTAGGAAAATTTAGAAATAATAATAATAATATTAAATTAAATTTTCTGCTTTGGTGTTCTAAGCAATTTCCTATAAATAGGTGCTTAGGTTAGAATTGAAAATCACACCAGAAACTGAAGTTTTCTCTCTCTATATTATCGAGCGTATTCTTGTGAGTATTTTGAGTATACTTTGAGTATTGCTATACGGTGCAAGATCGTTCAGCGTTATTCCAGTCAGAGGTACTGCTGTTTTGAGGTAAGGGATAATAAGGGATTTTAAGAGTTATTATTTCAAAATTCTTCTGAACCTTCAAAAATTCTGGAAAAATTTGAAATGATATTTTGATAAGTTTTGTAGATTGTGTCCAAAAATGGCGACTTTTGGATGTATAGATTAAGAGTTATGAATTTTATGAGGAAAGACTATTTTAAAAGTAATCGCTTATAACTCCTTGTGGTTAACTCCAAAATTGATGAA
Organism: Panax japonicus; assembly: GCA_020205505.1. NCBI lineage: Eukaryota > Viridiplantae > Streptophyta > Magnoliopsida > Apiales > Araliaceae > Panax > Panax japonicus. The sequence goes on along the minus strand of CM035109.1, from coordinate 8,150,057 downwards.
ATTTTTATTGGGAGTACATCTATATGATATCAGTATACCCTGTGAATTTTGGAATTTTTGGATAAAAGTACAATTTATGATAAATGTTTAAATATTCAGTGGTTTTGGTCATGTGAAAAATAGTAAATGACTTTTAAAAATTCTGAGAAAAATATATGTTCAATATAGGACTATATTCTACTAAATCCCAGAAAAGAAATATTTTTGGAACTGATTTGTTATTTTTCATGAAAATGGACAAGTTATGAGTAAATGAATTAAATATGTTATGTGTGGTAAGAAAATTAGAAAATATGATTTTATGGCTTGAGAATCATATATGAGGTATATGCGGATTTTTGATGAGGGTTTTGGTTATTGGTGATGAAATCTTATGAGTTTGGCATTTTAGAATGATTAAATGCATTTTTTAGTAAAGTGTAAACAATTAAAATAAATTGTTTATAAGCTTAAAAAAAATATTATTCTTTCAATATCATTATACCGAAATATTGGTATGAATTTTATTGTGGGATTTCTACCTTTTTGAGTTGGGTTTACTATTCATGAGTTACTATTCACGAGTTACTATTCATGAGTTACTATTCACGAGTTACTATTCACGAAGTTACTATTCATGAGTTACTATTCATGACAAAATTGATTTCTTTTTCTAACCAAATTATAGTTGATTCATGAATATTACTCTGGAGATTAAAACTATATATTGATTATATTGATTTTATTATCATATATAACATTTTTATAACCCTGATGTTGAAATTCTCTTTCACTGGAGTGTAAAGATGGATAGATTATTGGTATGATCATGACTAGGGTTCTCTTTGGCCAGTAGTGAAAAGTTGAATTGTGACTGGTATGATCATGACCATTGAATTTATAATTGAATATCTTTAGCTTAAGTGCAAAGGTGAATTGATCAACATGGTTATAATTATGGTTTATATAAATTCTGAAATGATTATGTATTTCTTTGAGATATGAATATTTTTGGCCTGTAGTGCAAAGATGAATTGTTGATGAATATCTTTGGCTGTAGTACAAAGATGACTTGTTGATGAATATCTCTGGCCTGTAGTGCAAAGATGACCTGTTGTTGAATATCTTTGGCCTGTAGTGCAAAGATGACTTATTGATGTATATCTTTGGCCCGTAGTGCAAAGATGAATTTATTAGTATGATTATGAACAGGAACTGTGATTTGGTATAACCATGATCTTTGATATTTCAGGTAAAGACAAGTGATGAAAATTATCTTCGTCCTGAATGAGAAAAGGAATTTAAAACAACAATTACGATTATGAGTTATACATGTGATTGTGGACAGGAATTGTTGATTGATGTTACAGGGATAAAAATATTGTTGATGGACTTTTAACATGGAGAAGATAATAGACTTTATAGTCTATTTGACTCTTCTAATGGATTGCTCGTTCCGCTGCAATTATGGTTGAAATTTTTATCATATACCATATGTTCTAAATCTCTGATTTAATACTGTTGAAGGCTATTGATAATTTATTTATCTTTAGTCATGACATTCTTTACTGAGCTAGTTGTGCTCACCCTTTTGCTTCACAATTCTTTTCAGGTAATACGAGTGTAGCTGGGTCGAGCGGGGGAATAACAAGGGAATAGAACGGTGGTCTATAGATGTTGAGGGTGAGGTGAATTTAACTTGGAAGGGTGTTTTGCCACTGTCATACAAGATGTCTAATGACATACCACCTCGTGTCATCATAAGACATGGATGTGCTCATCCACTTGCTGAGTATATCTACCAGCACTATCTATATGATCTTGGAGTCTATTTGGAATATAACTCTCAATTAGAGACAGTTGAGATAATGATATGTCAGGAGAAGACTTGCCATTGGGAAGAATATGATAGTAATCTTCTTGTTTTTCTTTGGGGTCTATTGGGTCAACCAAGGATAATTCTGTGGCTATATGATATCTATAATAACCTAGACGCATGGCCTCCCATGTACGAAGGTTTCCTTGAGCACTTTCCAAATATTCTAATTTCAAAAACAGTTTTCGACTATACCTTTATGTAAGGTGTCAGTATGAGGTGTTGTCCACGGTTGGGACATAAGTCACAGTTGATATATATTTGTATACAAACTCACAGCATATGTGTTGTTGTATTTTGCACGACAATTGTTGTAATAAAGTTGTAGTTGTTTTCTGTACCATGTATTTGGCGACTCAGAATGGGTTGGATGGAATGGACCTATTTTGGGGTTGTCACAGTCTGGGCAGACTGTACATACATTGGTTGGTGTAGGTATTAAAAACACACCCAAAACACTGTATTATGAAAAAATTTTAGTTCCATAATTTTTTTTTATAGTTGTTCTATAAAAAAAAAAAAATTTCGATCCGGATTTTGATCAGGTCCGGAAGTCCGGACCTGATCCGCTGTATATATATATATATATATATATATATATATATATATATATATATATATATATATATATATATATATATATATAAGGCAGGAATCAGCTGTGGCCCACTTTAAATCTATTGATTTGGATACAATAAGCTTGAGCATCTTTCAGATTACATTATTGATATACTCTAACTCTACCATCTACCACATCAAAAAAACAAGAAATAAATGAATGAATAAATGAATGAATGGAATCCAATGCTAACAATATTATTGGAGGGACTGATATTTTTATATAAAAAAATAATATTTTTTTTATATATGAACAATGAGTAAGTCTTATTTTTATGTACTTGTATGAAAATATTAGTTTTTTTATTTAAGTATATATTATATATATATATATATATATATATATATATATATATATATATATATATTCTTTAGATCAGGGCAATTTTTTTTCCTGGATAAAAAGGTATCTATTTATTCTAATCCTATTTGAGATATTGAAGGACCCATGATTTAAATGCAAGTTATGTGTAATATCCTTGTCTCACAACTAATTTTAACCAACTAAATCATTTATGATCTTCCATCTTAAGACTGAATTAAATACATTTTGTGACATGTCTAGCCAGATGAATGGCAGATTTCATCTAACTGATTGTGATTTGGTCAAAAATCTTATAAACTCATAATCAACAACAACAAAATTAATTAAAAATAACATTATTGGCTAAATAAAAGTTGATGAAGTTCTAAACATTTTATGATGTGTCCCAAAAAGAAAGGAAAAATAAAAATTAAGGTTGCAACACTATCATAAGATATATAATTGCATAAGAAATTAAAAACACATTTTAGTTGTTTTAAATGTCTTTCTCAAGCGCAGCTAAAAAAGTTATAATTGTTAGATGATTTGTCAAGACTGGTACTTAGTACTATGTCCTTAAGATAATTATGCCCTTCAAAACTCTCTAAAAAATGGGGTGCCCCTAAGGGCCCATACCAAAGAGCAATTTTAATGTATATAAACCTATTAATTCTTTCGTTTTTAAACGATGTGGGACTTGGCTTCCACATGTATTTATTATCATTTATTATTTTTAAGAGTGATATTTGGGAGTTAATGTCTCATTTATTACTCCATGAATTTGAGCTTTCAAATACTTAATTTAATCTATTTATAGAGTAGAACACATTAATATGTGAAATTATTACAAATAATTAATGATATCTATATTAATTTAGGCTCAAATTCTAACCATAATTGTAGTTGACTAATTTTGATAGAAGAATCTTCTTAGCAGTCATATGTATACTAAATATACCAAATCGAATCTTACATTAAAGTTTAAAGTGTTTTTTTTCATTTCTTTTCTGTTTTCCTTAAAATCTGATTTGTAAAAATTCAAATATAAGGAGGGATGAAGCATAAGAACTAATTTCTGATACTCCAGTTCCACCCGACACATTTGACGTTCAATTTTATGCTCATCCATTTCGCTAAAACCCTGGTGGAGTGCAGTTTGGTGGGGTGGGGTGGGGGTGGGGGTGGGGGTGGGGGTGGGAGTGGGGGGCTCATGTCGCTTGGTGGAATATTACAGTAGAGAATTTATATTTTAGAGGTTCTACAGTTCAAGTTAACTTATGACTTTCGTATCCTATATGATTTTCTATTTCTGAAGAAATCAAATTCTATTCATTCAAGAAATTGGCAGTTAGTTACCTTTACACGGGACTCGTAGTCCAATTGAGAGATGTGCATGTAGGGGGAGGTGTGGTCAAGTTATAAATATACGGTCATAATTCAGTTTCAGGTACACAGACACTTTGTCAATTTTATCCACTAAAGCAATTACATACATTCATTACTGACTTTTTTGGCATGTACTTATTCTCACACCGGAGCTATCCCCTTGCGAACCCGATCGTCAAGCTTTCTGGTGTGATTGTTTGCTCACTGTGCAAGTTTAAGTTCGCTGTTTGATGATTCGACGAGCGGACAAATTTTGACGTTAACATTGACGCTAGAAGGAGAGTCTGTTTTAGTGTTATTTTTCACAATCACCAATCTACTTTAAGTTAAACAAATGGCGGGCAAAAGGAAGGTGATTTTTGACCAGGAGAGGTCTTCGGTCAATCCGACAACACAAGTTCGTAAGTCAGTTAAAGATAGGCTCGGGCCCAAGAACCCCGTTATGGTCCTAACAAAGGCTCAGTCGACTCCGATTCGACGACAACTATTCTCTACAAGCCAGAAGACTCTTGATCCCTACAACCGTGGGGCAGACAATCAGTCTCGATTAACACACTCTCGCCAAGAGCGGGATCGGGAGCAGGATAGACATGGCAGATGTGAGTTAATATGGATGTGCAAAATCCAACAGGCGAAGGAGGCTTTGGAGACAATGTGCCTCCAACAGGAAGAATGGGATACACAGTTGAATGAAATGGAAGGAGAATGAAAAGTCTCCCCGGGTCGGCGCTGACGTCGGGAGTCTATACCATAGAGCTTATCTAGATCACATCGATAAGGAAGTTCTTTAGAAGGAGCCAGCAACAACATGCCACACTCTCGGGACCCTGACGAGGGACGAATACAATCTGAACGACGTCAACAAGTCACCTCTCTAGAGTATTGGAGAGATCAGCATAGAGGATCCTCCCCAAGGGAGAGATACCCGATCCCAACATGTAGAAATTGATGGAGTTGGAACAGAAGATATCAACGACAACCTAGGTAAATGAGTTACCGATATACATCATAAACACCAAAGATATTCACCAGCTGGTCATGTTCATCTAAACACCTGTTCATCTTTGCACTACGGGCCATAGATATTCATCAGAAATCATTCATCTTTGCACTACAGGCCAAAGATATTCAGTAATATCATCATTTAGGACTGAGGATGATGAAAAATATTTTAAAGAAAACGAATCCAGTGAAACAAAATAACAAATATTAAGGATTCGTATTTCGGTTTATCCATGTCCAAAAATACATCATAAGTAATCATAGTGGAGTAAAATTCAAGAATAATCAAAACATAGATATAATCAAAGCTAGTATCCATAATTGATATTTTGGACAAAAAGAAAAAAAATTTATTTTTTCGGTGAATAGTGTCGTATTCGTGAATAGTGTCGTATACGTGAATAGTAACCCTGACACAAAAAGTTCTAAATTTGATAAAATGTTCAGACCAATATTTTGGCATAATGATATTGAAGAAAATAATATCATTTAAAAAGAAAACAACATTCCTTACCTCGAAAGAATAGTACTTCTGGCTGGAATACTGAATATAGTGCTAAAGGGAACTTGCACCGTATAACAACACTCAAAGTATCAAAATACTCACAAGAATATGCTCAATATATCGAGAGAGAAAGAGAGAGAAAACTTCAGTTTCTGGTGTGATTTTCAATTCTAACCTAAGCACCCTATTTATAGGAAAATGCTTAGAACACCAAATCAAAAAATTTAATAAAATAATAATATAATTAAACAAATTTCTTACGCACACCAAGAATCTGAATTCAGCAACTTAACACATGTTTAATGAGGCCCACAAAATGTAAAAAATGTTTTTCTTAAAATAAATATTTTAAACTCCAAAAATCAATTATTATAGAACTTCGGAATTTCAATAATTCATAATAAATAGCTCTTTTATCAGAAAAATTCAAACCTCATGTCCTTTCTATAGGAAATTTCATTCTCTACAACTTTGCAGAAGAAAGTTTTTCCAAATTCCAAACAGAAATTGACCGAAATTCACAAACGGACGATTTTACAGGCTATAATCAAATTTCAGTCAAGAAATGGGGTCCACCGACATGTTTAACATGTTTTTAACATTTATTGCAACAAAAATACTCTTTCTCCTCATATACTCATATATCCCACATTTATTGTAAAATATCACCATTATTATATTATTAAAATATAATAATATATTATTTTATCAGAAAAAGATTAATTTTCAGTAATTGTCACATTAGAAATTTTCTCCATCTATATCTACTTAAAATGAATATTTTCATCATCATATAAATCAATAATTAATTATTCACAAATAATATTACCGAATCGCAATACTGACAACCAGGCAGTTTCCAAGAAAGAAGGGACTTTCCAATAAGGATCTCTCCCTACTGACGCGCAATTAGATGACCAAACCTCTTCTTAGACAGTACTTTTTAGACATTGCCAATAATGTTATCTAATAATATTATTCAGATAATATGAATTATTGCTTTAATAATGGAAAATACTATGTAGTGATAATTATTGAAACAACAGTAATATAAAATATCAACGCAACAGTAATATAAAATATCAACGCAATAATTATTAAATCAATAAAATAAAATACTGAACAGTAATTGCTATAACAATTATTGAGTAGTGTCTTCTTACGTAAGAATCAATAATTGGTGCAATACCGAGTGCTACTGTGCAATAACGCGTATTACTGTGTTTTAACCATCGGGTATTCCAACAGTATTAACGGTAATAACTATGCCGTTATTTATAAACAACTTATACTTGTCGTTTTCTTCATCCAATCGCTTTTCGTTATGGAGCCCACACAAGGTTGCGCCGTCGTACGAATATTCTCCGACAGTAAGAATATTCCACGACCAAACAAATATTCTCCGATAAAAATGAATATTTTATAACCACTTGCGTATTTGAAATATTTGCGCATTTTACCCATAACTAACCACATTAATCAAATCAACCCTTAATTTGGGGTCTTACAGCAAAGAATTTCATTGCTATGGATGATGCTATGAGAAGCCTTAAGCAACTGTTGCGCAAGAAAAATAGACCTTGGGATCAAGATCGGGATATGAGTTATGATCCTAGACCAGAAACACAGCCGAAGAAGGAGACCCACAACGGACCCGCGGGAGACGGCCGACCTCCGTTCCATGACTGGAGTTTCAATAAGGTCTATATTCCTCTTAACACTGATAGGACGAAGATCCTTGAGGAGATCAGAGATAAACCATTCCTTGAACCCTGCTCGGTCAGCAACCATACATCGAGAAGAGATCAGACCTTATTATGCTAGTATCATCAAAACATGGGGCATTTAGCCGAGGCATGTTGACAGCTTAAGAACATTAATATTTAGAAAAAGGTCCAAAATGGAGATCTGGTCCATTACGTTGTAGGTTGAAAAGGGTCAGAACGGAGACATGAAGCTGGTGATTGGGAACGTCGCAGGGATCGAATACCCGACCAAGATTTACTCATCCGTCGGGTGGTGTATGTTATTACAGGAGGTTCGATGGGTTGTGTGACGGGCAAAAAGCGTTGAGACTCACTGGACTCCATTTTAACGGTGTCCAAATAACTAATAAGAAAGGATAGACCTTACCTTAACATTGTAATATCTTTCTTTGACGAGGATTACCCACCTGACACGATGGAACCACATGAAAGGGCACTGGTCATTTTGGCATAGGTCGAGCTTGTGGACATGATTGACAAACGTCTTTAGTGGATATTATTTATGTGACGCCCCCAAAATAGGTATACATCACCCATTCTGAGTCACCAAATACATGGTACAGAATATAAATACAAACTTAAATATACAACATGAGATGTGAGTTTTAATACAAATATCATCTTCTAGACAGTATTCAACTCAAATGGAGTCTTCAATACATTTATTATCACACTATTTCATAGAATAGTGAGGACTACTAATGCTATCATTTGGACCGTCACACCGTTCCCCGACTAGTCCCAGCTATATTCTCATTTCCTGAAGAGAACAATGAAATCAAAGGGTGAGCTCAACTAGCCCAGTAATAAATATTATGACTAAGAAAATGCAAAATAAATTATCGTTAGCCTTCAACAGTGTTAAACTGATAAAATATAACAAACATCAAGTTTAACTGCAGCGGAACAAGCAATTCATTAGAAGAATCAAGTAGAGCATAAAATCTACTATCTTCTATGATTTAAAAGGTTTTTCATCACTTTTATCGTTGAGACTCAGCTTAATAAATAATCCACATCATCAAATCACCCCTGCACTACGGCCAAGGATATTCTTTAGTATTACAACCACGAAGTATCCATGCACTACGGGCCAAAGATATTCGTGTATTCATCAATGATCATGATCATGCCAACAACTGTTCATCAATGCACTACGGGCCAATGAGGACTTTTACCACATCATTTGTAACATTATGGTCATGATTATACTGAATAATCCCTGATAAAAATCATATCAAGTCCATCTATGCACTACAGGGCACAAATGACTTTCAACATAATATAAACATGAGGATGATAACAATGATATAAGAATTCAATAAAACAAGTTCTAGGATAAATTTTAAAGATTTATAATTTAATTTATCCATGAATTAATAACGTCCAAATTGTCAACATGATACTGCTTTGTGGAGTAAAATTCAAGAATAATATTATATTAAAAATGATTTGGACCGAAAATAAATAAATTTTTGTCATAAATAGTACCCCGGGTGAATAGTAACAGAGTGAATAGTACCCATGAATAGTAACTTCAGGAATAGTAACCCCGTGAATAGTACTCCGACATGAAAAAGTTAAAACTTATCAAGAATGCTCAGAATAATATTTTATTAAAAAAATAATGGATGAAGCGCAAATATCAAGGATATTCTACTAATTTTATAAAGTTTAGAAGCCAAAACTTTAACCAAATGAGTATAGAATTCGAAATTTGAAACGAAATAATATTACTTACATACTACAGAGTATAGAAAAAAATATTATTTCAAGCAAATATTGAACAAAAATAACATCCCTTACGAATATTAAACAAAAATAATATTCATTTCGAATATTGAACGAATATAATATTCCTTACGAATATTAAATTAAAATAATATTTCTTGCGAATATTGAACGATATAAAATTTCTTACGAATACGAAAAATAATATCGTAAGCGAATATGAAATAAATAACAACCCTTACGAATATTAAACGAAAATAATATTCATTTCGAATATTGAATGAATATAATATTCCTTACGAATATTAAATTAAAATAATATTGTAAGACCCCGAATTTTATGAAATAAAAGTATTCAATTTTTTTTATAATTTTTATTCAGTAAATGGTTAAATTGATAAAATTTAAAGTTAAGGGTGATATATGAAATTTTTTTAAAATACGCAAGTGGTTATAAAATATTCATTGTTGTCGGGGAATATTCGTTTGGTCGTGGGATATTCTTTCTGTCAGGGAATATTCGTACGATGGCGCAACCATTTGTGGGCCCCATAACAGAATAACTGTCAGATGAAGAAAATGACAAAATTAAGTTTTTATAAATAACGGCGTAATCGTTACCGTTAACACTGTTGGAATACCTGGTTGGTAAAATAAAGTAATACGCGTTGTTGCACAGTAACACACGGTATTGCACAGTATGGTTGAATTATTGATTCTTACGTAAGAAGGCACTACTCAATAATAGTTACAGTAATTACTGTTCAATATTTTATTGATTCAATAATTGCTGCGTTGATATTTTATATTATTGTTGTTTTAATAATTATCACTGCACAATATTTCTCATTATCAGATCAATAATTCGTATTATTTGAATAATATTATTAGATAGCATTATTGGCAATGTCTAGAAAGTTCTGTCAAGGAGGGGTTTGGTCACCTAATTGCGCGCCAGTAAGGAGAAATTCTTATTGGAAAGCCCCTCTATCCTGGGAACGGCCTGGTTGTCAGTACTGTGATTCTGTAATATTATTTTTGAATAATTAATTATTGATTATTATGATAAAGAAAATATTTATTTTATGTGGATATAGATGGAAGAAATTTTTAATGTGACAATTGTTGAAAATTAATATTTTATATTTTTCTGATAAAATAATTTATTTAAATATATTATTTTAATAATGTATTAACGGTGATATTTTTATTGGAAAGCTGTGACTCCCCCATAATTAGGTATACATCACCTATCTTGGTTCGCCAGATATATGATACAGAATTCAAATATAACTTACTAATACAACCGTCGTGTACAATACGACAAAACATAAACTGTGAGTTTAAATACATATATTGTCTACTAGAGATTATATAAACTCAAAAGGAGTCCTCATTACAATTATTATCACACTATTTCACAGAATAGTGAGGACTACTAATGATATCCTCTGGACCATCACTCCAGTTCTCCGACTCGTCCCAGCTATATTCTCATTTTCTGTAGAGAACAGTGAAAGAAAGGGTGAGCTCAACTAGCCCAGTAAGAAATATTATGACTAAGATAATGCAGAATAAATTATCGTTAGCCTTCAACAGTGTTAAACTGATAAAATATAACAACATTAAGTTTAACTGCAGCGGATCAAACAATCCATTAAAAGAGTCAAGTAGAGAATAAAATCTACTATCTTCTATAATTTAAAAGGTTTTTCATGACTTTTATCGTTGAGACTCAGCTTAATATATAATCCACATCATCCCTGCACTACGACCAAGGATATTCAGTAGGGTCACGACCACAAATTCTATGCACTACAGGCCAAGGATATTTGTGTATTCATCAATGGTCATGATCATGCCAACAACTGTCCATCAATGCACTACGGGCCAATTAAGAATTTTTACACATCATTTGTATTATTACGGTCATGATTACACCGAATAATCCCTGGTCATAATCATACCAAGTCCATCAATGCTTTACAGGCCACAGATGACTTTCAAAAAAATATAAACATGAGGATGATGACAATGATATAAGAGTTCAATAAAACAAGTTCAAGAATTAAGTTATTCAGGAACTAATAACGTCCAAATTGTCAACATGATACTATTTTGTAGAGTAAAATTCAAGAATTCTCAGAAGAATATTTCCATGAAAAATACTGGATGAAGCGCAAATATCAAGGATATTCCACTAATTTCATGGAGTATAGAAGTTAAAATTTTAACCAACTGAGAATAATAAAGAATGGAATAACAACAGAAATCACCATGCATGCGGTACTTCGCATAGTCAGGTTATTCCAACAGAATAATAATAAAATGGAATAACAGAGGTTTCCTTCTTAAATACAAAAGAATAATATCCCTTACCGTAAAAGAAACTGAATATAAGAGTAGGGAAATAGCAGAATACTTTTCTATAGTTTTTCTATAATTTCTCTCTCTAAAGCTTCAGTGAATTCGTAAGAAAATAATGAACAAATGAGCTTCTATTTATAGAAAAATAGATTGTATAGTAACTAACTCATAAACGGTCCGGATTGATTTACTTTAATCGAATGGTCCATAATTAAAGCAAAATCTTTTAAATAAAATATAATATTATATATATATATATATATATATATATATATATATATATATATATATATATATATATATATATATATATATATAACATGTGCAGAGAAAAATTCACGGCTAAATTTTGTTGAATCAATAGACGCCTAATTTCAAAAGGTAACCTCCTTAGTCAAACAAAATAAAAATATAATATAATTATATATATAACACATGCTACTATCATATCCTTGACCAATTAGAATGCAAGCTATCAATTAATACTACATGATTTGAAAAGTTTGGCCAAATAATGACCAAGTTTGAAAACTCATTCCAAACCTGCCAAAAAAATCCACCAGACAAATCAATTCCATTTTCTTTGCTTCCCTGTGAACTCCCCCACCACCATTTTAAAACATGTGACATATTATATATATAATACGTATATATATTTATATATATAATATAAAAACTGAAACAACTTCTACCGACAGTTTTAAAAAATGGGTACATAGGTGTCCATAAAATAAGTAAAATTTACAACAATTACTATAGCAATAATTGAACAAAACTGAGTGACTTCTCACGTAAGCATCAATAATCAATACCGTGTGCTACTGTGCAACTACGCGTATTACTGTACTTTTAACACCGGGTGTTTTAACAGTTAACGGTAAAACTTCCGTCGTTATTTTTATAAAGTATTTTTGTCGTTTTCTCAATCCGACAATAATTCTGTTGTGGGGTCCACTAATGATTGTGTCGTTGTACGAATATTCCCTATTAAAACGAATATTCCCCGACCAATCGAATATTATATAACAACTTGCGTACTTTGTAAAATTTATAAATATTACCCATAACTATTATATCAATTTCACTCCATAATATTCAAAAATAATATTTATAGAAAATTCATCTTTATTCAAAAAGTTGAGGTTTTACAATCTCCTCTTCTTATGAAATTTTGCCCTCGAAATTAGGGTACGTACCTGGTATGTCGAAGAGGTAAGTATAACTTGATTTCATTTCAGATTCTAACTCCCAAGTCATTTCCTCAACATCGTGGTTGTTCCACAAAACTTTGACTTGAGGTATAACCTTGGTGCGTAGAATATGTTCCTTCTTATCCAAGATTTGAACAGAAACTTCTTCATACGTCAAATCTTCCGCTATTTCGTCCGGTTTCAACTCAATAATGTGGTTCGGGTCTTCCACATATTTACATAACATGGATATGTGAAAAACGTTATGAACACGAGACATACTTGGCGGTAAAGCGAGTCTATAGGCCACAGTTCCTACTCGTTCAAGGATTAAAAATGGGCCGATGAATCGAGGATTGAGCTTTCCTCTATTTCCAAATCTCGTAACTCCTTTCCATTGAGCAACACATAACAATACATGATCTCCTATATCGAATTCCACGTCCTTTCGATGAAGATCAACATAACTCTTTTGTTGATCTTGTGAGGTTTTTATACGTTGCCGGATCGTTTGAATCTTTTCTGTAGTTATAAGTACCAACTCTGGTCCCAACATCGTTGTTTCACCCACCTCATCCTAGTATATTGGAGAACGACACTTTCTTCCATACAACGCTTCGAATGGAGCCATGCCAATACTTGCTTGATAACTGTTGTTGTAGGAAAACTCCACCAATGTTAAGAAATTGTCCCAACTTCCCTTGAAATCAAGGACACAGAGTCTTAATAGATCTTCAAGAGTTTGAATAGTCCTCTCCGACTGTCCGTCTGTCTGAGGATGATATGCCGAGCTAAATCGTTAATCTGTGCCCATAGCTTTTTGCAAACTAACCCAAAATAGAGAAGTGAATCTTGGGTCTCGATCAGAAACTATGGATACTGGCATACGATGCAATCTTACAACCTCGTTTATGTACATACGAGCAAGACGTTCAAGTTTATAAGTTTCTCGTATCGGTAAGAAATGAGCAGACTTGGTCAATCTATCAACAATGACCCAAATCGCATCTATGCCTTGAGAAACTTTGGGAAGACCAGTAACGAAATCCATGGTAATGTGCTCCCACTTCCATTCTGGGATTTCAAGTGGTTGCAATGGACCTTTTGGTACTTGATGCTCCGCCTTGACTTCGTTGAAACGTTAGACACCTTGAGATAAACAGCGCTATCTCTCTCTTCATATTTTCCCACCAAAATATATATCGAAGATCATGATACATTTTGGTACTCCTAGGATGTATTGCAAATGGTGTATTGTGCGCATCCATCATAATTTTATACTTTAAATCAGGGTCATTAGGAACACAAAGTCTGGAGTTGACTCGAAGTATTTCTTCTTCATCGATTCTTGCTTCCGGCATCGCACCTTCTTGTACTTTCTTCCTCATACGCATCAGCTCCGGATCTGTAACTTGAGCAGCTTTAATTTTATCAATTAAAGTCGGTTCTACTTGTATATTTGCCATCATCACGTGGGTCCTTACAGTCGTTATCTCTATCTCCATTCTTTGCAAGTCATACAAAATAGGCCTTTACGTTGACAATATTGCACTCGTACCTGCATATGATCTTCTACTCAATGCGTCAGCTACCACGTTCGCTTTTCCAGGATGGTATTGGATAGTATGATCATAATCTTTCAACAGTTCAAGCCAACGTCGTTGTCGCATGTTGAGTTCCTTTTGAGTGAAGAAATATTTGAGGCTTTTATGATCCGTAAAGATCTCTACTTTTTCCCCATACAAGTAATGCCTCTAAATCTTTAGTGCGAAGACAACAGCTGCCAACTCTAGATCATGAATAAGATAATTCCTCTTATATTCTTTGAGTTTTCGTGAGGCATAGGCTATGACTTTCCCATGTTGCAAGAGAACACATCCTAACCCTTTGCCCGAAGCATCACTGTAGATGACAAATCCCTCCAAACCAGATGGTATTGCAGAAGAGGTGCTGAAATGAGTCTCCTCTTGAGTTCTTGAAAACACTTCTCACATTCCTCGCTCCAACCGAACTTTGTATCTTTCTGAGTCAGCTGAGTTAGTGGAGTAGCGATTCGAGAAAACCCTTCTACGAATCTCCGATAATAACCAGCTAAGCCAAGAAAGCTACGTACTTCAGTCACTGATTTAGGTTGCTCCCAGCTTTGAGTAGCTTCAATCTTTGCTGGGTCAACAGATATTCCATGACTTGATACCACGTGCCCAAGGAATGCTACTTCTTCAAGCCAGAACTCGCATTTCTTCAACTTGGCATAAAGCTTATATTTAGGAAGCTTTTGGAGTATCAGCCTCAAGTGTTGCTCATGATCTTCACGAGTTTTGGAATATATGAGGATGTCATCAATAAAAACGACCACAAAGTGATACAAATATTCCTTGAATAATCGGTTCATCATATCCATGAAGGCAGCAGGAGCATTAGTCAATCCAAAGGACATGACTAGGAATTCATAATGCCCGTACCGATTTCTGAAAGCCGTCTTTGGAATA
Source organism: Panax japonicus (assembly GCA_020205505.1). Lineage (NCBI taxonomy): Eukaryota > Viridiplantae > Streptophyta > Magnoliopsida > Apiales > Araliaceae > Panax > Panax japonicus. Next base: position 8,134,844 of record CM035109.1, on the reverse strand, counting down.
TCATCGGTTCTAATCTTCAATTGGTGATATCCGGAACAAAGATCAATCTTTGAAAAGAATTTAGCTCCTTACAAATGGTCAAACAGGTCATCAATACGTGGAAATGGGAACCTATTTTTGATGGTGACATGATTCAAATCCCGATAATCAATACAAAGTCGCATACTCCCATCTTTCTTCTTCACGAATATAACAGAAGCACCCCAAGGTGAAGTACTAGGACGAATAAAGCCAATGTCTAACAATTCCTGCAGTTGAGTCTTTAACTCCTGAAGTTCAATAGGAGCCATTCGATATAGGGATTTGGAAATGGGTTTTGTACTGGGTTCAAGGTTGATACAAAATTCAATTTCACGCTCTTGGGATAGGCCAGGAAGTTCTTCAGGGAATACGTCAGGAAATTCTTTAACAATAGAAATATTATTCAAAACTGATGTATTTTTGTTTAGATCTGTGACATGAGCTATGAAAGCTTGACATCCGTTTTTCAATAAACGAATAGCTTTATGACTTGAGATGACAGTGATTGATTTTAATGGTTTGGTTGCTTGAATTTGCATAATAGGTCGATTAGGAATATGAAAGCTAACAACCTTACGAAAATAATCAATTTTTGCATGATGAGTAGTTAACCAATCAATCCCTAGAATTACATCAAATGCAAGTATTTTTAATGCAATAAGATCGACAGGTAATGTGTCGGTACCAACTTGAACCAAACAAGACTTATAAACCGTGAACTCCCCTACCACCATTTTAAAACATGTGACATATTATATATATAATACGTATATATATTTATATATATAATAAAAAAACTAAAACAACTTCTATCGACAGTTTTAAAAAATGGGTAAATAGGTGTCCATAAAATAAACAAATTTACAACAATTACTATAGCAATAATTGAACAAAACTGAGTGACTTCTCACGTAAGCATCAATAATCAATACCGTGTGCTACTGTGCAACTACGCGTATTACTGTACTTTTAACACCGGGTGTTTCAACAGTTAACGGTAAAACTTCCGTCGTTATTTTCATAAAGTATTTATGTCGTTTTCTCAATTCGACAATAATTCTGTTGTGGGGTCCACCAATTATTGTGCCGTTGTACGAATATTCCCTATTAAAACGAATATTCCCCGACCAATTGAATATTATATAACAACTTGCGTACTTTTCAAAATTTATAAATATTACCCACAACTATTATACCAATTTCACTCCATAATATTCAAAAATAATATTTATAGAAAATTTATCTTTATTCAAAAAGTTGGGGTTTTACAATCTCCCTTATTTATGAAATTTTGCCCTCGAAATTAGGGTACGTACCTGGTATGTCGAAGAGGTAAGGATACATTGATTTTATTTCAGATTCTAACTCCCAAGTCATTTCCTCAACATCGTGGTTTTTCCACAAAACTTTGACTTGAGGTATAACTTTGGTGCGTATAATATGTTCTTTCTTATCCAAGATTTGAACAGGAACTTCTTCATACGTCAAATCTTCCGCTATTTCGTTCGGTTTCAACTCAATAATGTGGTTCGGGTCTTCAACATATTTACATAACTTGGATATGTGAAAAACGTTATGAACACGAGACATATTTGGCAATAAAGCGAGTCTATAGGCCACAGTTCCTACTCGATCAATGATTAAAAATGGGCCGATGAATCGAGAATTGAGCTTTCCTCTCTTTCCAAATCTCGTAACTCCTTTCCATGGAGCAACACGTAACAATACATGATCTCCTATATCGAATTCCACGTCCTTTCGATGAAGATCAACATAACTCTTTTGTCGATCTTGTGAGGTTTTTATACGTTGCCGGATATTACCCACAACTATTATATCAATTTCACTCCATAATATTCAAAAATAATATTTATAGAAAATTCATCTTTATTCAAAAAGTTGGGATTTTACAAAAGCCCACTCTTTCCTAGGAACGGCCTGGTTGCCAGTATTGTGATTCTGTAATATTATTTGTGAATAATTAATTATTGATTTATATGATAAGGAAAATATTCATTTTATGTGGATATAGATGGAGAAAATTTTAAAGTGACAATTGTTAAAAAATTGATATTTTATCTTTTCGGATAAAATAATTCATTTAAATATATTATTATATTTTAATAATATAATAATGGTGATATTTTACAATGAATGTGGGATATATGAATAAATGAGGAGGAAGAGTATTTTTATTACAATTTTTTTTTAAAATATGTTAAACATGTTTGTGCCTGTTTTTTGACTGAAATTTGATTATAGCCTGTAAAATCATTCGTTTGTGGATTTCGGTCAACTTCTGTTTGGAATTTAGAAAAACTTTCTTCTCCAAAGTTGTAGAAAATTAAATTTTCTATGGAATGGACATAAGATTTGAATTTTTCTGATAAAATGCTATTTATTATGAATTATTAAAGTTCTAAAGTTCCGGAATAATTGATTTTTGAAAGTTTTAAATATTTATATTTAGAAAAACGTTTTTATTATTGTTGGTGGGCTCACTTATTGTCAAACATGCTGAAATTGATGATTCAAAGGTTGGCGTAGAAAATTTAATTTATATATTAATATTTTATTAAATTTTCTGCTTTGGTGTTCTAAGCATTTTCCTATAAATAGGGTGCTTAGGTTAGAATTAAAAATCACACCAGAAACTAAAGTTTTCTCTCTATATATTATCGAGTGTATTCTTGTGAGTATTTTGATACTTTGAGTGTTTTTATACTGTGCAAGTTTCTTCAACACTATATCCAGTATTCCAGCTAGAAGTATTGTCTTTTCTGAGGTAAGGGATGTTTGTTTTCTTCTTAAATGATATTATTTTCTTCAATATCATTATGCCGAAATATTAGTCTGAACTTTTTATCAAATTTGGAACTTTTTATGTCGGGGTTACTATTCACGTATACGACACTATTCACGTATACGACACTATTTACGAATACGACACTATTCACCGAAAAATGAAATTTTCTTCTTTTTATCCAAGATGTCTATTATGGTTACTATCTTTGAGTGTATCCATGTTTTGATCTTTATTTTTGAATTCTACTTCAAAATTGGTTATTATGGAGTATTATTGAACTTGGATAAAACTATAATATGAATCACTAATATTTATTCTTTTGCTTCACTGGATTCGTTTTCTTTAAAATATTTTTCATCATCCTCAGTCCTAAATGATGATATTACTGAATATCTTTGGCCTGTAGTTCAAAGATGAATAATTTTTGATGAATATCTTTGGCCCGTAGTGCAAAGATGAACTAGTGTTTAGATGAACATGACCAACTGGTGAATATCTTTGGCTTGTAGTGCAAAGAAAAATATTTGATTCCAGATATATATTGATTTATGTTACAGGGATAAAATATTGACGATGGACTTTTAAATTCATATATAGAAGATAGTAGATTTTATTCTTTACTTAACTCTTCTAATGAATTATTATTTTCGCTGCGAATATTGATTTAAAACTGATTGTCTATTGTATTCTATTAGATTTTTTCCTGTTGAAGACTAACAATAATTTGTTCTATATTATCTTAGTTATAATGTTTTTTACTGGGCTAGTTGAGCTCACCCTTTTCATTTTTATTCTATTTTTCTTCTCAGGAGGCGAGAATGTAGCGAGTACTAGTCGGGGTGTGGAATGATGGTTCTAGGAGTTGTTTTAGTAGTCCTCGGTATTTTGTAAAATATTGTATCAATAATTGTAATGAGGATTTATTTGAGTGTGGATATTGTCTAGATGACAATATTTGTATTTAAACTCACAGTTTAAGTGTTGTCGTATTTTGCAAGACAGTTGTATTAATAAAGTTGTAGTTATTTCTGTACAATGTATTTGGCGACTCAGACTGGGTGTTGTATACCTATTTTGGGGGCGTCACACTCAATATTATAGAAGAAGAATTCTCTGATTCTGGTGTGATTTTTAATTATAACTAAGCACCCTATTTATAGGAGAATGGAAAGGATACTATTTGAATAAAATCACAGACTGCACAGTACAAAAAAATCACGGTCGACGTTTGTCTAAATATTTTTGAAAATTTGATTCTACTATTCATTACTGTGCAATAAAATATTCTAATAAAATAAAAACTTTAAATAAAATATAATATATTCTATTTATAATCAAATAAAAAAACTTATTTTATATATATATATATATAACCTTTGCCTTACGGCAAAGGTATCACCACAAAATCACACACCACATTTTTTTTCAACACACATTTATTACATATATATTATATGTATTAACTCCCTTACTAACAAGGCAACTCCCCCCCCCCCAATTTTAATTCATTACCCAAAATCAAACCCACACACATATTATATATATATATATATATATATATATATATATATATATATATATAAATACACTCCACCTTTTTCCACCAATCCATTCCATCATTCCATTTTTTCTCCTCCTGTCCATTTTTTTTCAATGGCATCTTCCACCAACATGTAATATATATATATATATATATATATATATATATATATATATATATATATATGTGTGTGTGTGTGTGTGTGCGTGTGTGTGTGTGTGTAGGACTGAGCAAAAAACGGATATAACCGAATTATCGAACCGAACCGAAATAATTTAACCGAATTTTTTTGATAATTCGGGTATTTTCACTATTTCGGTTATAACCGATTTATTTTACGGTTTTCGGTTAGCTTGTACGGGTATTGCTTTTGAGTTATTCGGTTAAACCGAATAACCGAATAATACTTTACTAAATTGAATTACGCTGACTCGTTGAGCTTAGACTCTCACCCTCTCAAGTCTCAGCCGGCCATTTTATTTAATTAGACTACTGCAGTGCTCGGTTCTTCACTCCTTCTCCACTCAAGTTCTCCTCCTTCTCGAACTCTCTGATCTCTCATCTCAGTACTCTCACTGTCTCTCAGTCCTCACCTCAGATCAGATCTATGATAACTCTCAAGTCTCATCGTCTTCTCGAACTCTCAGTCTCAGAATCTCAGATCTGACTTCTGAGATCTCTCAAGCCTCAAGTGTCGAATTCTCGAACTCTCGGCGCCGGCGACCCTCAATCGTTCATCGCGAACTCTCGAACTCTCAGATCTCGTCGCCGGCGACAACTTTTCATTTGTTAAGGTAAATTTTTGAGTTTATTTTTTGAACCTGAGGCCGATGATGATGCATCTGTTGTGGCCATAAGAGAAGATGAAGGAGTGGATAGTGGAGAGAGAAATCAAACAGTGGCCAATTTGGAGTGGGAAGTTTTGTTGATTGTTCACAATTTGGAGGTGAATCACGGTTTTGGAAATGATGAGGAAGGGGATGATGGGTATTTTGATCATGATGAGTACACGACTGCAGAGTATGAGATGTTCTTTGGACAGTTCGCAGAGAATGAAAATGCATCAAGCCATCAATGGTATAGTTGGTGACTTGGGGTTGGTCCTGTTGGTGACTTGTTGAATGAAAATGAAAAATATGTTTTGTTAATTGTGTTGGTCCTGTTGATGCATTAATTATAGTGGGAAGTTATGTTGTTGGTCCTGTTGGTGACTTGGTGTTGCCGTGTTGGTCCTGTTGGTGTTGGTCCTGTTGGTCCTGTTCGCAGAGAACGAAAATGCAAAGTAAGAGTAAACTGTTAAATTCGGTTATTAACCGAATAACCGAATAATTAGTTCGGTTATTCGGTTATTCGGTTATTCGGTTATCGGGTAGTTCGGGTAGTTGTTCGGATATTCAAAATAGTGTAAATTCGGTTTTTAGTTATAACCGAAATGTGTGTTCGGTTCGGTTATTAACCGAATGCTCACTCCTATGTGTGTGTGTGTATACTCCACCGATTATTTTGAAAAATGGATAAATGGGGGTTCAAATAATATGCCAAAATTTATAATAAATACTTCATAAAAATTATCTCAATATTTTTAACAATATTTATTCATCATTATTATAACTCGCAATATTAACAACCAGATCGTTCCCAGGAAAGAGTGGGCTTTTAAATAAGGATTTCTCCCTATTGGCACGCAATTAGGTGACCAAACCTCTCCTCGACAGAACTTCTAGACATTGTTAATTATGCAAATAATAATATGAATAACTGTATCGTCTCAATTATTGATTTAATAGTATGTAAAATATCGACAATAATTGAATCAAATAACGTGAGATACTATGCAGCAATTATTGTAGTAATAATTGAACAAAACCGAGTGACTTCTCACGTAAGCATCAATAATCAATACCGTTTGATACTATGCAACCACGCGTATTACTGTACTTTTATCACTGGGTGATACAACAGTTAACGGTAAAACTTTCGCCGTTATTTTCATAAAAAGATATTTCTGTCGTTTTCTCATTTCGACAATAATTTCGTTGTGGGGTCCAACAATGACTGTGTCGTCGTACGGATATTCCCCGACAAAAAGAATATTCCTCGACTAGTCAAATATTTTATAACCACTTGCTTACTTTGCAAAATTTATAAATACTACCCACAACTATAACATTATATCAAATCCACACTATAATACTTAAAAAATATTTTAAGAAAATTAATCTTTATTCACAAAATTCGGGGTCTTACAATTTACTAAAGGATGGATATGGAGTGGTGGAAGATGGTGGTTGGACAAGAGGTTCCTTTGTACAGGCAGTAATGATCAGATAAACGTGGTCGGAACTATCAAGCTGTCAGTCTCTTTCGATACAGCTCTCTAACAGGTCCAGGTGAATGTGAAGTGTTTTGTGGTTCAAGTCAATTTTTTGTACAATGCTATACTTGGTCGAACAACATTGGCAGTGTTGCACATGATGACATTCATATCCCATTTCAAAATCAATCTCCCTACACCACATGGGGTCGGTGAAGTCAAAGGAGATCTGGACATCGCTCGATGATGCTACCATAATACATTGATATCATCTGGAGTCGGGGTCTGTGACTCCCCCAAAATAGGTATACATCACCTATCTTGAGTCGCCAAATACATGGTACAAAATTCAAATACAACTTAATAATACAACTGTCGTGTAAAATACGACAAAACATAAACCGAGAGTTTTAATATGAATATTGTCTTCTAGATATTATTCAAACTCAAATAGAGTCATCAATATATTTATTATCACACTATTTCATAGAATAGTGAGGAATACTAATGCAAACATCATAGAATAGAGTCCCGGCTACGTTTTAATTTTCTGAAGAGAACAATGAAAGCAAAAGGGTGAGCTCAACTAGCCCAGTAAGAAATATTATGACTAAGATAATGTAGAATAATTTATCATTAGCCTTCAACGGTGTTAAACTGATAAAATATAACAAACATCAAGTTTAACAGCAACGGAACAAGCAATCCATTAGAAGAGTCAAGTAAAACATGATATCTATTATCTTCTATGATTTAAAAGGTTTTTCATCACTTTTATCGATGAGACTCAGCTTAATAAATAATCCACATCATCGAATCAATCTTGCACTACGACTAAGGATATTCATTAGTATCACGATCACAAATTATCCATGCACTACGGGCCAAGGATATTCGTGTTTTCACCGATGGTCACGATCATGCCAACCACTGTCCATCAATGCACTACGGGCCAATGAAGACTTTTACCGCATCATTTGTAACATTATGGTCATGATTATACCGAATAATCCCTGGTCATAATCATACCAAGTCCATCTATGCACTACGGCCACAGATGACTTTCAACATAATATAAGCATGAGTATGATGACAATGATATAAGAATTCAATTAAAAGAAAGCAAAAGATAATTTTTTTAAGATTTATAATTTAATTTATCTAGAATTCAATAATGTACAAATTGTCAACATGATACTGCTTTGTGGAGTAAAATTCAAGAATAGTATTGTATCAAAAATAATTTGGACCGAAAAAAATTAATTTTTATCATGAATGGTACCCCGAATGAATAGTAACCAAGTGAATATTACCCCGTGAATAGTAACTTTAGGAATAGTAACCCCGTAAATAGTACCCCGACATAAAAAAGTTAAAACTTATCAAGAATGCTAAGAATAATATTTCCATGAAAAGATACTGGATGAAGCGCAAATATCAAGGATATTCTACTAATTTCATGGAGTATAGAAGCCCAAACTTTAACCAAATGAGTATAGAATTCGAAATCCGAAACAAAATAATATTACTTACATACTACAGAGTATGGAAGAAAATATTATTTCAAGCGAATTTTGAACAAAAATAACATCTCTTACCCCTTATCTTGAAAAGAAGAGTATTCCAACTGGTATAACGAGGATATTCTTAAAGAAAACTTATATTGTTTTCTACGCTCAAAGATTTCTTAAACTCTAAAGAAATACGCTCAAGATTATAGAAGAAGAATTCTTTGATTCTGGTTTGATTTTTAATTCTAACTAAGCATCCTATTTATAGAAGAATAGAAAGGATACTATTTAGAAAAATTATCACGGACCAACAGTATGATTTTCAGACGAACGCATCACGGGAAACTTGCAATTCTAAAACGTTCGTTTTAAAAAAAATAATATTATAAAATTCAAGTAAAACAAATAACTTTATATATAATATAATATAATCTTTTTTTCATAAAAAATAAAACTTATTATAATATATATATATATATATATATATATATATATATATATATATATATATATATATATATATATATATATATATATAGGTTGCTTGCCTCCCCGGGTAACTCCCCCCACCCAATTCAGATCATCTATATATATATAATATATAATGTGACAACCCCAAAATAGGTCCATTCCATCCAACCCATTCTGAGTTTCCAAATACATGGTAAAGAAAACAACTACAACTTTATTACAATAATTATCATACAAAATACAATAACTCATATGTTGTGAGTTTAAATACAAATATATACCAACTGTGACACTCATCCCAACCTTAGATAACACGTCACAATGACACCTTACATAAAGGTATAGTCAAAAACTGTTTTAGAAATTAGAATCTTTGGGAAGTGCTCAAGGAAACCTTCGTACATGGGAGGCCATGCGTCTAGGTTATGATAGATATCATATGGCCATAGAATTATCCTTGGTTGACCCAATAGACCCCAAAGAAAAACGAGAAGATTACTATCATATTCTTCCCAATGGTGAGTCTTCTCTTGACATATCATTATCTCCACTGTCTCTAAATGAGAATTATACTTCAAACAAACACCAAGATTATATAGGTAGTGCTCGTAAATATACTCAATAAGTGGATGAGTACAACTCTGTCTTATGATGACACGAGGTTGTATGTCATTAGACATCTTGTATGATAGTGGCAAAACACCCTTCCAACGTTGGGTTTGCCTCACCCTAGTTGATTCACCAAATATAACTACTAAATGATGACCACCGTTCTATTCCCCTGTTACCCCCGCTCGACCCAGCTACACTCTTATTACCTGAAAGGAATTGTGAAACAGAAGGGTGAGCACAACTAGCCTAGTAAAGAATATCATGACTAAAGATAATTAAATTATCAATAACCTTCATCAATAATAAAGTAGAGATTTAGAACATATGGTAGATGATAAAAATTTTAACCATAGTTGCTGCGGAACGAGCAATCCATTAGAAGAGTCAAATAGACTATGAAGTCTATTATCTTCTTCATGTTAAAAATCCACCAATAATGTTTTATCCCTGTAACATCAATCAACAATTCTGGTCCACAATCATATGAATAACTCATAATCATAATTGTAGTTCTAAATTCCTCTTCTCATCCAGGAAAAAGATAATTTTCATCACCTATCTTTACCTGAAACATCAAAGATCATGGTTACACCAAATCATATTTCCCGTTCATAATCATACTAATAACTTCATTTTTGCACTACGACCAAAGATATTCATTTGTATCACCAGTTGGTCATGTTCATCTCAACACCTGTTCATCTTTGGACTACTGGTCAAAGATATTCAACAACATGTCATCTTTGCACTACGGGCCAAAGATATTCATCAACAATTCATCTTTGCACTACAGGCCAAATATATTCATCAACAGTTCATATTTGCACTACAGACCAAATATATTATTATCTCAAAGAAATATATAATCATTTCAGAATTTATATAAACAATAATTATAACCATGTTGATCATTTCACCTTTGCACTTAAGCTAAAGCTATTCAATTATAAATTCAATGGTCACGATCATACCAGTCAACAATTCAACTTTGCACTACTGGCCAAAGAGAACCCATAGTCATGATCATATCAAAAATCTACCCATCTTTAAACTCAAGTCAAAAAGAAATATCATCATTAGAGTTATAAAAATGTTATATATGATAATAAAAATAATATGATCAACATACAGTTTTAATCTCAAGAGTAATATTCATAAATCAACTATAATTTGGTTAGAAAAAGAAACTAATTTTGTCATGAATAGTAACTCGTGAATAGTAAACCCGACACAAAAAGGTAGAAATTCTACAATAAAATTCATACCAATATTTCGGTATAATGATATTGAAATAACATTTCTTAAACTTATAAATAATTTATTTTAATTGTTTACACATTACTAAATAATGCATTTAATCATTCTAAAATGCCAAACTCATAAGATTTCATCACCAACAACCAAAACCCTCATCAAAATTTTGCATATAACTCATGTATGATTCTCAAGCTATAAAATCATATTTTTCAATTTTCTTACTTCACATAATATATTTAATTCTTTTACTCATAACTAGACCATTTTCATGAAAATTACCAAATCAGTTCCGAAAATATTTCTTTTCTGGGATTTAGCAGAATATAGTCCCATATTGAACATATATTTTTCTCAGAATTTTTAAAATTCATTTACTATTTTTCATATGGCCAAAACTGCCGAATATTTAGACATTTATCATGAATTGTACTTTTATCTAAAAATTCCGAAATTCACAGAGTACACTGATATTATATAGATGTACTTCCAATAAAATTTTATCAATTTTTGAGTTAACCACAAGGAGTTATAAGCGGTTACTTTTAAAATAGTCTTTTCCCATAAAATTCATAACTCTTAATCTATACATCCAAAAATCGTCATTTTTGGACACAATCAATAAAACTCATCAAATTATCATTTCAAATTTTTCCAAAATTTTTAAAGGTCTGAAAAGTTACGAAACATGAAAAACATAACAACCCTTAAAATCCCTTACCTCAAAAGTGCAGTACTTCTGACTGGAATATCGGATGAAAAACCGAAGGAAACATCTACTAAATAGCAACTCTCAAAGTATCCAAATACTCTAAAAAATATGCTTGATAATATAGAGAGAAAGAAAACTTGTTTCTGGTGTGATTTTCAATTTTAACATAAGCACCTATTTCTAGAAAAATGCTAGAACACTAAAGGAGACTAAATAATAAATTAATATTATTTTATTTCCTTATTCCTACGCATGCTCTTGACCAAGCTCAGCCACCAGCCATCTTTGAACAAAATTTGGCAGCCCACATGTTAAAACAAAAGTGGGTCCCACCTAATTTTAATAAAAATCATTTTATTTTCTGAAAATTCAATAATTCATAGAAAATAGCCCGTTTATCAGAAAAATACGAATTTTATGCTTATTCTGCCTGAAATCAAATTCTATACAACTTTGTAGCTTTGAGTTTTTCCAAATTCCAAATATAAAATATCCGAAATCCACAAACGGATGATTTTTTAATACCTTCACACCGATAAAATACTGATAAAACACCTCAGCATTAATTCCTTCATTTTTATCCACATAAAAATAAATATATCCATCATTTATATCCACATAAAATAAATATTTCCTTATCATATAAGTCAATAATTAATTATTCACAAATAATATTACAGAATCACAATTATGACAATCAGACCGTTCTCAGGAAAGAGGGGGCTTTCCAATAAGAATTTCTTCTTACTGGTGCGCAATTAGGTGACCAAACCTCTCCTTGACAGAACTTTCTAGACATTGTCAATAATGCTATCTAATAATATTATTCAAATAATGTAAATTATTGATCTGATAATGGAAAATACTGTGCAGTGATAATTATTGAAACAACAATAATATAAAATATCAACGCATCAATTATTGAATCAATAAAATAAAATATTGAACAATAATTACTGTAACAATTATTGAGTATTGCCTTCTTACGTAAGAATCAATAATTCAAAAATACTGTGCAAAACCGTGTGCTACTGTGCAATAACGCGTATTACTGTATTTTAACCACCTGGTATTCCAACAGTGTTAACGGTAACCATTACGCCGTTATTTATAAAAACTCAAATTTGTCATTTTCTTCATCCGACAGTTATCCGTTATGGGACCCACAAATGACTGTGTCGTCGTACGAATATGCCCCGACAGAAAGAATATTCTACGACTAAACGAATATTCCCCGACAACAATGAATATTTTATAACCACTTGCGTATTTTGAAAAAATTCATATATCACCCTTAGCTTTAAACTTTTATCAATTTAACCATTTACTGAATAGTTATTATAAGATAAATTGAATACTTTTATTTCATAAAATTCGGGGTCTTACATATAACATACATATATTATATATCATATAATATATACATATAACTGTATATATAATAATACTAATGATATTAACTCCCTCCTGACTTTCAATTCCCTTCCTCCCCCGACATCTTAATTTTTCTCTCACCCCAATTCATTTTCAAACGTGGGCCCCGCCTATTATATATATATATATATATATATATATATATATATATATATATATATATATATATATATATATCGAATAACCTTCTACTGATTATTTTAAAAAATAGATAAATGGTGGTTCATAAAATAAGTAAAATTTACAATAAATACTTCATAAAAAACACCTTCAATATTTTTAACAACCTTTATTCATATTATTATAACTCGCAATATTAACAACCAAATCGTTCTCAGGAAAGAGGGGGCTTTCTAATAAAGATTTCCCCTATTGACGCGCAATTAGGTGACCAAATCTCTTTCCTCGACAGAACTTTCTAGACATTATTAATTATGCATATAATAATTAGAATAACTTGTTATCTCAATTATTGATTTAATAATATATAAAATATTAACAATAATTGAATTAAATAACGTGAGATACTATATGCAGCAATTATTGTAGTAATAATTGAGTAAAACTGAGTGACTTCTCACGTAAGCATCAATAATTAAAACCTTGTACTACTATGCAACCACGCGTATTACTGTACTTTTAATACCGGGTATTTCAATAGTTAACGATAAAACTTCTGCCGTTATTTTTATAAAAAAATATTTCTGTCTTTTTTTCATTCTGACAATAATTCTATTATGGGGTCCACTAATAATTTTGTCGTCGTACGAATATTCCCTGTTAAAATGAATATTCCCCGACCAATCGAATATAATATAACAACTTGCGTACTTTACAAAATTTATAAATATTACCCATAATTATAACATTATATCAAATTTACTCCTTAATACTCCCTCCGTCCCATAGTTATAGGCTGATTTCTTTTGGCACATAGTTTAAGAAAATTAGTTAAGTGACAATTTTTAACATAAATTTTCCACATATACCCCTTAATATGGAATTAATGAATAATTTAAGTATTCATTACTTATCACACTAGAACTCTCAACTTCATTGATTGACGTGTACTAACCATTAAAATTCATAAATTTTAATCAAAGAGAATACAACAACATTAAATGTGGTTATAAAAATAATGACATTAAATGTTGTTTCTTCAAAAAAAGAGTAATGGTTGAATATTTATTATAAGGGCATAAAAGTAAAATAATGAACCAACTAAATTTTATAAATAGTAAGTAGTCTATATATTTAGACATCTCAAAATGGAAAATTAGCCTATAACTATGGTACGGAGGGAGTATTCAAAAATGATATTTATAGAAAATTCATCTTTATTCATAAAAGTTAGGGTCTTACAGGGTCAGTAAACAATGAAGTTCAAAGTTGATCCATTTACTGAAGGTGCTACCGAATCCCTTGCTTTCCCCGCCGAAGAGACAGAAGAAGTGGCGTTGATTCCGGGAAACTCAACGAAAATGGTTAAGATCGGATCGAGACTGGGAGAACCTCTTCGAACAAGTTTGGTGGACCTTCTTCGATTTTATATTGATATATTTGTTAGGTACTTAGTGATATGTCGGGCATGCACAAGTTAGTGGTTGTACATCGTCTCAGCGTGAATCTTGCCTGAAAGCCTATTCAACAAAAGAGAATAATTTTTGCCCATGAGCGGCAAATAGTTATTGACGATGAGATAACCAAGTTGTTGGCAACTAATTTTATATTCTAGATTGATTATCCAAAATGGTTGGCTAATGTGGTGTTGACGTGAAAGCAGAACGAGGAATAATTCGTACGACGGCACAATCATTGGTGGACCCCACAATAGAAGTATTGTCGTAGTTATAAAATGACAAAATTATCTTTCTATAAAAATAACGGCGGAGGTGTTACCGTTAAAAATGTTGAAATACCTGGTAGTAAAAGTACAGTAATACACGTGGTTGCATAGTAGCACACGGTATTGATTATTGATGCTTACGTGAGAATTCACTCAGTTATACTCAATTATTGCTACAGTAATTACTGCATCATATCTCTCATATTATAGATTCAATTATTGTTACAGTATCATCTGCATAATATGATATATTATTAAATCAATAATTGAGACGAAAAAGTTATTCATATTATTATTTGCAATATTGACAATATCTAGAAGTTCTGTCAAGAAGAGGTTTGGTCACCTAATTGCGCGCCAATAAGGAGAAATCCTTATCGGAAAGCCCCCTCTTTCCTAGGAACGACCTGGTTGTTAAATATTGTGAATTATAATATTAATGATGAATTTGTTCGTGTTGATTAAAGATGAATTTTATAGTTGCATTGTGTTGGAATTAATTATGTTAATGCAAATCGACATTTGTTTCGATAATAATTGATGTCTGGAGGTTATATTATTCAATCGGGTATTCGGGATACTTTTCAGTGTCGGAGTACTATTCACAGAGTATTATTCACCCGTAAAATATATTTCTTTTCTGTCCAAATCATTTTTGGGTACAATATTATTCCATGAGGAGATGTGCTAATTTTTCAGACCGTTGGTTGAAGATATAATAGTAAATCAATATGGACCGTTGGTGGAAAGTTATAATAGTAAATCAATATGGATCACTGGTTTAAAGTTTTAATAGTAAATCAGTATGGACCGCTGCTTAAAGTTTTAATAGTAAACCAATATGGACCGTCCGTTTAAAAGTAAATCAATCTGGACCATTCATGAATTAGTTACTATTCAGTCCATTCTCCTATAAATAGAAGCTCATTCCTTCATTATTTCTTACGAATTCACTGAAACTCTATAGAGAGAAACTATAGAGAGAAAGAAGAAAAGTATTTTGCTACTTCACTACTCCAATATCTAGTTTATTCTAAGGTAAGGGAGATTATTTGTTGTACTCGTAAGGGGTATTCTTTCTTTCTTATTCATGAAGAGAAATTCTGTTATTCCATTATTTATTATTCTGTTGGAATAACCTGTATACGCGGGCTACCCTATACTTGGTAAAATTCTTCTGTTATTCCATTCTTTATCATTATGTTGGAATAACATGTCTATGCGAAGTACCGCATACATGGTGAAATTCTTCTGCCATTCCATTCTTTATTATTCTGTTGGAATATCATGTCTGTGCGATTACACCGGACCTGGTTCTATTATTTATTATTCTGTCGGAACATCCTGTCTGTGCGTTTACGCCGGACCTGTTTCCATTATTTATTATTCTGTCGGAATAACATGTCTGTGCGTTTATGCCAGACCTAGTTCCATTATTTATTATTCTGTTGGAATAACCTGTCTATGTGGATTACCACATGCATGGTGAATGATCATTCGTATTCATTCCTTATTAAATTGTGGAAATGATCTATCTACGTGGATTACCGCATGGCGGGCGAAAATCCATTTGCAGTTTAATATATTATATTATACTCAGTTGGTTAAAGCTTTGGCTTCTATACTCCATGAAATTAGTAGAATATCCTTGATATTTGCTCTTCATCCAGTATCTTTTCATGGAAATAATCTTCTGAGCATTCTTGAATTTTACTCTGCAAAGCAGTATCATGTTGACAAATTGGACGTTATTGGTTCTTGGATAAATTAATTTATAAATCTTTAAAATTTATTCTTGAACTTGTTTTATTGAATTATTATGTCATTGTCATCATCCTAATGCTTATATTGTGATGAAAGTCATCTTTGGATTACGTGCATAGATGGACTTGGTATGATTATGACCAGAGATTATTCGGTATAATCATGACCATAATGTGACGAATGATTGGTAAAAGTCTTCATTGGCCTGTAGTTCATTGGTGGATAGTTGTTGGTATGATTATGACCAGGGATTATTCGGTATAGTCATGACCATTTATGATTACATGAATATCCTTGGCCGTGGAGCAGGTATGATTCGATTTTATTTATTAAGATGAGTCTCACCTATAAAGTTGATGAAAAACTTTTTAAGTCATAGAAGATAGTAGATTTTATACCTTACTTGACTCTTCTAATGGATTGCTTGATCCGCTGCAGTTAAACTTGTTGTCTATTTTATTCTACCAGTTTAACATTGTTGAAGGCTAATGATAATTTATTATGCATTATCTTAGTCATAATATTTCTTACTGGGCTAGTTGAGCTCACCCTTTCTTTCACTATTCTCTTCAGGAAATGAGAACGTAGCTTGGACTAGTCAGGGAATAGAGTGATGGTCCTAGATGGTGCATTAGTAGTCCTCATTATTCTATGAAATAGTGTGATAATAAATGTAATAAGGACTCCATTGAGTGTGGATATTGTCTAGATGACAATATTTGTATTAAAACTCACAGCCTATGTTTTGTCGTATTTTACACAAATGTTGTATAATTATGTTGTATTTGTATTCAATACCTTGTATCCGGCGACCCAAGATAGGTGGTGTATACCTGTTTTGGGGGCGTCACAAATAATATATGTGAATTTGAAACATAATAACTCTAACATTAGTTGAAAATTAATTATAGTGGATTCATTCCTAACTAATTGTCATAATTAAATTAAAACTTTAGTTTCATAATTCTGTTCAGATTATAATTTCAAGTAAATTTTGTCAATATAAATGCTAATACATAATTCCATTATAATCTTAAATAAAATTAAAATAATTATTTTCTCATAATCATAACTACATAAATCTACAATAACTCTTTCAAATATATAGCTTAAAAATTGATTGAAAGAACCTGCAATATATAATTTAATCATTAGTTATTTGAATAAATATTTAACTATTTAATTATGATGCCCAAAAAATAGATTCACGCAACCCATTTTGAGTCGCCAAAATACATGGTACATAATCTAATTAAATACAACTTCATTTATACAACTGTCGTGCAAAATATGACCGCACATAAGTTATGAGTTTCAATATAAATATTGTAATGTATATAATACGACAATATACATACCCAAATTATTACAATGTCATATAAAATACAACAACAAATATTTTAAGTCTTCAAAAGAACATGAGAAGACTTTTGTCCTCCTAATTCTAATGGGGGTGTATTTTTTTATGCTTTCAAATTCGAGTTCACCTCACCCTATTGTTGTTCACCAAAATTAACTATTAAATGACGTATAAAATACGACACACACATTTTAAGTCCTCAATACAATTATATATTATCATGTTATTTTATAATGTATTGAGAAACTTTAACAGTCACAGACCATCACTCTACTCTCCTGTTATCCCCGTTCAACCCAACTATGCTCTTATTACCTAAACAGAATTGTGAAGCAAAAGGGTGAGCACAAATAGCCCAGTAAAGAATATTATAACTAAAGATAATCAAATTATCAATAGTCTTCATCAGTAATTAATTAGATATTTAGAACATATGGTAGATGATAAAAATGTTCAACCATAATTGCAGCAAAATCAACAATCCATTAGAAGAGTCAAGTAGAACATAATTTCTACTATCTCCTCTAAATTAAAAGTCCATCATTAATATTTTATCTATGTAATACCCATCAACAGTTCTTTGTTGTACCAAAGACAGAGAGAACTTTCATCATCAATCTTCACCTAAACCACCAAAAATTATAGTTAAATTCACAATTCATGTTTATAATAATGTAAATCAACAGTTTTGCTTTGCCACAAAGGTTTAATAGAACTTTCACTCAATGTCCTTACCACAAAGGCTAAAGACACTCAATAATCATATTGTCGACATTCAAATGTAACAACAATGATCATGATTATACCAATCAATTTTCTATCTTTGCACTACGGGCCAAATATATTCAACTGTAATATCAATTGTCATGATCATTCCAATCAATTATCTATCTTTGCACTACGGGACAAATATGTTAAACTGTAAAAACCAAAACTCAACAGTTCATTTTTGCACTACGGGCCAAAGACATACAACTGTAAAATAATTAATTAACAGTCCATCTTTGCATTACGGGCCAAAGACATACAATTGTAATACCAATGGTCATGATTATACCAATACACAATTTCGGTCATGATTATAGCAATACACAATTTATGGTCATAATCATACCAATCAACAGTTCATCTTTGCACTACGAGCCAAAGATAACTTTCAGCATAATATAAACATGATGATGATGACAATGATATAAATAATGAATCACGTGAGATCAATGATAAATATTAGAGCTTTATAATTCAATTTATCCAGAGTTCATGAATGTCAAAATTGTCAACATGATAACTAATTATTGAGTAAAATTCAAGAATGATATTCATGTATCAAAAATAATTTGGACATAAAATAATCTAATTTTATCGTGATTAGTACCCCGAATGAAAATATTAAAATTTAATAAGAAAGTTCAAACAAATATTTCAGGGGTTAAATGCAAAATCGACCACTCAACTTTTCTGATATTTGGATATTGAGCCCTTTCTTCCGGTCAACGTAAACTGAGCCCTTTTCTAGTAAAAAAATTAGACTTTGAACCCAGAGGCGCCACATGTGCATTGACCTGGTGATGTGGCACACGTGGCGCCTACGTGGCACACGTCACCAACTATGACGTGGTGTTTAATAATAAAATTTGACACTTGTCCAATGACATGGCAAGTCTTTTAAATTTTTCTCAAAACTTGCCTCTCCTCAGACTCAAACCCACGACCAAACGTTGGAATTTTGATCATTCTACCACCCGAGCACCACGGGCCTTGCTGTTAGTAATCTGCAAGGAATAAGTTTTATATCAAAACATGACATTTCCCCCAAAATAATTAAAACACTTACAGATTTACAGACAACATTAATATCATTCAACATTCATTTCGATCTGTGTCTTTCTCTCTCATCCAAATCTCGCATGAAATCGTCTCTATCTCTTGCTGTAAAGTGAGGCAAAAGGTTAGGGTTCCATCGTCTCTCCCTATCTTGTTGTAATCTTGAACTTCGCGAGGAATGAAAAGAGGAAAGCAGCACCCTAAAGAAAATAGTCATCAAAAGGTTGGGCAAGGTTCAATATCCACTGGACTCAGTTGTGACACCCCCAAAATAGGTATACATCACCCATTCTGAGTTGTCAAATACATCGTACAGAAACGAATACAACTTCATTAATACAATTATCGTGTAAAATACGACAACACATATACTGTGAGTTTAAATACAAATACTGTCTAATAGAGAGTATACAAACTCAAAAGGAGTTCTCATTAAAATTATTATAACACTATTTTACAAAAATAGTGAGGACTGCTAAACCCACTTTCTAGAACCATCATTCTACACCCCGACTACTTTCCGCTATATTCTCGCTTCCTGAGAAGAACAATGGAAAAAAAAGGAAAAGGGTGAGCTCAACTAGCCCAATAAAGAATATTATAACTAAGATAATATACAAAAATTTATCATTAGTCTTCAATAGGGAAAAATCTGATAGAATATAATAGACAATAATTTTTAGATCAACAACTGCAGCGGAAACATCAATCCATTAGAAGAGTCAAGTAGAGAATGAATTCTACTATCCTCTAAGATTTAAAAGTCCATCATTAATATTTTATCCCTGTAACATCAATTAATATACATCTTGAATCAAATATTCATCTTTGCACTACAGGCCAAAGATATTCATTTGTATCACCTCTTGGTCATGTTCATCTCAATACCTGTACATCTTAGCACTACGGACCAAAGATATTCATCAGGAAAATCATTCATGTTTTTACTACAGGCCAAAGATATTTAGTAATATCATCATTTAGAACTGAGGATGATGAAAAATATTTGGGATTCGTACTTCGGTTTATCAAGGTTCAAAAATACTCCATAATAACCAATTATAAGTAGAATTCAAAATAAAGATCAAAACATGGATACAATCAAATATAATAGCCATAATAGACGCCTTGGATAAAAAGAAGAAAATTTCATTTTTCGGTGAATAGTGCCGTATACGTGAATAGTAATCCCGACACAAAAAGGTAGAAATTCCACAATAATATTCATATCACTATTTCGACATAATGATATTAAAGAAATAATATCATTTACGAAGAAAATAACATCACTTACCTCAAAAAGACAGTACTTCTGACTGGAATACTAGATATAGTGCTGAAGGAACTTGCACAGTATAGCAACACTCAAAGTCTCAAAATACTCACAAGAATACGCTCGATAATATAGAGAGAGAAATCTTTAGTTTCTGGTATAATTTTCAATTCTAACCTAAGCACCCTATTTATAGAAAAATACTTAGAACACCAAAGCAAAAAATTTAATAAAATATTAATATATATTAAAATTTTCCTACGCCCACTTAGACTTCTGAATTCAGCATGTTTACAAAAAAATGTGGGGCCCACCAACATAATAAAAATGTTTTTCTTAAAAATAATAATTAAAACTTTAAAAATCAATTATTCTGGAACTTCAATAATTCATAATAAATAGCCCTTTTATCAGAAAAATTTGAATCTTATGTCCTTCCATAAGAAATTGAATTCTCTACAACTTTGTAAGTTTAAGTTTTTCCAAATTCCAAACAGAAATTGACCGAAATTCACATACGGACGATTTTGCTGGCTATAATCAAATTTCAGTCAAGAAATGGGGTCCACAAACATGAAAAACATATTTTAAATATTTTTAGTAAAAAAAATACTCCTCCTCATCATTTACTCATATATCACACATTAATTGTAAAAATATCATCATTATTATATTATTATAATATAATAATAAATTATTTTATCAGAAAAGATAAAATATCAATTTTCAACAATTGTCACTTTTCTAAAAATTTCTCTATTTATATCCGCATAAATAAATATTTTTCTTATCATATAAATTAATAATTAATTATTCACAAATAATATTACAGAATCACAATAATGACAACCAGGCCGTTCCCAGGAAAGAGGGAGCTTTCCAATAAGGATTTCTCCTTACTGGCGCGCAATTAGGTGACCAAACATATCCTTAGACAGAACTTTCTAGACATTGTCAATAATGTTATCTAGTAATATTATTAAAATAATATTAATCATTGATATGATAATGGGAAATATTGTGTAGTGACAATTATTAAAACAAAAATAATATAAAATATCAACGTAGCAATTATTTGAATCAATAAAATAAAATATTGAACAGTAATTACTATAACAATTATTGAATAGTGCCTTCTTACGTAAGAATCAATAATTGGTGCAATACCGTGTGCAACTGTGCAACAACGCGTATTACTGTGTTTTAACCACCGGGTATTCCAACAGTGTTAACGGTAAAAATTACGCCGTTATTTATTAAAACTTATACTTGTCGTTTTCTTCATCCAATCGCTTTCTGTTATGGGGCCCACAAAAGGCTGCGCCGTCGTACGAATATTCCCCGACAGGAAGAATATTCCACGACCAAATGAATATTTCCCGACAATAATGAATATTTTATAACCACTTGCTAATTTAAAATATTTGCGCATTTTACCCATAACTAACCATATTAATCAAATCAACCCTTACTATTTCAAAATAATAGACAGAGGAAATTCAATTTCATTTATAAAAAATTGGGGCCTTACATCAGTGGGATTTCATCACCAAGGCATTGTGGGTGTTGGATACGAGTACGAATTTGTACATCGTCAAAAGGACTCAGTGTTGGGAGGAAGTTTTTTGGTTGTTCAAATTATGGTGTAAGTTATTATATTTACCTTGATAAAATTTTAAATTTTTACACATAATCATAACAATTGACTACTGCATATTTAATTTTCTACAGACCCAAGCATTTTGTGGCCTTTTTCAATGGATTGACTTTATC
The DNA here is from genome assembly GCA_020205505.1 of Panax japonicus. Taxonomy (NCBI): domain Eukaryota; kingdom Viridiplantae; phylum Streptophyta; class Magnoliopsida; order Apiales; family Araliaceae; genus Panax; species Panax japonicus. Next base: position 8,112,329 of record CM035109.1, on the reverse strand, counting down.
CAGACGTTAGAAGATGCTAGGCTAGAGAATGATTCGGGTCTGTTGAATATTAGAAACATAGAAATTGACCTACAAATGATAAAGGAGAAAGCTCATGACTTGGGAGTGCAAGTATCGAAATTGGAAAAAAAAAAGAAAGTCCAATTGAAGAATGATTTGAAGTGTTTAAAAGAAGAACTAAGGAATTTACAAACTAGGGAGAAATGGTTCTTACTTGTAATTGGAATGCTTCTTGTGCTGTGTTTGAGCATGATAAAAACCATGAAATAGTTTAAGTTGTGTTGATGTTTGAAAAAATTGGATATATAAATCTGATGTGTATAATGTTGTTTGGATAATTAGATTATTTGAAGAATAATTTTGTTTGGATAATTACATTATTTGAAGAATGATTTTAGGGTTAGAAAATTGTGATTATTTGTATAATTATTTAGCAAAACAGAGGCTACTTCACTAATTGGGGACATTCCAAATTATTTGATTTGTACTTTTACAAAACAGAGCATAACAGAGCATATAATATAAACAGGGAGCATCCCATTTTCAAACTGCATATAATTGTGCAATCCCATTGTTAAGAAAAGGTCAGAACTACAACTAACAAACTGCATACCTAACAAACTGTTCCCAAAAATTATAATTATAACTGTAATATTTGTTCAAAAAAATTAATAAGAAACAACCTTTTTCATTTAAATAATAACACCATTGTCATAATTACAAACACAAAAGTAAATATGCCTTGCTAGGATACCATACACCAAATAAACCATCCAGGCCAGTACATACACCAAATACACCAAATAAACCATCCAGGCCAGTACACCAAATAAACCTTACTGTATCAGTTTTGTGTTTGACATAATACAAACACCAAAAACCACACAAAATGATAATATATATTAATAGATCAACTTATTCTACTCCTTGTTCACACTTTCTTGAGTACCACCAGTCTTGTTATTTATTCCACTCGACTGACCCTCACCCTCTGGTCTTCTTCCCCCTCTAGTCTCCTTGAAGCTGTTATACAAAGCTTAAGCCATCTCACGATCCTCTATTTCAGTCTCTCCAGTAAGTGCACCTGCCGCTCTTATAGCACCAGACATCAATTTTGTTGTGCCCTTAGGTGCAGTTGTGTGACGCCCCCAAAACAAGTATACACCACCCATCTTGGGTCGCCATATACAAGGTACTGAATACAAATACAACTTAATTATACAACAGTCGTATAAAATACGACAAAACATAGGCTGTGAGTTTTAATACAAATATTGTCATCTCGACAATATCCACACTCAATGGAGTACTCATTACATTTATTATCACACTATTTCACAGAATAGTGAGGACTACTAATGCACCATCTAGGACCATCACTCTGTTCCCCGACTAGTCCCAGCTACGTTCTCATTTTCTGAAGAGAACAGTGAAAGAAAGGTTGAACTCAACTAGCCTAGTAAGTAATATTATGACTAAGATAATGCAGAATAAATTATCATTAGCCTTCAACAATGTTAAACTGATAGAATATAATAGACAACAAGTTTAACTGCAGCGGAACAAACAATCCATTAGAAGAGTCAAGTAAGGTATAAAATCTACTATCTTCTATGATTTAAAAAGTTTTTCATCAATTTTATCGCTGAGACTAAGCTTAATAAATAAAATCGAATCATCCCTGCTCCACGGCCAAGGATATTCATGTAATCATAAATGGTCATGACTATACCGAATAATCCCTGGTCATAATCATACCAACAACTGTCCACCAATGAACTATAAGCCAATGAGGACTTTTACCACATCATTCATCACATTACGGTCATGATTATACCGAATAATCTCTGGTCATAATCATACCAAGTCCATCTATGCACGTAAGCCAAAGATGACTTTCATCACAATATAAGCATGAGGATGATGACAATGACATAATAATTCAATAAAACAAGTTCAAGAATAAATTTTAAAGAGTTATAAATTAATTTATCCAGGAACCAATAACGTCCAATTTGTCAACATGATACTACTTTGTAGAGTAAAATTCAAGAATGCTCAGAAGAATATTTCCATGAAAAGATACTGGATGAAGCGCAAATATCAAGGATATTCCACTAATTTCATGGAGTATAGAAGCCAAAGCTTTAACCAACTGAGTATAATAGAATATATGAAACTGCAAATGGATTTTCACCCGTCATGCGGGAATCCACGTAAACAGATTATTTCCACAATTTAATAAGAAATGAATACAAATGATCATTCACCATGCATGTGGTAATCCACATAGACAGGTTATTCCAACAGAATAATAAAGAATGGAATAACGAAAGGATTCATCATGCGTGCGATAGACTGCACAGACAGGTTATTCCCAACAGAATAATAAATAATGGAACCAGGTCCGGCATAAACAAACAGACAGGATATTCCGACAGAATAATAAATAATGGAACCAGGTCCGGCGTAAACGCACAGACAGGATGTTCCAACAGAATAATAAAGAATGGAATGGCAGAAGAATTTCACCATGTATGTGGTACTTCGCATAGACATGTTATTCCAACATAATGATAAAGAATGTAATAACAGAAGAATTTCACCAAGTATAGGGTTGCCCGTGTATACAGGTTATTCCTACAGAATAATAAAGAATGGAATAATAGAAGTTCTCTTCATGAATAAGAAAGAAATATACCCCTTACAAGTACGACAAATAATCTCCCTTACCTTAGAAGAAACTAGATATTGGAGTAGTGAAGTAGCAGAATACTTTTCTTCTTTCTCTCTATAGTTTCTCTCTCTAGAGTTTCAGTGAATTCATAAGAAATAATGAAGGAATGAGCTTCTATTTATAGGAGTGTGGACTGAATAGTAACTAATTCATGAACGGTCCAGATTGATTTACTTTTAAACGGACGGTCTATATTGGTTTACTATTAAAACTTAAAAAATGGTCCATACTGATTACTATTAAAACTTTAAACCAGCGATCCATATTGATTTACTATTATAACTTTCCACCAGCGATCCATATTGATTTACTATTATATCTTCAACCAACGGTCTGAAAAATTAGCACATCTCCTCATGGAATAATATTGTACCAAAAAATGATTTGGACCGAAAAGAAATATATTTTACGGGTGAATAATACTCTGTGAATAGTACTCCGACACGAAAAGTGTCCCAAATACCCGATTGAATAATATAAACTCCAGACATCAATTATTATCGAAACAAATGTCGATTTCCACTAACACAATTAATTCCAACACAATGGAACTATAAAATTCATCTTTAATCAACACGAACTTATTCATAATTAATATTAAAATTCACAATATTTAACAACAAGGTCGTTCTCAGGAAAGAGGGGGCTTTCCGATAAGGATTTCTCCTTATTGGCGCGCAATTAGGTGACCAAACCTCTCCTTGATAGAACTTCTTGACATTGTTAATATTGTAAATAATAATATGGATAACTTTGCTGTCTCAATTATTGATTTAATAATATATCATATTATGCAGATGATACTGTAGCAATAATTGAATCAATAATATGAGAGATATGATGCATCAATTACTATAATAATAATTGAGTATAACTGAGTGACTTCTCACGTAAGCATCAATAATCAATACCGTGTGCTACTATGCAACCACGCGTATTACTGTACTTTTACTACCGGGTAGTTCAACGGTTTTAACGGTAACACCTCCGCCGTTATTTTTATAGAAAGATAATTTTGTCATTTTCTAACTACGACAATACTTCCGTTGCCAATGATTGTGTCGTCGTACGAATATTCTCTGTTAAAACGAATATTCCCCGACCAATCGAATATTATATAACCACATGCTTACTTTGCAAAATTTGTAAATATTACCCACAGCTATAACATTATATCAAATCCACGCCATAATATTCAAAAATATATTTTGAGAAAATTATTCTTTATTCATAAAAGTTGGGGTCTTACAACCTCCCCTTCTTATGAAATTTTATACTCGAAATTAGGGTACATTCCTGGTATGTCGAAGAGATGAGGATACCTTGACTTCATCTCAGATTCTAACTCCCAAGTCATTTCCTCCACATCGTGATTTCTCCACAAAACTTTGACTTGAGGTATAACCTTAAAGCGTAGAACATGATCCTTCTTATCCAAGATTTTAACAAGTAACTCTTCATACGTTAAATCTTCCTCTATCTCTTCTGGTTCTAACTCAAAAATGTGGTTCGAGTATTTCACATATTTACGTAACATAGATATGTGAAAAACGTTATGAACACGAGACATACTTATCAGTAAGGCGAGTCTATAGGCCACAGTTCCTACTCGCTCGAGAATTAAAAATGGGTCAATGAATCGAGGATTGATCTTTCTTCTCTTTCCAAATCTCGTAACTCCTTTTCATGGGGCAACACGTAAAAACACATGATCTCCAATATCGAATTCTACGTCCTTTCGATGAAGATCAGCATAACTCTTTTGTCGATCTTGTGAAGTTTTTATGCGTTGTCAGATCGTTTAAATCTTTTCTTTAGTCATACGTACCAACTCCGGTCCCAACAACATTGCTTCACCCACCTCATCCCAGCATACTGGAGAACGACACTTTCTCCCATACAACGCTTCAAATGGAGCCATGCCAATACTTGCTTGATAACTGTTGTTGTAGAAAAACTCCACCAATGGTAAGAACTTGTCCCAACTTTCTTTGAAGTCAATGACACAAAGTCTTAATAGATCTTCAAGAGTTTGAATAGTCCTCTTCGACTGCCCGTCCGTCTGAGGATGATATGTCGAGCTAAATCGTAAATTTGTGCCCATAGCTTTCTCCAAACTAACCCAAAATCGTGAAGTGAATCTTGGGACTCGATCAGAAACTATGGATATTGGCATACCATGCAATCTTACAATCTCATTTATGTACATACGAGCAAGACGTTCAAGTGTATAAGTTTCTCGTATAGGTAAGAAGTGAGCAGACTTGGTCAATATATCAACAATGACCCAAATTACATCTATGCCTTGAGAAACCTTGGGAAAACCAATAACGAAATCCATAGTAATGTGCTCCCACTTCTATTCTGTAATTTTAAGTGGTTGCAATGGACCTTTTGGTACTTGATGCTCCGCCTTGACTTGTTGACAAGTTAAACACCTTGAGATAAACTCCGCTATCTCTCTCTTCATATTGCTCCACCAAAATGTATGTCGAAGATCATGATACATTTTGGTACTCCCAAGATGGATTGCAAACGGTGTGTTGTGCGCCTCCATCATGATTTTATACTTTAAATCAGGATCGTTAGGAATACAAAGTCTGGAGTTGACTCAATGTATTCCTTCTTCATCGATTCTTGCTTCCGGAATAGCACCTTCTTGCACTTTCTTCCTCATACGTATCAGCTCCAGGTCTGTAGCTTGAGCATCTTATACTCTATCGATTAAAGTCGGTTCTACTCGTATATTCACCATCATCACATGGGTCCCTGGAGTCTTTAACTCTATCTCCATCCTTTGTAAGTCATACAAAATGGGCCTTTGTTTTAACAATATTGCACTCGTACCCACATATGATCTTCTACTCAATGCGTCAGTTACTATGTTCGCTTTACCAGGATGTATTGAATGGTATGATCATAATCTTTCAACAATTCAAGCAAACTTTGTTTCCACATGTTGAGTTCCTTTTAGGTGAAGAAATATTTGAGGCTTTTATGATCCGTTTAGATCTCCACATTCTCTCCATATAGGTAATGCCTCCAAATCTTTAGTGCGAAGACAATAGCTGCCAACTCTAGATCATTAGTAGGATAATTTCTCTCATATTCTTTGAGTTGCCGAGAGGCATATGCTATGAATTTCCCATGTTACATGAGAACACATCCTAACCCTTTGCCTGAAGCATCACTGTAGATGACAAATCCCTCTGAGCCGATGATATTGTCAGAACAGGTGCTGAAATGAGTCTTCCCTTGAGTTCTTGAAAACTCTTCTCACATTCCTCGCTTCAACCAAACTTTGTATCTTTTCGAGTCAGCTGAGTTAATGGAGTAGCGATTCGAGAAAATCCTTCCACGAATCTCTGATAATAACCAGCTAAGCCCAGAAAGCTACGTACTTTGGTCACTTACTTTGGTTGCTCCCTGCTTTGAATTGCTTCAATCTTCGCTGGGTCAACAGATATTCCATGATTTGATATCACATGCCCAAGGAATGTAACTTCCTCAAGCCAAAACTCATATTTCTTCAACTTGGCATAAAGCTTGTTTTCACGAAGCTTTTGGAGTATCAGCCTCAAGTGTTGCTCATGATCTTCACAGCTTTTGGAATATATGAGAATGTCATCAATAAAGACAACCACAAAGTGATCCAAATATTTTTTGAATACTCGGTTCATCATATTCATGAAGGCAGCAGGAGCATTAGTCAATCCAAAAGACATGACCAAGAATTCATAATGCTCGTACCGAGTTCTGAAGGCAGTCTTTGGAATATCCTCAGTTTTAACCTTCAACTAATGATATCCAGAAAGAAGATCGATCTTTGAAAAGAATTATGCTCCTTGCAACTAGTCAAACAGGTTATCAATGCGAGGTAACAGATTCCTATTCTTGATGGTGACATGGTTCGATTCTTGGTAGTCAATATAAAGTCGCATAACGCCATCTTTCTTCTTCATGAATAGAACAGGAGCACCCCAAGGAGACTTACTAGGACAAATGAAACCAATGTCTAACAATTCCTACAATTGGGTCTTTAACTCCTGAAGTTCAATAGGAGTCATTCAATATGGGGCTTTGGAAATGGGTTTTATACCAGGTTCAAGGTCGATACAAAATTCAATTTCACACTCTGGGGGTAGGCCAAGAAGTTCTTCAGGGAATACGTCAGAAAAATTATTAACAATAGAAATATCATTCAAAACTGACGTATTTTTGTTTAAATATGTGACATGAGCTAAGAAAGCTTGACATCCATTTTTCAATAAACAAATAACTTTATGGCTTGAAATGACCGTGATTGATTTTAATGGTTTGGTCGCCTGAATTTGCATAATAAGTTGATTAGGAATATGAAAACTAACAACCTTACGAAAATAATTAATTTTTTGCATGATGAGTAGTTAACCAATTAATCTCTAGAATTACATCAAACGCATGTATTTTTAAAGAAATAAGATCGACAGGTAATGTGCGGTTACCGATTTGAATCAAACAAGACTTATAAACCGTGGATGTAATGAAGGTTTCTCCCAACGGAGTTTCAACCGATAAGTCAAAGTCCAATTTCTCCGGAGTCAAATTTAAACGTTGAGCATAAGTAAGAGAAATAAAAGAATGGGTAGAGTTGGTAAAAAATAAGGTATATACTTCGCTAGAGTTTATGATAAGCTTACCCGTGATGACCTCATTCGGGTTCCTTGCTTTCTGGGAAGTTATAACAAACGCTCTCCCTTGAACTACCGGTTTTGTCTTGTCTGGGACAGAATTTGATGACTCCATCCCAGCTGGACTTAACTTCGGTGCACGATAAAATTGGGCTAGGTGACCTTCTCTTTCACAATTATAACATGCTTTGGACTGATGCGTACAGTTTGTACTGATGTTTCCCTCCACTACGCATTTGTAACATACGATCGGCGGTCATTCTCCTTCCATAACAACAGGTGCTGGTGCTGACGTCCTTCCATCATTATTAAATCTCCTCTTCTTGAAACTCCCACTTTTATTGTCATGGCCATGATTACCACCGAAGTGGTTAACATTTCTGGCATTTTGATTCCCTCCACATTTGTTGTCACCGCTTCGATGACTGTTACCACTGGTATTTTCATCCTACCGGCTGCTTTCTCTTGGTTGCGTTGACTCGTTATCGCGTTCCAATAACTGACCCCTATTTACAACATCTAAATACAAACACAGTTTATGAGAAATAAGATATTAACGTATATCCGGTTTTAAACCTCTTAAAAACATCCGCGTCATTCTCTCCTCATTATCATCCAAGTGGGACGCAAACCGGGACAACTCGGCAAACTTAGCTTCGTAATGCGCCACGGTCATATTGTTCTGCTCTAACTTTATGAACTCTACCTCTTTAATGTGACGAATACTTTCGGGAAAGTACTTGTCGTTGAACAATTTTTGAAACTTCTCCCAAGACATCTTCAGTGCGGCTTTACTGATTCCCACCAGTAATCTGCCTCTCCTCGCAACATAAAAGTGGTAAAAGGAACCTTTTTCTCCTTGGAGCATCCCAAGACATCAAATATCTTGGTGATCTGCTTTATCCATGCATCCGCCTTAAGTGGTTTTGGCTCTCCAATAAACTCTGGTGGTCCCAGCTCCTTGAACTGTTTAGCAGTGACCGTCCGAGAGTTTTCAGTGTTTCCACCTACATTTTGAACAGGAGTTTCTCTTTCCTGATGTTATACAAATTGCAGAAAGCTCCTAAACATTCCGTCGTTTGTCATTTGGTCGGTGTTGTTGTTCACCTGAGGATTATTGTCTTCCTATTGCACATTATCCTGGGTATTAATCTGTGGTGACTCCACGATTTCATGTGCTTCATTGCTTATCTCAACATTTTCGGATGCCATTTTTCAATACTGCCACAAAATAAGGGTTAATTAATATATCACATATTATCCCTATACTCTGACCGACCAGTTAAACACCAAATAAAATTAGGTAGGTCATATTAGCGAAGGAATTCCTCGTCTCTCCCCTCCTAGTTCTTGTCTTACATCTCAGCAAGGGATCATATCTCTAAGCTTTGATACCAACTGTGACACCCCCAAAACAGGTATAAACCACCCATCTTGGGTCGCCAGATACAAGGTACTGAATACAAATACAACTTAATTATACAAAAATCGTGTAAAATACGGCAAAACATAGACTGTGAGTTTTAATACAAATATTGTCATCTAGACAATATCCACACTAAATTCACATAATAGTGAGGACTACTAATGCACCATCTATGACCATCACTCTGTTCCCCAACTAGTCCCACCTACGTTATCATTTCCTGAAGAGAACAGTAAAAGAAAGGGTGAGCTCAACTAGCCCAGTAAGAAATATTTTGACTAAGATAATGCAGAATAAATTATCATTAGCCTTCAACAATGTTAAACTGATAGAATATAATAGACAACAAGTTTAACTGTAGCGGATCAAGCAATCCATTAGAAGAGTCAAGTAAGGTATAAAATCTACTATCTTCTATGATTTATAAAGTTTTTCATAAACTTTATCGCTGAGACTCATCTTAATAAATAAAATTAAATCATCCCTGCTCCACGGCCAAGGATATTCATGTAATCATCAATGGTCATGACTATACCGAATAATCACTGGTCATAATCATACCAACAACTGTCCACCAATGAATTACAGGCCAATGCGGACTTTAACCACATCATTCGTCACATTACGGTCATGATTATACCGAATAATCCCTGGTCATAATCATACCAAGTCCATCTATGCACGTAAGACAAAGATGACTTTCATCACAATATAAGCATGAGGATGATGAAAATGACATAATAATTCAATAAAATATGTTCAAGAATAAATTTTAAATATTTTTAAATTAATTTATCCAGGAACCAATAACGTCCAATTTGTCAACATGATACTGCTTTGTAGAGTAAAATTCAAGAATGCTCAGAAGAATATTTTCATGAAAAGATACTGGATGAAGCACAAATATCAAGGATATTCCACTAATTTCATGAAGTATAAAAGCAAAAACTTTAATCAACTGAGTATAATAGAATATATGAAACTGCAAATGGATTTTCGCCTTCCATGCGGTAATCCACTTAGACAGATCATTTCCACAATTTAATAAGGAATGAATATGAAGGATCATTCATCATGCATGTGGTAATCCATATAGACAGGTTATTCCAACAGAATAACAGAAGTATTCACCATGCGTGCGATAGACTGCACAGACAGGTTATTCCCAACAGAATAATAAAAAATGGAACCAGGTTCGGCATAAATGCACAAACAGGATATTCCGACAGAATAATAAATAATGGAACCAGGTCCGGCGTAAACGCACAGACAGGATGTTCCGACAGAATAATAAATAATAGAACCATGTCCGACGTAAACGCACAGACATGATGTTCCAACAGAATAATAAAGAATGGAATGGCAGAAGAATTTTACCATGTATGCGGTACTTCGCATAGACATGTTATTCCAACATAATAATAAAGAATGGAATAACAGAATAATTTTACCAAGTATAGGGTAGCTCGCGTATACAGGTTATTCCAACAGAATAATAAAGAATGGAATAATAGAAGTTCTCTTCATGAATAAGAAAGAAATAATACCCCTTACGAGTACAAAAAATAATCTCCCTTACCTTAGTAGAAACTAGATATTGGAGTAGTGAAGTAGCAGAATACTTTTTTTCTTTCTCTCTATAGTTTCTCTTTATAGAGTTTCAGTGAATTCGTAAGAAATAATGAAGGAATAAGCTTCTATTTATAGGAGAATGGACTGAATAGTAACTAATTCATGAACGGTCCAGATTGATTTACTTTTAAACGGACGGTCCATATTGGTTTACTATTAAAACTTAAAGCAACGGTCCATACTGATTTACTATTAAAACTTTAAACCAGCGATCCATATTGATTTACTATTATAACTTTCCACCAGCGGTCCATATTGATTTACTATTATATCTTCAACCAACGGTCTGAAATATTACAACATCTCTTCATGGAATAATATTGTACCCAAAAATGATTTGGACCGAAAAGAAATATATTTTACGGGTGAATAGTACCCCGTGAATAATAACTCATGAATAGTAACACGTAAATAGTAACTCATGAATAGTAACACGTGAATAGTACTCCGACATGAAAAGTGTCCCGAATACCCGATTGAACAATATAACCTCCAGACATCAATTATTATCGAAACAAATGTCAATTTCCACTAACACAATTAATTCCAAAACAATGGAACTATAAAATTCATCTTTAATCAACACGAACTTATTCATCATTAATATTATAATTCACAATATTTAACAACCAGGTCGTTCCCAAGAAAGAGGGTGCTTTCCGATAAGGATTTCTCCTTATTGGCGTGCAATTAGGTGACCAAACCTCTCCTTGACAGATCTTCTAGACATTGTCAATATTTCAAATAATAATATGAATAACTTTGTCGTCTCAATTATTGATTTAATAATATATCATATTATGCAGATGATACTGTAACAATAATTGAATCAATAATATGATAGATATGATGCAGCAATTACTGTAGCAATAATTGAGTATAACTGAGTGACTTCTCACGTAAGCATCAATAATCAATACCGTGTGCTACTATGCAACCATGCGTATTACTGTACTTTTACTACTGGGTAGTTCAACAATTTTAACGGTAATACCTCCGTCGTTATTTTTATAGAAAGATAATTTTGTCATTTTCTAACTACGACAATACTTCAGTTATGGGTTCCACCAATAATTGTACCGTCGTATGAATATTCCACACCATAATATTCAAAAATATATTTCGAAAAAATTATTCTTTATTCATAAAAGTTGGGGTCTTACAAGTTGTCTTTGGCCTTGGTGGATGGTGTGCAGGTGCAGTCCTTGGGCTAGATCCAGCTAAGTAACATCTCCCATGTATACTCTATATACAACAGTGTACAAAATAACTTAACACAATAATGGTGGAGTGATGCAACAGTTGTTTGACAAACTAAATAATGAAATGTACTGAAACAAAAATAAAAAGTAATAAGCATTCACATATACTTATTGAAATATAAGTGTTGCCGATATTTGGGGAAATGAAACAGCCAACACCAAGTGGGACCCATTCTCTTCGTGCACGATTTCTCGTGACTACATCAGTTTGTCTAATTCCACTAACTCCCTTATTTGCCATGCCATCTTGTACAACTTGTTCACCTTTCGGTCTTTGTTTTCTTTTCTTCCCACTATCTCCCTTATCTTGTACAACTTGTTCCTACAAAGATAAATAAAAAATAATTAACAAATAATAATAAGAGTTCAATCGAAAGAACTTGCACATGTGTACCAAAATACTTACATCTGATGGTGTTGTTTGTGTAGATAACTTGCAGGTAACACGATTGTGGCCAGCTATCTTGCAGGTACTGGATACAATTATTGTGCCTTTCCTAGATAATTAGGTTGACTTGGTTTTAGGAATTTTGTTTTGATTTGCAACACTTGACTCCTCATGCAGCTCCCTCCTTATCAACTTTTATGGTCTTCCCCTCAGTGTCTTAAATGGAGCAGGTAATGGTGGAGTGATATTAACTCTTGGCCAAAATCTCCCCCCTCTAACCACACTCAACACTTCTGAATATGCTCTCAGATACTTATGTACCCTAAACAAATGTGACACATAGTCTGCAGGATTGTATCTCATGTAGAATATAGCTGTACATGCATGTGTACAAGGAATCCCACTGAGTTCCCAAGCCTTACAAGCACAAGTACGAAGTTTTAAATCAACTGTGTACCCATCAGGTACATTCCTAGATGTTACCTCAAACTGCAGATCCTCATTGTATAACACAACATACTGACAGATGTCTTCAATGTTTTTGTCAAGTAATTTTTTTGGTCTTGGACAAATGTCCCATTTCTTCTTAATGGCTATATATCTCTTCTGTTGTAGTCTAGCCATTAACAATTGTCTGATATCTTCCAATAATTCAATCAATGGTTTTCCTCTTGATTGGATTATGTATCCATTGAAACACTCACAGAGGTTGTTTTCCACGATGTCACACTTTGTATCAATCTTGAAGAAATCCTTGCACCATTTCTTAGGATTTCTAGCCACCAAATGTGCATAAGACCCTTCATCTAACCCCTTAAATCTTTCCATCTCATCCTCAAAATCAATGTTAGTTGTGGATTTTGTAGCCCTCCAAAAGGATTTCTTCAAAGCTATACCTTTATACCTCTTCCTTATATTTGCATATATATGCCTTGCACAGTTTCTAGTTTCTGATAAAGGAAATAGACCCTCTAATGCACCCTCTAATCCCTACAATACAAATATATACTTATATGTTAGAAACATCACATTTATTACAAATAATAATTAAAATTAAAGCATGCAAATATATAACAAATAACAGTTGTTGGATAATTACCTTTTGTTGGTCACTAATGAAGGTCCACCCTTCACCATCTTCTAACTTCAGGTCATCTTTAAGCAATGTCAGAAACCACTCCCATGAATCTCTATTTTCTCCCTCTACAACAACCCAAGAGATTGGAAACACTTGGTTGTTTCCATCCCTACCTACAGCACTTAACAGCTGCCCACCACAACAGCCTTTTAGACAGTAACCATCCAGACCAATTATTTTCCTACATCCAGCTAGCATACCAACTCTACAAGCCTTAAATCCAATATAAAGTCTTATAAATTCAGGTGCACCAGTATGAAATACTTGATACAAGTCAATTGTAATCCCAGAATTTGATCTTCTTAACTCATCAATATATCTATGCAACTTGGCATAATGTTCTTTCATGTTCACCATCAACTCTTGCAAAGCAAACTGCCTAGCCCAATAACATTTTTCTATTGACACAGAAACTAGGAAGGTCCTTTTCACATAAGACTGGATATCAACCAATCTCCAATTCCTAAATTCTTTAAGTTCTGTATTCAAATTTTTTGCTAACCACTTAGCATTAACCTGCCTACTCACTAAAGTCTTTGAACATCTGTGTTTTTTTCTCAATGTTCTCAGTTGAAAGGTTGGTTCAAACTGAACTTTACTTCCCCATACTTTAACAGGACAATTTTTGGAATTCATACACCTCCCTTTCACCTTATGTCTTTCACTTTTCACAAATTTTAAATCAAAACCTTTTGTTAATGACCAATTAATGACTGCAGATTTGAATTCTTTTTTGTTTGCAAATAACATACCTAACTCTATGTTTGTCCCCATGATTTTGGTGTTGGGATTATATACTGGGAAAGGGTTTTGCCTCCTCACAAGTGTATCATCCTCAGAGTCAGCTTCCTCAGGGCTGTCATTTTCTACTTGATCAGAGTCATAAGCACTTTCAATGTCACTATCTGTTTCACTGTCATTAGAATAATCAGCATCACTCTCACTATCTTTTTCTTCTACAATATTGTCTCCCTCATCAGTATTGTCACCCTCAGCATTGCCCTCACCCTCAACAGTTGGTTGTTTTAATTTCTTCTTATGTTCTTTATATTCCCTTGTTTTTTTTCTTGCCTCAATTATTTCTTGAATAATTCTAGGGGGACATTTTTTTGCTGACATTCTAGTACATACAAGAAATAAAGTTGTACAAACTGTACAAATCATATTTCTTATATGTATTCAAATTACACCTAAAACACTATTTTTTTACAAAAATTTCAGTTGGAATAAATACTATACATTTTTTGAAAGTTATTACAAAAAAAATCAAAAAATAAAAAATAAAAAAATAATGTCGCTAGAATGTCAACAAAAAAATGTCCCCCTAGAAGGACTTTTATTTCTTCATCGTCAGTTAGAAACATTTCTTCTTCTTCCTCATCAAGAAGAATATCACTATCACTAGAAGAATTGGAGTCCTCATAGTTATTTTCTTCAACCAATACATCACTATCATGACTAATATCAGTTATCAAACTCACCGTCTTAGCCTATTTTTTTCTATCACTAGCATGTTCAGTTTGTGTAGGTTGTTTAGCCTGTTTACCCCCTCACAATCATGCTCAAGATAAATCTCAACATATTTATAATCTACAACAACATCTAACATCATATTTAGGTCATCATCATCTTTAAGATTTGAAAAATGCCCACATAATATAGTATCAGGCATTCTATAATATAACCCAATTACATCCGTGTACCCAAAACTCTCACACATTGTCTTCAGTTTCTCAAAATTCAATTCAAAATACGGGATTTAAAACTTATCAATTTTCGCATAATCATAATGAAAAACAGGATGTAACCCAAATAAACCCCCATGGTGGAGTTCCACTTCCAATTTTCTACAATAAAAATACCATTAACATTAATTAAAAACATATTTCTCTCCAACACATGACAGATGTACAAACCTACAGTATAACAGGACAAACAAAACTTTAAATCTCATGTCAAACAAAACTACAGTATAACAAGACAAACAAAACTTTATTACACTAATTCCAACACATGATAGACAAAAGTTTATTGGTGGAGTTCCACTACCAATAAACTATAGTAGAAATCTCATGTTGGACTATGGAACACAAAGACAGACCATAAATACAGAAGAGACTATATAATTATTACCCGACAATATTAGGACCACAACATAAGGACCACAATATAATAACCAATCAAGTTGATATTTATATAATAACAACCAATTTTAGTAAAGAGCTGACAATACACAAGGAAAGGGGATTAAGTTCCAAAAAATAGACATGTAAAGGTAAAAAAAGGAGCCACATTAGACAGACAAAGGGGAATAGAATAAAGGGACAAATCAATAAATAGGAATTTCGAGACACTTACATCTTCTCCCCCACCACAAAGCACTTTCAGATCCTTCGAATCAATTTAGTATCCCCACTACAAACCCTCGATTTGACAAAATTTTGGAACCCTAGCTTTTCTCTGTGCATGCGAGAGTTGGACTAGATAGAGAAAGACAGAGAACGAAATCGAGGATTAGACTTTGTCTGAAGAGTTGAATGAATGTTGTCTGTAAATCTGTAAGTGTTTTAATTGTTTTGGGGGAAATGTCATGTTTCGATATAAAACTTATTCCTTGCAGATTACTAACAACAAGGCCCGTGGTGCTCGGGTGGTAGAATGATCAAAATTCCAACGTTTAGTCGTGGGTTCGAGTATGAGGAGAGGCAAGTTTTGAGAAAAATTTAAAAGACCTGCCATGTCATTGGACAAGTGTCAAATTTTATTATTAAATACCACGTCATACCTGGTGACGTGTGCCACGTCACCAGGTCAACGCACATGTTGCGCCTTAGGGTTCAAAGTCCAATTTTTTTACTAGAAAAGGGCTTAGTTTGCGTTGACCGGAAGAAAGGGGCTCAATACCCAAATATCAGAAAAATTGAGTGGTCGATTTTGCATTTAACCCAATATTTCAGTGAAACAATACTAGATGAAACGCAAAACTCAAGGATATTATACTAATTTCAGGAATTTTCACCATTTAATAATAAGATTACGGAAACAAACAATAATTGTGTACCATAAATGGAGAAATATATGAAAGAAAACGATACCCCTTAACGATTACAAAAGAAATGATATCTCATACGAGTATGAAAGAATATACGAAACTGTAAATGAATTTTCACTCGTCATGCGGTAATCCGCGTAGACAGATCATTTTCACAATTTAATAAAGAATGAATACGAATGGTTATTCACCAAGCATGCGATAATCCGCGTAAACAAGTTATTCTCACATATTAATAAAGAATGAATATGAAGGGTTATTCACCAGTCATGCGGTAATCCGCGTAGACATGTTATTCCCACAGATTAATAAGAAATGGAATGACAACCCTTATGAGTATGAAGAAAATAACATCATTTACCTTAATAGGAGACTAAATCTGACCGGTATAACGAAGATTATCTTGAGAAAATCTTGCACTATTTGCTACACTCAAAATATCCTTATACTCAAAAGAAATATGCACAATATTATAAAAGAAGAATTCTCTGATTATGGTGCGATTTTCATTTTTTAACTAAGCAACATATTTATAGGAGAATGACATGGCACTATTTAAATAGTAAACAATCACATGAGTAATTGCATGGCATGGCACTAATTGTAAGTTAGGATCCACTATCTAAAATCATCTTGTAAAATATTTAGAATATTTATAAACTTTTGTAATTACATGAATAAATTTAGAACAGTCTATTAGAAACCTTAATATGTAAAAGAAGATTATAAGGAATGTCACCTAACATAACCAAAAGAGCGCATTGTGCTTATCAAGTAAGCCAGATGATATAAAGTAATTGTATTGAAAATGTGCTTGTTGTGACAGTACACTTGGAAGCAACTCAATCAGTTTTAAACATATCTCAACTAGTTTTAACTGTATCTCCTTAGAAAACTATTTCCAATGTACCATTTTTCAGGTAAATATATTTCATACTAGTTAAGCAATTCAAAGTAATGCTTTTTCTTGTTTGAGATGTTAGTGTATATAAGAAAAAAAAGAGTCGATCTGAAGTTGATGATAATATAATAAGTGTTGAGAACTATCCGACCTATATATGGTAATCTGAAACCATATATTGATCAAGAAGGTTAGCATTAGGTCTATGGTCCATTAGGGCATTATATGTCATCAATTTTTAAACTTATGTTTCAATGTAGAATTTTATTATCACGCGGTATCTCAATAATAAGAATTTACGTTTTGAGTTTAAATTTGATACATTGACAGTGTATATATTAACGGTATTAGAATTATAACATGTCACTCAAACAAGGATATTGTGCCTAAAATAATTATTTCATTAAAAATATTTTAATGATATGTCATAATTATAATATCACTCACATGGGATAATAGCATGGATAACAAAGATTCCATGTACAATAGATAATAAATAAATAAAAAAAAAAGGGAAGTTGAGATGTGGAGCAATTTAAGGAAATAAAAAACAAAGACTCACATAAGTAGCGACCAAGTGACATAAGAATCCAATAACTCCAACTCTAGCCGTTTATCAACTCTACCTATTTAGATCATATTTAACAAAAACAAACCAAGGCCAACAAAACTAGACAAATATTGACTCACGTATAACAAAAACTAAAACAAAACTCAATCTCAAATCAAACCAAATAAAATACAAAGACCCTAAACAACAGCATCAGACCAACCCACACAACAAACCAAACCCAAAAACCACCAGCCCCAGCATCACTTGATTCACAATAAAACCGCCCCAAGGCCAAGCCAAGCTTCAAACCCTAGTCTATGAGCTCTCCGATCTGCACCACTGAGGCACCGAACCGATGATCTCCTACGCCCCAGCCACCAACAACTGGAGATTCACCAAGACAGCAAAACCATGAAAACAACAGAGCAGCTACTACCTTCCCATAGGACTGTGCAGGGAAGGGATGAGGACCACCACCTCTACTAAACTTTTTATGTAATTTTCCCAATATATATTTATAGACAAAAACAATACTTTTAGCAATGACATTAGTGACTAATTTATTGTAACAAAATCCTTTTTTTGTCAATAAATGTGCATTGGAAAAACTAAACTTGGGTGAAAAGTGTTGAAGGGAGATGATCTCATAACCTTGATGTGAATTCAACAGAGTAAACAAAATATGTTCCAAACCAGAGCCTATAATTATGCTACAAGAGCGTCGATATGAAACTTTGAAATGTCAATGAAGCAAGTGTAAATGTATCGCTAAATATAGATTTTATCAGGCAGCATAATTATTGCTTTGGCATTATCAACTGTCTAAAGAAACAAACATAATTACATAAGAATAAATTGAGTAGTGCAATGAAAGTGCATAGCAGACTTTTGTAGTTAACTCCTGTACATTTTGAAATTAGCATCCTAATAAAACCTTTAACATCTCACCTGGGTAAAAGGACAACTCAGAACTGTTAAAGAGTTTGATACACGGTTCGGAGTTGTGAAGTATGCAAATGACCTGTATCAAACAACTTTTCTGATGACCTTGAGGTTTTAACCCAGAGAATTCTTTTCGCGGGTATAATACATAGAGCAGATTCCACCTTCATGTTAGGACAATGTGCGGATTTGCTTCGTCTCATCTCTCATTTCCTGTCAAACTAAAAACACTTTGTATGCACATCACTAGGGGAGCTTGGAAACTAAAATTGATAGGGAGTTCATAAATGATTCTCCTTTTTTTCTCCCATTTTTTTTATTAATAAAAACTGCGTGTACAAGATAAACAGCAATTTGAGCCATCAATTTACAAGGGCATCAGCATCGACTCAGTTTTGAACACTCCAGTTAATTTAACTTGGGACAATGACAAAACTGATATCTGAAACGTGGGATTCTGCATGAAAATACAAAATTATTTACAGGAACAAAAGGATCCAAGTAAAACTAGTTGTTTTCAATTTCCTCAACCTGCTCTCCTCCAACTAATCTCGTTGATGACTCATCAGGCCCTGTTTTGGTCAATGGCATTTTGTTTCATTTGATTTTCTCTCTTTTTTCTCAGCTATGGTTCATGGGATTGGAGCAGGTGAGGATCTTCTGTTACAACTGCCCTAATGCTATTCATGGCGATCTTTGCCATTGTTTCTTACCTTTCTTCTGGGGCAACTTGAAGGGACTCCAGCTCTTTCTACGTTTGGAGGTCTCACAAAAGAGACCAGAGGCTAGAGCTTGCTGAAGCCAAATGTCAAACTCTTCCTCTTCATCCATCATTTCAGCATCCAAATCCCATGGATATCTGCTCGAGTTGGATCTTTGAGTTGATTTCTCCAATCCAACCATGTTTACATGGAAGCTTGGACGATGGGTATTTGGCCTACAAGCCATTCCCTGTATAGAAAAACTATGCGTCTAAATTAATCAAGTTGGAACTCCAACGGACAAAAGGAAAAAAAAACAGAACATGAAAAAAGAAAAAGAAACGGAAAGCATTCTTTATCTCAATAATTATAAGATAAAGTCACCTGCAACAACTCCAATAAGACAAGGATGAAATCTTCTGCTAAAAGTGTTCATTTATTTACTGACATGGGAGACAGTAACATTATGCCCCCCCCCAGTCTATGAGAACAACTACCATAAAAAGAATGGAATGGCCCGATATATAACTACTGAGCACTATCGATTTTGGTAGAAAGTACACATTTGGGTTAGCTAATCAACCCAGCTTAAAGAATACTAACACAGACACAAATAAAGTCTGTGAATTTAAGGCATCCAAGTAACCATATCACAAGATTCATAATGTTGAGAATTCGTATGGAATAGTTTGGATCTACACAGGGTAAAACAAGATGAAGACATCAAGAGATATAAGGTCAGAGCCAGTGATTTCTTGTAGAAATCCAATTTTATACTATTGCAGCATTAAAATAAAATACGCCAATCCAATTGAGTTCATAAAAAGACTACCTTGATTTTGTAGCCTTTTAAGCATCACCAAGTGAAAAGTTGGAAAGTCAAAATTCATCAAATAATCATCAAAGTTATTTTCCCACTAGCGAGAGATGTCAGAATCACTTGTCATCTCCGCATGAAGTTCTTGGAATAGTTGATCACTAGAGAAAGACAACCTTAGGAGATGTTTGATAAAATTGAATGAAATAGTTCTGGATGTTTAAGTAATATGAATGAATTGAATGAAACAGAATTATGAATACTGTATGAAAAAAGTTGTTTGATAATTGGCATGTCTGAAACATCTGAATAACAAATTTTTATAATTTTACCTCTCTGAAAAAATTCAAAATTGTTGTAAATTTATTTAATATTACTTAATATAATAATTAATATTGTAAAAAGAAATTAAATATAAAATACTTCATTCAGCCAATGTTCTAAAAAGTGCAAGACGGAGACGGGCGGCCGGAGAGGGCCTAGCGCCTAGGGGGCCTAGCCGGGGCCTAAGCGAGATTTTTTATTTTAAGTCAATTTTAATATTTTATCTTACATTTATCCAAACAAAACAATAATATAAAGCAAAATAATTTATAATAAAGATAATAAAGGCATTTCCTTAAAGTTCAAACACATCCATATTACTAATGTCAAAGTTCAAACACAAACATGCAATTGTTCAAAATTCAAACATATTTTTAACGTATTAGTTTTATTCATAAACAAGATTGCTATTAAATAATAAAATTTAAAATTTCAAGAATTTAATTCAATATTAAAACTTAAGAAACTAAACATAAATTTAAAAATTATATTGAATTAAACTAAATATTACAAATATATCATCATTTATATAATTTAAAGTTGGTACAAGTTCAAAAAATTATAACTATAATAAAACTATCCATTTTGACTTGATATTGTTCACTTGTTATGATTTGATATGCTTCAACATGTATTATAAATATGGTAAATCATTAGAAAAATAAATATATCAAAATCTGATTTAGGTAGTTATTAAAAAAAAAAAACTCTCCGCCTAGACCCCGCCTAATTTTCTAGAGAAATTTTTTTGCCGCCTTGGGGGCCTAGCGCCTAGGCGATGCGCCAATGGGGGCCTAGCACCTAGGCGGGGCACCAAGGGGGACCTAGCGCCTAGGCGGAGATTTTTATAACTCTGCATTCAGCACAAAAAATTATACTTGGCCATTCAGCCCAAAAATCAAACCGATTCGGCCATTCAACTCTATTAAGCTCTAAACAAACACCCCCTTAGACTTCCAAATATACGTGCCTATTTTTTTACTTTGGGTAAAAACTTGACTAAAGGGGAGAGTGTAAAAAGGGGATAAGAAATCCTCCAAATAAAACATCACCCAACAAAAGATAGCAAAAATCCTACAACAAGACAACCCTCCAATCCCTATACAAATTGGTAATAGGAATCTGGAATCCCCAACAAAGCCCATGAAGATGATAGAAAGGTTACTTATAAATAATAATAATAATAATAATAATAATAATAATAAGATGCTAGAAAGGAGACCCTCTCGGAGTAAATTAAACGACAAGAATCGACCACAAAAGATAGGCATGCATCTCCTTCCAAATACCTCAAAGCACCACAAAACACACACCTTCCTCCCTCCAACCTCCAAAACCATGAAAACGCACTAGAAGATCCTCCACCGACCTACAACACATCCAACATTCCTTCAACACTCCAAACAAGGAAATCCAAAGCCACCATGCAATAGGGCAACAAGGAAACAAGTGGTAACAAGACTCATAAGTCTGCTCAGTGCCGACACATGACACTTGCATCGGGAAACAAAGCCTTGTAATGTCTACATCGTTAAATCCTTCATCTTAGGTGGTACCTTAGCCTTCCAAATTTAAGAGGCTAAAGGAAATTATATGATAGGCCAAGGGCCATACGAGAAATTAAATAAAGTCTACGGACTCATTAATTATTCAATAAGAGTGTTAAGTACTCTTTTTTCTTGGTCTCCAACTCTGTCGCCAAGATAGCTAGAGTGAAGTATTATAAATAGTATGAGTACATAAACATAATATGTGGAGTATGCATGATTTGAGTGAATGGAGAGAGATGTTCTCTCCCTTGTACCCTTTCTCACCTCAAATTCTCCTTTTCTGCCCATTATTTCTCCCTTCAACTCTTTTTCTGAAATCTATTTCTTATTTATCAGTTAACCTCTTTGTTAGGATTAGCTTCATCCTAACAATTTGTTATCAAAGCCATACAATTTTGTGGACCAAACTTCCGGTAGCAGCTTATACAACCATGATTGATATGTACCTCAAAAACTATTCTTAAACCTTTTTGCTGAACTTTCTAGTAAGATTACTATATTCTCTCTCGCATATCAATTCCAGTCTCATTCTCTTCTTTTCAAATATCCTATTTCTTTCAATCTCCAAAAATTTATTCTAAATTCTCATTTTTATCTAGTTATTCTTCTTGCTCACCAAGTGTTTGGTATTTCTTCAATTTTCTGCAAATCTCTTCTACGATTCTTGGTCTGCATGAAAACTCAAACAATACCAAAAATAGTCACCACGTGTGAATCTGATAGGCCTTTTACAGCATCATCTTACTCACAATCTATGTTACATGACAATAGAATGTGTAAAATTTTGGATGTATAGTGATTTGTTCGATAATTATTTCGTACAATTCTTTTAAATGTCTTCTTTTATTATTGTTGAATGATGCGTGTTACATGCTATAGTAATTTAAATGATGAAGAGTGTAATATCAGTACTTTCAAGCAGTCATGAGGATTCATCTTTTGTATTTCAATAGTGTAATATCAGTACTTTCAAGCGGTTTCAGTGCAAGTGATCATCAACAATTTTTATTTCAACCATGATAAATTTCGGTTGTATCTAAAACTTGTAAGGAATCAAAAGATCTTTTTTCCAGTTAAAATTTAGTAAAGGAATACATCGTATATTTTAAATAAATAAAAAAAGGATCGCGTTTTTCTAGGAAAAAATTCACTCAAGTATTTTTTTTCATCCTTTATTCAATTTTAAATTTTTTCTATCTATTTTCTTATTATCATAATTATGTACTTACCATTATCTCTTGTTTTCATATAATTTTTAATTTAGTTAGTGTGCTGCAAAATTCATATTATTATCAATTATTTTTAATTATATTAATAATTTATTATTATTAAATTATATAAGTATAATTGTTTGAATTAAAATATAAATTACTATTACATATGTTGATGAATATATGAATATGTAAACAAATGAATCATCAAATACTATTAGTTATACTATATGAATAGATGAATTATTACTATTAAATTTTTATTAGTTAAATAATATATTTTAAAAAGAAATAATTTTTTTATATAAGAATTATCGTACACAATATTAATCAATTATTACTATAGTTAATATATTAGTATATGCTAGAGATAAAATAGATATATTGAATATTGATGTTAACTACTAGTTGAGTATGTGTGGGCACCAAGCATACTTGGTGACCAAGTAATAATAATAATGTATTGTAATAATCTCCCTCAAGTTGCAAGTCTTGTATCACAACTTATAACTTGTTACATAACATAACTTAAAAATAAAAGACTCAAACGAACTACGAAGATCGAGGCCCTCTTCAATTTGCATAGAAAAAAGATTGTTTTTTTTACGTCCAAAGTTATATTTTTTTTTCGTCCACAGTTATATTTCTCACCCTCAATGCATAACTTTACACATCCACTTTCCGAATATATGATGTGCCGGCAATAACGGAAAATACTCGTCTCTCATAATAAATGTGAAGGACTCTATTCTTCAAAAACAACTACGAAGGACTCATTGCCTTCCTGAAATAACAGAGGACTCTCTAGCCTCTCACAAAATCGAAGGACACATTCCTTCTTTAAATCTCGGCCCCATGCAATCCTTACTTTCCAATCAACCATTTACATATTTCAACTCGAGAAATTAACTGCTCTTGACATATTACTCTTGTTAAGAAAAAAAAAACATAACATATAACAAAGAACCTGCATCTTCGGAAAAAAAACTCAAATCTAGACAACGGGCACCAACTTTAACAACGCATAACAAAACTTAAACTATAGCTTCAATAAAAGAACTAAAATTAAACTCTAACCACCTAATTTTAATTTTTTCTTTAAGATGGAGTTGAACAATAAAAATAAATGATACCCACTGCTGGCTATGTGCCGCCGGCGACGGAAGCAAGAATTTTTGATTTGATTGCCAAGATCAACTTAGCTCTTAACCATGTTAGAGATAATACAGATATATTGAATATTGATGTTGTGTTATTACAAAAAGTACTAAAACCTTATACATATAGAGTACTAGTTGAGTAATGGCCAAGTATGTGTAGGCACTAAGTATACTTCGTGACTAAGTAATAATAATAATAATAATAATAATATATTCATAGTATAGTATAATACTACAAATATAAACAATACAAGAAGTCTAATAAAACTCATGCACCACATGGGATCACGAGCTAGTTCTCTATAAATGACTGACCTGACAAATAGCCCATTCTGATACATCAAAGATCTTGCTCTCAGCACAAACAAAAGCACGCGGAATCTCCACCTAAATGTCAAGCAACACACTTAGCAAAGTAAATCAAGCACATCTATAAAGGCATAAACTTCAAGGAATAGACAGTATTCAGTATAAAGATGTGTAATAACACAAATATGTTACACTAAATAGAGTTGTACTAAAGGAACGTATGGAATTTCAAACACTATGGTAAACATTCTGTCAAATGAAAGTAATCTAATCTATTAATACCTAAGGAAATAATAAAATCAAAAATACAATTTTAGAACCCCTCCAATTATCCAACACATCATCATGCATCAAACTTATATACTCTCAATTTTTTAATATTTCAAAGTCAATTAAAAAAGAAAAAAAGATTAACTGGCTGAGTTTCCAAAAAGTACACCTTTTGTGGCCGATCAAAGACCAGTGAGCCTTTGTATTCAACCCATCCATCTCCATCCTTCGCTTGATGATATTGGCAGCAATCCTGAATCCAAAACAAGTATATGTTTATATCAAGTGCAAAATTAATGAATGAGAGAATGAAATCAGGTAAAATCAAGCAAAGCCCAACCTGACACCATCTTGCCTTGGTCTTGGTCCTATTGGTGCAAACCCATATGTGTGAATTGCCACATTTTGTGCATTGTATACGTCTCGACTCTTCAGAGCAATAATCTGGGCAATCCTGCTCATTTGTGAGGCATGGTTAAACAATTTTCAAATCATATAATTAACATGCAAGAGAATACCTTATCAGATATCTAACCCATTCCTGCTCATGAAATATCTATCTTAATACATGCATTTTCGTTAACTGGGATGTCATCGGGAAAATTTCATGCAACCAAGAGGTTGACAACTAAGAGTAAGCTAAAACTGTTTCTACTTTGCTGATATGTATGGGCCTATATCACAATATCAAAGGATTAGTTCAGTCCAAGTCTTGCGCAAATTTGTTATCTAGTTCAAAATAACTCCAAAAGAGTTGGCAGAAAAAAAGCGTCTTATGACTTCTCTTTAGGAGTAAAATGGTCTTGACAAAAGGCAAATTTTCAATCTTAACTCTCAAATCTCGCTTCGAGGATTGCCACCGACTAAAGACAACAAGATAACCAACCTAACCCTACTGGAGAAAAATTGGCAGAAAACATGATAATATTTCTTACTTTTGGAGGGGAAAATTTTTTTTGCAGCCAGTGCGAAGAAGGGAGCTGGATGCTCCATTATATGCATGTTAATGAGGCAAATATGTTTCTCATTGTGGCTTTATGAATATAAGATAATTTGTGTTACTCGAACTCGGGTGCGGGTGTCCGGTTGTGGTTACGAATCTAAGTGTCGGACACGTGATGTCAAAAAATAGAAGATACGCGGATATGGATCCAAATTTGGACATAGGTGCGGGGATACGGTATGTTATGATTTTTTAATAATAATGTTTATACTGTCCAAATTTTTATAGACATGCATTTATCATGAAACATCAGGGGTTGAAGTGCAAAAATATAAAGAAACATGGGCAGAATTCAAACTACTGAAACTTTAGGGGCTAAAATAAAAGAAAACAAAAGTATAAGGACTGATATATAATTTTTCAAGGGCTATTTTGAACTTTCAAAAAACCCGAGGGACTAAATTAAAAAATTATAAAAACTATAGGGTACCTAAATGTAATTTTGCAACAGACAGACTGACCAAATACGCGATCGACAGACCAAAAAAGAAGAAGAAAAAGGCCACGAAACTCAAACGCGGTCTCGTTGGAGAAGAAAAAAAAAGGCGGTAAGTTTCTCACGGTCTTTCCACTTTCTTCTTCCTCCTTCCTCGTCTCTTCTTCTCCGATGAACAGTTGTATCCGGATTCTATGGCCGGATCCGTACGGATCCCGCACCCGTACCAGTGTCGTGTCGACACGGGTACTCCGCCAAAAATAGCGAGTCCGAGTAACACAGAAGATAATCATCACCATTGTTCTAAAAATCTCCGTCTAGATCCGATTAATCCCCACCAAGACACTAGGCGGTCCTCTATCGCCTCGATTTGGTTGGGCGCCTAAGCCCCAGCCTAGGCAAAACCAAACATCTATTTTGAAGCTCTACAATACTTGAAATGACATTTTAAAGCCTTAAAAGATTAATTTTTATGGTAATTTTCATACAAATTTGTATAATAGAAAAATAAATAAATAAGTACGCCTAATAAAACACCTAGTTTGCCTAGGAAAACATCGAGGCACCCCCTCCGCCGCCCAGGTCTGCCAAGCGAATTTTAAAACACTGATCACTAGTAAATAAAATATTTGAAAGCACGAACACACAATTAATAGTACCCTTTTTTTATAGCTACTAAAAACACAGATCTAGCATAGTGAAGACAAACGAAAAAAGGAAAAAGTATGATTAAATATATGGAAGACAAGAATATTTCTGGATCTTAAACAAGCAAATCCACGTAATCATACCTGACGCGGAGTATCAGGAGATTTATGTGATACACTTTTATATTCATCCTTTCTCAGTTGCTCATCATAATCTCCCTTCTTTGTAGAATCAGAAAGAACCTGAATATTGTGACATTGTAAATTACAGTCAAGTAGTTAACCACAACTACAATTTCCATTTCAGGCATCCGTGAATTACAAACAAGTTGTTCTACAAGAACAACTAAGCCAAGTCAAAGGAATGGATACTTGCCTCATATGCACACTGAAGTTTCTTAAATGATTCACTTGCTAGTGGGCTTCCCATATTTTTATCAGGGTGCACAAGCATGGCCTAACCAAATAAAAGCCAACAATAAGTATACCAACAAAGAAACAAACAGAAAGACATTTTGATATAAAAATATAAGATATACATGCACATAAATATGTGATTATATAGCATGCAAGTCTGAAACTAGGCAATATGATTTGCTGAAAATGTTTAGTTGCACTAGTTGCATAAGAATAATCACTGCCAAGCTAGCATGTGAATCAAGTATTCAGCATCATGGGTTATTTCATTCTATTGATATTTTATTCGTCCATGGACACTATCTCTTAAATTCAGTCCTGTTATTAACTTCTAAACTTTTGAGACCATAAGCATCCACCGACACATAAGTTTTGCATATGATACAATATGGTACTCAAAAGGAGGACTATATTTTAACTCGAAAAAAGATAGTGCAGATAAAGCTATTCATGCAGATTGTGTGAAGTGTTATCAAAATAAAAGTAATTGACTTGTTCAGTGCAGTTAAACAGAGAAGGTAACTTAGTGGTTCCTTTGTTAGAAAAATTAAGTCAATCTACAAAGTATTTAAAGTTCAGAGCACAATTCTTCTTTTGATTTAGTGGACCATGCTTGGTTTTGTGTGGAATGTACTTCTCTTAAATTAAGAAATATTCCGTTCATCCCAATTTAAGTGACCTTTTCCACATTGGGATGTCCCAAATAAAGTGACCTTATTCCACACGTCCACATGTCAATGGATTAATTGTTCAAATAGACTAATTACCTTAATGTTTAAAAAAGTAAAAGAAGAGTTTGAAACTTTTTGACCTTATCCCATATACAATGCAATTGGTTTAAGAGTATAATGAAGACAAAATTAAAGTCTTGGTCAAGCACTAATACTACTCTTTCTTAGACTCTCTGTTACGCGAAGAGGGTCAATTTAGACAGGGAGTAAGAATTAAAACGAAAAAAGTAAATTTAGCATGGCTGCAACACACATTTGAACACCTCTCTTCATGAAATCCAAAAGATTTCCAGAGGCTAGACAAGAATATGCAAAAAGGCAAAAGGAAAAGTAAGGATCCATTAGCAAGTTTGCCTGTTCTCTGAATATAGTATACCTTTTTCCGATATTCCTTCTTTAACAAGACAGCATCAATTTTCTTGTGGCGAGAAAATCCCAAAGCTTCATAATGATCCATGCTGCCTAAAATCCGTTTCATCTCATCGGGAGAATTTACCTCTTCTTTGACTACATGATTAGTAGAACATTCTTTCTGTTTGTTGACAAAAGATGGAGTGGCACTTGTTTTACTGGATGATGCTTTCGTGGTGGAAGATTTACACGAGTTCAGCTTTTCAGCTTCATCAGTAGGCACAGAAAATTCACAATCTCCCGAGAAGTCATCTTCAGCAAATGACTCCGATTCTTTGTGCTCCTCAAAGTGTGTGCTTTCACTCAAATTGTCACACCATTGGAGAACGTAACTTAATAAGTCATTCGAGAGAAAAGACAGATTTAGTGATACAATAACACCAAGCCATCCCACTCGAACTTTTACACAGTAGAGAGAATAAATAGTAGCCATTAAGACAACAAAGCGAGCATGATTTAGGGAAAACAAATAACCTGCAATTAAAAAAAGAAAGAAAGAAAGAGAGATTAAGTGTCAGAGGATGAGAGAAACTACTGAGAATCGCTACAGATGTATATGTCAATCATCTATTAGAAAAGTATCAAGAACTTTGTAATTTCTTGTCTAGAGCCTCCAGATCTCAGACTTCAGCAAGATACTGAGATTGATGAGAAATGCATGCTTAGAATTTAGAAGAAGGGGAAACATGACTTACCTCCAACAATAAATAATGTACCCGTGATCCAAAAGTTAGCATACATCCATAAAACCAAAATAGCGCACAACCCTACAATAAAAAGTCCAGGAGTGTAACCCAAGTACTGAACAGCACCCCCAGCAACCCCCTGAAATAACATAGGCAAATTTTAGAGGCATCGATGGCAAATTTGCTGTGAGGAGCAGTAAGAATATATAATATATTTAACATTTTTAAAGCACATCTTTTTGTAGGCAAATGAATTGCAAGACAATATAATATACCAGCTTACATTAGAAAGTGTTCCTTTTAAAACAAAAGAACAAGCAAATTAATTGGTTGAGGAATTTGAGTAGCAAAACAAATATAATAGAATGGATTTTATGCAAACATACGACGTGTTATATATTGTTACCCAAGTATTTTACCTTGTTGCCTCTTCCTCTTATTATCTATTTCTTTCTTTTTTATATTTTCCTTGGTAGGGTTTTGCATGGCTTGACGCAAGCACACATGCACACACAAATATATATCTGGTACCAGTTAAGAAAATAATATGTTTCCATTTTTCCATTTTTTTTATTTCTGTTTTTTTGTTACATAAAAGAACAAAATTTTATTGGTGAAGAGAAAGTGGAGCTACAGCCTACAATGCAGATGTAGGACAAGGAGTTCTCCAAAATCAAAATACAAGAGAAAACAAGAAAGCAAGTTAAGGTAAAAGAAAATCTTGGCAACAAACTAATTTATAGGGTTCAATTATAAATTGTATTTTGAGCTTTATAGCTTATGTTACTTAGAGAAATTTAATGACATGTACCTTTTAAGTTTTCATAGTAAAGATGCAAAAAGTAAGAAGCTAGAACTTCATGATTTTTCAAATTAGCTAATTAAAAAGGATCACTAAGATTTAGTTAGTTATGATTAAATAAAAGTCATTAAAAATAATTAGAAACTTAGCCTTAGAATGTTCAAATCTCTTATACATAACAAAACATAATAATGATAATAAAGTTTATATTGCTCCTATCCTCAGTTCCTCACGTTCATCACACAACACCCACATCACGAACATCATTACAACTGCAACAAAAAACGCAACCATTATTCAAACCTTGTAACACTACAACATTGAAAATGTCAGGTTACAACATCGCTTGAAGATTTAACAGTACTGTTCAAAATTGTGGTGGTGGACTAGGTTTCAAAGGACGATTTTTCTTCTCAGTTTCAGTTCCAGGTGATACATACCATTATGTATAAATATTCATTTATTTCTTATTATCATTAGTAGATAAGTTAATATGTAGATATAAATCTTTTATTTATTCCTTTTTAGATAAAGGAAGAAGATTTTATTGATAAAAGAGAATAGATTACAGCATGAGGGGTACAAGAAGTCCTCCCAAAACAAACAAAAACAAAAGAAACCAAAGAAAACAAAAGGAGAAAATTAAGACATTAATGTAGCAACGCCCGTTAATCTCTATAAATAAAGATCTGACAAAGAAATTTCTCTGAAAGCTCCCATAACATGAACCCAAAGAGAAGCAAAGAATACACTCTATCCCAAAGCATATCAATATTCATGTCCAACAACAACAAAAAATCCAGCATTACTCTTGATCCAAATTCCCCATGCAAAACAAGCACAACTCCAAAGAAAAGTCCTATCATTTGTATGACCAAAACCATAGTGAAAGATCTTCCACCAAAGAGGGATGAACATATCCAACTTTCACCCATCATGTTAACCAAACAACACCACAACCGTTAAGCAATCAAACAGTGAAATAAATGAGGATGACACATTGACACTCACGATCCCACACACACATAATACATATATCTTGGATAAAGATTTGTAAGGCTCTAATGCATGTACTTAACGTTAAGCTGACCAAAGGTTAATGACCACATAAAAGCCTTAATTTTTTAGGGAACTTTTACTTTCCGAATATAAGAGACTAATAAATTGGACAATAACCCAATAAGTGAAAAAAGAACAACAAGAGAAGATTCCCGAAGGAACAAAACACCAAACACCCATTTCTAATTATTGATATAAGAAGATGAATTAAGAAGCTGAATAAAAAAAAATCTTATATTCCTATCATTTAAATTGCGGAAAAAATGAATATCCTAAGAAATCAAAGCCACCCTCCAGTATAGTAGTTAGAAATGGAAGAATTATGCACAGATGAGAAATAATAAAGACGGGGAAAATAATTGCAAAAGGCTTTGGAAATCCATGGAAATAAAATGAAATTCTAGAAGTAGTATTTAATTAATTAACTTTATTTATAATTTTATTAGTTATCATATTAAATTGGTTAGGAAAATTATTTAGGAAGTATTATAATTTATAAATAGGGATGTACTATATTATTTTTGATACATTAAGTTATACAATTGATTGAGATTTGTGTGAGAATTACTACGTGAGATGTCCCTTTGTCCCAAAAACCATGTACTCATTAATAGGCCCTTCAATGGAACAGTGTTCCAAAAAACCAAGCTAATTTCTACAACTTGTAACTGGGTGGCTTGAAATGCTACAAGATATTGTTTGGTATTGGGGAAGAGTACACTTCTGATAAGTGCATATTATTCATTTGTTTTGATTCCATTATATTTAGTTTTATTGCATGTTTCATGTGTATATGAACTTATTAATGTGTTTAATGATTTCAGGAAGATTTGGAGCTGAAATGAGAAAATTACAAGATTTTTAGTATTAAGTTGAATGCATGTTCTTGGCTTGGGACTTGGATTTTATTGTAGAGCTCTTCCTTAGCTTTCCGGAACATCTTGAATCGTCCCAATCGGAGATCATATGAAAAAGTTATGATATTTTTACTAAACGGACGTTGAACCTCAAAGTTTGGAAATTGCAATCTACACAGCAGTCACTTGGAGACAGATTTCGACCTTGATTCTGAACGATTCTGTCAATTCTCAAAGAATAAAAGTTGTAGATCTCGTCGATATCTTCGTTTTGATAGGTAGCAGGCCCCGTAACTCCTCTTGGATCACAAGTTATGCTCGTTTTACCAAAGGACGTCGCAACAGGAAATGAAAATTCGCCCCAGCGAATTTGAGCGGGAAAATTGGAAAATCTTGGATTTTTGGAAAGTTTCTAAATGCAGATTTTGGCATATTTCTACATGGAATTGGATTGACATTTCTATTAGCTTTAGGATTTACTTTATACTAAGATTTATTTCCAAATTAGATTCTATTTCTTTATGGAAACTAGTTATGATTTGTAATTCCTTTTAGGATTTGGATTTCTACATCCTATAAGATTTAGGACTTTGTCTAGCACTATAAATAGAAGATGTTAGTCATGGTTTTATTCATTCAATCATCTACTACATTCTCTCATCCACAACATTGGAGGATTGAAGACATGAGTTAAGTTCTTTTTATTCAGTTCTAAGGGATGTTGAACCTTATTTATAATTAATGATTAATTGAGTATTCATTATTTATTCCTTCTCACATGAAATTCATTCTTGATAATCTGATTTAATTTCTCAATGCAATTTGGCTTAACTGATTTGATTTCTGCAGGATTGAGTTGGTTAACGAATATCATATGCTAGATTAAGGAATAATATTACGTGTAATTGATATTGTTTCTAATCATAAGTAGTAATTAGTAATACAAGATTGTGGACAAGCTTTTAAGTATTGCTATGATTATCAGAAGACAAGTTAAACAATCCGAGCTTATGTGTTTGTTGCTTGGAATAGTCTAATTCCCTAGTTCTTAATGCTGCTATTATATTAAATCTAGAGAGCTTGTTCTAGGTTATATAATTGTTAGAATCTTGTGAAGAGCTTGTTTCATTGAGTGACAGTATAAGGGGAGTTTCGGGTAGCAGAGCTTGTTGTTACCTAGGGCTATTAGTTTCATTGAAGGGTAAATAATGTTACACTTGATTAATCTATTATTGTAAAAAGGTGATACTGAACTGAAGAACTGAAGTTTTTTATTCATTGTTTATTCTTATTAGTTTATTCTTGTTAATTAATTAATTAATTAATTCAAAATCCCCTTTTCATTAGAAATCATAGGATAAATATAAAATAAATCACTCTCCGTGGGATCGATCCTTGCTTACTACTGTGCTAATTGTTTAAATTTGTAAAGTGAAAGTGAGATTAATTTAGGAGTGTAAACGACAGTTCCCAAATTTTGGCGCCGTTGCCGGGGAGTGTTATTTGTTTTGTTTATTCTTTGTTTTTGTTTATTTTTATTATTTATTATTTTGTTTTTGTTTTTGTTTTATGACTCAATCCTCTAACTTTATTGACTTAAATTTTGATCAAGAGATAGAGAAAATTGCAAATATAAAAGAAGCTCTTGTTCCATCATTTGAAGTAGAAGAGATGGCGGTGCCACAAAATAACAGAACTTTGAAAGAACTGGCTATTCCTGATCTGACTCAACCATCTTTTTGTATTGAGTATCCTACTTTAGATGTTGCTTTTGAACTTAACTCTAGACTAATTCATCTTTTGCCTACTTTTCGTGGTCTTACAGGTGAAAATCCATATAAGCATCTAAAGGAGTTCCATGTTGTGTGTTCCACGATGAAAGCACAAGGAGTGGCAGAGGAGCAGATCAAGCTTAGACTTTTTCCATTCTCATTAACAGATTTGGCTAAAGACTGGTTATACTATCTACCTTCTGGATCAGTACGATCATGGACTGATATGCAAAGGTTGTTCTTGGAGAGGTATTTTCCTGCATCAAGAGTTACCGATATAAGAAAGGAGATATGTGGAATCAGGCAGTTCAATGGAGAGATTCTCTATGAGTATTGGAAGAGGTTCAAGAAGTTGTGTTCCAGCTGTCCACCTCATGGAATTGATGAACATTATTTGATCCAGTACTTCTATGAGGGGTTGCTACCAATGGAAAGAAGCATGATTGATGCAGTAAGTGGAGGAGCACTGGTAGACAAGACTCCAGAAGCGGCAAGGAACTTAATTGCAAACATGGCAGCTAATTCACAGCAGTATGGAACTAAGATGGATCTCACACTACAAAGGGTAAATGGGGTAAGCACGAGAGACTTGGAGCAGCAGATTTCTGATTTAACTGCTTTGGTTCGACAAATGGCTACAAAGAATATGCAAGGTATTCAGCAAGCTCAACCTCAGTACCACACAGAAAATCAAGAAGTACATGTCAATTCTGGGACATCTATGGAGAATATGTTCAAGGCATTCATGAACCAAACACAACAGTTCATGTGTCAGACACAACAATTCCAGCATGAGACAAGAACTTCTGTTCAAGATCTGAGGGACCAAGTTGGTCAACTTGGAACCACTAGGAAGGTCACATTCTCAAACTGTTGAAAATGTAAGTGCCATAACATTGAGATGTGGTGCAGAGGATCAACAGCAAGAAAAGTCAGTACAAAGCAAGTCCAACAATAGTGAAATAGGCAGCAGTGATGTACTCAAGCACAAATTTCCATCTCTTTCTGCTTATGAACCGAAACTACCTTTTCCCCAAGTTCTAACAAGGAATTGGAAAGTTGGAAAGATTGCAACATGGTATACAGAGTCTAATGAAAAATTCCTTGAAGAAATGGCGAATAGGGAACAAGAACTTAAAGATGATAAGGAGTTCACTAGTGGAAACCATTTGGGTGTGCTCGAGACTACTGCTAAATTTGTAGAAATCAGGTATTCAAAGTCTGAAAAGGATGAACAAGAGGCAGAGATAGAAGAATTAATAATTCCTATAGATTTCTATAAGGAGGACATACATGATGATACTTTCCTTGTACCAGCAACAACACACAATGATAAACACCATGGGACCTTACACATGGAATTAGACGACTCAAATGTTTAGTTCGGCATATATAAAGTTAAGAGGTATCTTGGTAATGTTAATTCTATTTTTGCTATTGATGTTGTTGACTCTACGGTGCAGGAATCTCTTGAGCAAATATACAAGAAGGATTTGAGGGCTGGAATGGAGCAAAATCGGGATCTGAAAGATGCTCCTAATGAAGAATTGAAATTGTTACCAGTCCACTTGAAGTACACAAGTCCAATTACATAGGATGAGAAGGATGATGTCAAGCCAATGACAATAAACAAGGGCAGCTGCTTGGGAGGCAACCCAAGATTCCAGATTTGATTTTTCCATCCCTTTACTTTTTAGTTTTTTTATTGCATGTTAGCTAGTAGTATTTTCTTCTTTACATAATTTTCTTACATTGAGGACAATGTAAGGTTTGAGTGTGGGGGGAAGATTTAGGCTTATTTTATTTAGGAATATTGATCCGATTTTGATGGGGAATTTAAAAAAAATAATGCTTTTGAAAATTTTGATTTCATGATTCTATCTGGCTATGTGTTAAAAGATTAAAGTCATAGATTAAAAATTAATGCTACATTTCAAAATCTATTTAATGCTTAGTTGGTTAATGAATGATGAAGACTAAGCCATGATCCATAGTAACTGATTTGAATTGAATTTGTGATACATGAGTACTTGAATATGAGAAGCATATTTATTAGGCTAAGTTATTTGTGGAGTTGTCTATGTGCACTGATTTCATGACTTAGAACTTTTTAATTTGCTTATGTTGTTGCAGAACCATGTGAAAAAAATGATGAATGAAAAAAAAAAGAGAAGGAAAAAAATAAAAATTGAAAATCTGCTTCAATGTCTATTGTATGAAATAACTGGGTATCCAAGCCTCGGGAAGCATCGATATTCACGCTGAAAAGTGTGATGGATAAAAGCAGCTTGACTAGTCAACTTTTGTGGCCTTTGTTACTTGAATAAGTAAGCCCTTAGGGGTGTCTCTACACCTAGCGCCCTAAGATCATCTGGTTTGGGAGTCGTTGGTGGAAAGTTCGCTAATGGGTAACTCTGAAAAGCCTAAGAAAAGGAGGCATTGCACATGTCAAGAAAAAAATACTAAAAAAAAGGAGAATGAAAATACATTCATCTGTGCTAAAAAGAAGGTTCTATGAAAAAAATTAAAAAGAAAGAAAAATTTGTTCTTGGGTATGAGTCAGTGTGCACGGTTTTTGCTCCATGGTAACTAAGTTGAGTAAGTCTGATGATTTTGGAAAAGTTACTTATGTGGCTACAATTTGATTTAATGAAATTCATCGGTGAAATGATAAAGTTGGTAATTGTGAGTTAATTGATAAGACGATGATTAGATTTGTACAAATTTAGTGTTGATAGTCATTATTTGTATCTTGAAATCTTTGACACTATGGTTGAATAGAATTTTTTGGAAATCAAACTTTTGGTTTACACGAGGACATATAAAGGCCAAGTGTGGGGGAATTTGATGAGTGCATATTATTCATTTATTTTGATTCCATTATATTTAGTTTTATTGCATGTTTCATGTGTATATGAACTTATTAATGTGTTTAATGATTTCAGGAAGATTTGGAGCTGAAATGAGAAAATTACAAGATTTTTAGTATTAAGTTGAATGCATGTTCTTGGCTTGGGACATGGATTTTATTGTAGAGCTCTTCCTTAGCTTTCCGGAACATCTTGAATCGTCCCAATCGGAGATCATATGAAAAAGTTATGATATTTTTACTAAACGGACGTTGAACCTCAAAGTTTGGAAATTGCAATTTACACAGCAGTCACTTGGAGACAGATTTCGACCTTGATTCTGAACGATTCTGTCAATTCTCAAAGAATAAAAGTTGTAGATCTCGTCGATATCTTCGTTTTGATAGGTAGCAGGCCCCGTAACTCCTCTTGGATCACAAGTTATGCTCGTTTTACCAAAGGACGTCGCAACAGGAAATGAAAATTCTCCCCAGCGAATTTGAGCGGGAAAATTGGAAAATCTTGGATTTTTGGAAAGTTTCTAAATGCAGATTTTGGCATATTTCTACATGGAATTGGATTGACATTTCTATTAGCTTTAGGATTTACTTTATACTAAGATTTATTTCCAAATTAGATTCTATTTCTTTATGGAAACTAGTTATGATTTGTAATTCCTTTTAGGATTTAGATTTTTACATCCTATAGGATTTAGGACTTTGTCTAGCACTATAAATAAAAGATGTTAGTCATGGCTTTATTCATTCAATCATCTACTACATTCTCTCATCCACAACATTGGAGGATTGAAGACATGAGCTAAGTTCTTTTTATTCAGTTCTAAGGGATGTTGAACCTTATTTATAATTAATGATTAATTGAGTATTCATTATTTATTCCTTCTCACATGAAATTCATTCTTGATAATCTGATTTAATTTCTCAATGCAATTTGGCTTAACTGATTTGATTTCTGCAGGATTGAGTTGGTTAACGAATATCATATGCTAGATTAAGGAATAATATTACGTGTAATTGATATTGTTTCTAATCATAAGTAGTAATTAGTAATACAAGATTGTGGACAAGCTTTTAAGTATTGCTATGATTATCAGAAGACAAGTTAAACAATCCGAGCTTATGTGTTTGTTGCTTGGAATAGTCTAATTCCCTAGTTCTTAATGCTGCTATTATATTAAATCTAGAGAGCTTGTTCTAGGTTATATAATTGTTAGAATCTTGTGAAGAGCTTGTTTCATTGAGTGACAATCTAAGGGGAGTTTCGGGTAGCAGAGCTTGTTGTTATCTAGGGCTATTAGTTTCATTGAAGGGTAAATAATGTTACACTTGATTAATCTATTATTGTAAAAAGGTGATACTGAACTGAAGAACTGAAGTTTTTTATTCATTGTTTATTCTTATTAGTTTATTCTTGTTAATTAATTAATTAATTAATTCAAAATCCCTTTTCATTAGAAATCATAGGATAAATATAAAATAAATCACTCTCCGTGGGATCGATCATTGCTTACTACTGTGCTAATTGTTTAAATTTGTAAAGTGAAAGTGAGGTTAATTTAGGAGTGTAAACGACAGCTCCCAACTTCAAACCAGCAGTCTCTTAAAATCAAACATGACTGATATATTGAAAAAAATAAAGCTAAAAAGAATACAAAGTAGATGCAAATGAAAGATACAATAGATTAATAGTTATCTAAGAGCACCTAGAAGGATTCTCCCTGGAGGTTGTTACAAAGTATTAAATTTTAAAGAATCACACAGTTTATCTCAGCACAGAGCACTGAAATAACAAAAGTCCACATACGTGTAATTTAAGCCCACAATTATCAAATGTAGTTTACTTCCAGTATCCTTTTGATGTTGCCTTTTCCAGATTAATGCTACATCTACCCTTTACTAATAAAACAACTAGTTTACGGAAATCAATTTTAGCCCCTATTTTTCTCTTCTTCAGAAGCCATTTTGGTTTCCAAAAATTGAGATTACTAATGATCATACCAAAAAACACAACAGTAAGTGTATTTATGCGAGAATGTCATCTAATTGTTTAATTTATATTACATTCATTTACGCTGAAAGGTAAATCATTTACTACTGCAGGATTCTGTGGAACCATGATTAGATATGACAAAATCAAGAACAAGAAAGTCTATCCAACAGTTAAAAATTGAATAAAACCTATTAACGTCAGGGAATTGCATGTGTAGCCTTACCATACTAAGAAGCACGTAGATCAGGCAAGACATGGATGTCAAACTAAGAAAGCAACTCCACATAATAACAAGTAAAGCTGCAGAACCCAACCCAACAAATGACCGAAATCCCCGACCAACACAGTCTTTCCAATGAATCAACAAGTAATGCAGAACTCTCCCCAGTCTTGCACATGCACAGCAAACCACCGGCCAATGCCGCTCTATAAAAATCCCAATTTTGTCCCTGAAACAGGTGGCCGCAGTTCGCGCAACCGAGTAACAATGCTGCTTTGATTGTAACCATTTCCATCCTTGCTTGAACAACCCAATATCCTCCATCATCACAAATCGTTTGAGTTGTTACCTCAAACAACCGAAGTTAACTTATAATTACATAAACCTAGGAGACATTTCAATTTAACCCCTATTTTTTAAAAAAAAAATCTACCAAAACAGCCATTGAAACCCATCAATTAGATTTTTTTTAAATAGTCTCATCTCAAGGATCGGGCACTAACCATTATGTAAACCACTGAATCTGACAAATTGCAACTTAAAACTTCACCAAGAAGAAGAAGATAACGAATAAGATAATGATGATCCACAAGCTCCCATCTTCACGCAGTAAAAGTAAGCATTTTGCTGAACTGGCCAGCTGAAGATCATGAAAACAGTAATTTTGCTTCACATGTACGTTTCCAACAAGCATTTCCAAAAAGCAACCCACGAAATTAAATACAGTCCTCTACTTTTTGACTCTAATGATGACAAAATCTCTTTCCTATTTTAGCTGTCCCTCACATGTTCTATCTTATGCCCCATAAATAAGGGACGAGGGGGGGAATCCAGCAATTAAATGATGGCACAAAATTTCACATCAAAGATACATATAGAAATGATCAGACCTGAGTAAATTAGAAGGAGCCGAGTCAGGTCTCTAGTCTTCGAAGCTCAAAAAGAGGAAAAATGAGGAGAGAGAAAGAAAAGAAAGGGGCTTTAATGGATTCCCTTGAGACAATGTTAGGGCTTGAACTTTTCTGTGACGGAACCCTAGCTTTTTTTTCAGGCAATGCTCGTGAAAGGGATTGACGTTATAAAGTTGGGGAAAGGGTAGAGGATAGTGATGAGGAGAGAGAAAATAGAGGTGAAGTATTTGGCTTTTATATTTACTTGTGGGTTTGGATAATTAGGGTTAATGATTGGTGGGGCCTATTGGTTTAATCTATTTAGGATTAAAGAGAGATGGATTGTTCTAGTTTTTGTTAGTAGGTTTGTCTAACCGGCACTCTCCATTTATCTCTCCGATAATTTCTGAAGAAAATGGGTGATAGTGTCATTAAAGTTGTTACACCTCCAAAATTAGATATACATTCATGCACTACGGCCAATGATATTTTTTAATATCACGACTATAAATTATCCATGCACTACAGTCCAAGGACATTCGTGTATTCATTAATGGTCATGATCATGCCAACAACTGTCCATCAATGCACTATGGGTCAATGATAACTTTTACCACATCATTTGTAACATTACGGTCATGATTACACCGAATAATCCCTGGTCATAATCATACCAAGTCCATCTATGCACTACATGTCACAGATGACTTTAAACATAATATAAACATAAGAATGATGACAATGATATAAGAATTCAATAAAACAAGTTCAAGAATTAATTTATCCAGGAAATAATAATGTCCAAATTGTCAACATTATACTGCTTTATAGATTAAAATTCAAGAATGATCAGAAGAATTTTTCCATGAAAAGATACTGGATGAAGCGCAAATATCAAGGATATTCTACTAATTTCATGGAGTATAGAAGTCAAAACTTTAACCAACTGAGTATAATAAAGAATGGAATAACAAAAGAAATCATCATGTGTGACGCCCCCAAAATTAGGTATACATCACCCATCTTGAGTCGCCAGATACATGGTATAGAATTCAAATACAACTTACTAATACAACTGTCGTGTACAATACGACAAAACATAACTGTGAGTTTGAATACAATTATTGTCTACTAGAGATCATACAAACTCAAAAGGTGTCCTCAATACAATTATTGTCACACTATTTAACAGAATAGTGAGGACTACTAATACTATTCTCTGGTCCATCACTCCGTTCCCCGACCCGTCCCAACTATATTCTCATTTCCTGAAGAGAACAGTGAAAGAAAGGGTGAGCTCAACTAGCCCAGTAAGAAATATTATGACTAAGATAATGCAGAATAAATTATCATTAGCCTTCAACAGTGTTAAACTGATAAAATACAATAAACATCAAGTTTAACTACAGCGGAACCAGTAATCCATTAAAAGAGTCGAGTAGAAAATAAAATCTACTATCTTTTATGATTTAAAAGGTTTTTCATCATCGTTATAGCTGAGACTCAGCTTAATAAATATTCCACATCATCGAATCACCCCCGCACTACGGCCAAGGATATTCTTTAGTATCACGACCACAATTATTCATGCACTACGGCCAAGAATATTTGTGTATTCATTAATGGTCATGATCATGCCAACAACTGTCCATCAATGCACTACGGGCTAATGAGGATTTTTAATTTTTACATCATTTGTAATATTACGGTCATGATTACACCGAATAATCCCTGGTCATAATCATACCAAGTCCATCTATGCACTACAGGCCACAGATGACTTTCAACAAAATATAAACATGAGGATGATGACAATGATATAAAAATTCAATAAAACAAGTTCAAGAAT
This sequence comes from Panax japonicus, assembly GCA_020205505.1. NCBI lineage: Eukaryota > Viridiplantae > Streptophyta > Magnoliopsida > Apiales > Araliaceae > Panax > Panax japonicus. Next base: position 8,070,647 of record CM035109.1, on the reverse strand, counting down.
TATTTTATCCAGGAATTATTAACGTCCAAATTTGTCAACACGATACTGTTTTGTGGTGTAAAATTCAAGAATGATCAGAAGAAGATTTCCATGAAAGGATACTGGATGAAGCGCAAATATCAAGGATATTCCACTAATTTCATGGAGTATAGAAGTCAAAGTTTTAACCAACTGAGTATAATAAAGAATGAGATAACAAAAGAAATCACCATGCATGCGATAGACCGCACAAGCAGGTTATTCCAACAGAATAATAAATAACGGAACCAGGTCCGGCGTAAAACTCACAGACAGGATATTCCAACAGAATATTAAAGAATGGAACCAGGTCCGGTGTAAAACACACAGACAGGATATTCCAACAGAATAATAAAGAATGGAACCAGGTCCGGTGTAAAACACACAGACAGGATATTCCAACAGAATAATAAAGAATGGAACCAGGTCCGGCGTATAGCACAGACATGATATTCCGACAGAAATGTAAAGACAGAATAGTAAATGGATGTCACCAAGTATAGGGTATTCCGCGTATACCGGTTATTCCAACAGAATAATAATGAATGGAATAACATAAGGATTTCACCAAGTATAGGGTATACCGCGTATACAGGTCATGTATAGGGTATGCCACTTTTACAGGTTATTCCAACAGAATAACAAAGAATGGAATAACATAAGTTCTCTTCAAGAAGAAAGAATAACACCCCTTACTTTATTTAGGAGATTGAATACTGCAGCAGTGTTATAACCGAATACTCTTCTTCTTTCTCTCTTATTCTCTCTATACTTTCTCTCTCTATAGCTTGAGCGAATTCGTCAAAAATAATGAAGCCCTAGGCCTCTATTTATAGAAGATTTATTACTATTTACGAAAGTATTTACTATTTACGAAGGTAATTACTATTTATGAAGGTAATTACTATTTACGAAGGTAATTACTATTTACGAAGGTAATTACTATTTACAAAGGTAATTACTATTTACGAAGGTAATTACTATTTACGAAGATAATTACTATTTACGAAGGTAATCACTATTTACGAAAAAGACTCTTAGATGATGACATATGGCCCCCTATAAATAATTTAACTTACCACAAACGTCTAATAATAGACTCTTTATATACATCAAGGATTGAATAAAAATTACCAAAAATCATTTTATTTTTAATCAACATATATTTAATTTTTCAACAATTATTAATCATTTATAACTTGTCGTCTCAATTACTGTAGCAATAATTGAGTATAGCTGAGTGACTTCTCACGTAAGCATCAATAATCAATACCGCGTTCTACTATGCAACCACGCGTATTACTGTACTTTTACTACCGGGTAGTTCAACAGTTTTAACGGTAACACCTCCGCAGTTATTTTTATAGAAAGCTAATTTTGTCGTTTTCTAACTACGACAATACTTTCGTTGTGGGGTCCACCAATGATTGTGTCGTCGTACGAATATTCCCCGACAAAAAGAATATTCCCCGACCAAACGAATATTTTATAACAACTTGCGTACTTTGCAAAATTTATAAATATTACCCACAACTATAACATTATATCAAATTTATTCCATAATATTCAAAAATAATAATTATGAAAATTCATCTTTATTTATAAAAACTGGGGTCTTACAACATCCCCTTCTTATGAAATTTCGCCCTCGAAATTAGGGTACGTACCTGATATGTCAAAGAGGTAAGGATACCTTGATTTCATTTCAGATTCTAACTCCCAAGTCATTTCCTCAACATCGTGGTTTCTCCACAAAACTTTGACTTGAGGTATAACCTTGGAGCGTAGAATATGTTCCTTCTTATCCAAGATTTGAACAGGAATCTCTTCATACGTTAAATCTTCCGCTATTTCGTCCGGTTCTAACTCAATAATGTGGTTCGGGTCTTTCACATATTTTCGTAACATGGATATGTGAAAAATGTTATGAACACGAGACATACTTGGCGGTATAGCGAGTCTATAGGCCACAGTTCCTACTCGATCGAGGATTAAAAATGGACCGATGAATCGAGGATTGAGTTTTCCTCTCTTTCCAAATCTTGTAACTCCTTTCCATGGAGTAACACGTAACAACACATGATCTCCTATATTGAATTCCACGTCTTTTCGATGAAGATCAACATAACTCTTTTGTCGACTTTGTGAGGTTTTTATACGTTGTCGGATCGTTTGAATCTTTTCCGTAGTCATACGTACCAACTCCGGTCCCAACAACGTTGCTTCACCCACCTCATCCCAACATACTGGAGAACGACACTTTCTTCCATACAACGCTTCGAATGGAGCCATGCCAATACTTGCTTGATAACTGTTGTTATAGGAAAACTCCACCAATGGTAAGAACTTGTCCCAACTTCCCTTGAAATCAAGGACACAGAGTCTTAATAGATCTTCAAGAGTTTGAATAGTCTTCTCCGACTGTCCGTCCGTCTGAGGATGATATGCCGAGCTGAAACGTAAGTTTGTGCCCATAGCTTTTTACAAACTAACCCAAAATCGTGAAGTAAATCTTGGGTCTCGATCAGAAACTATGGATACCGGCATATCATGTAGTCTTACAATCTCGTTTATGTACATACGAGCAAGACGTTCAAGTGTATAAGTTTCTCGTATCGGTAAGAAATGAGCAGACTTGGTCAATCTATCAACAATAACCCAAATCGCATCTATGCCTTGAGAAACCTTAGGAAGACCGGTAACGAAATCCATGGTAATGTGCTCCCACTTCCATTCTGGAATTTTAAGTGGTTGCAGTGGACCTTTTGGTACTTGATGCTCCGATTTAACTCGTTGACAAGTTAGACACCTTGAGATAAACAACGCTATCTCTCTCTTCATATTGCTCCACCAAAATGTATGACGAATATCATGATACATTTTGGTACTCCCAGGATGGATTGCAAACGGTGTATTGTGCGCCTCCATCATGATTTTATACTTTAAATCAGGGTCGTTAGGAACACAAAGTCTGGAGTTGACTCGAAGTATTCCCTCTTCATCGATTCTTGCTTCCGGCATAGCACCTTCTTGCACTTTCTTCCTCATACGCATCAGCTCTAAGTCTGTAGCTTGAGCAACTTTAACTTTATCGATTAAAGTCGGTTCTACTCGTATATTCGCCATCGTCACATGCGTCCCTGGAGTCTTTAACTCTATCCCCATCCTTTACAAGTCACATAAAATGGGCCCTTGCGTTGACAATATCGCACTCGTACTTGCATGTGATCTTCTACTCAATGCGTCAGCTACCACGTTTGCTTTTCCAGGATGGTATTGGATGGTATGATCATAATCTTTCAACAGTTCAAGCCAACGTCGTTGTCGCATGTTGAGTTCCTTTTGAGTGAAGAAATATTTGAGGCTTTTATGATCCGTAAAGATCTCCACTTTCTCCCCATACAAGTAATGCCTCCAAATTTTAAGTGCAAAGACAACAGCTGCCAACTCGAGATCATGAGTAGGATAATTCTTCTCATATTCTTTGAGTTGTCGCGAGGCATAGGCTATGAATTTTCCATGTTGCATGAGAACACATCCCAGCCCTTTGCCCGAAGCATCACTGTAGATGACAAATCCCTCCGAGCCAGATGGTATTGTCAGAACAGGTGCTGAAATGAGTCTCCTCTTGAGTTCTTGAAAACTCTTCTCACATTCTTCGCTCCAACCGAACTTTGTATCTTTCCGAGTCAGCTGAGTTAATGGAGTAGCGATTCGAGAAAATCCTTCCACGAATCTCCGATAATAACCAGCTAAACCGAGAAAGCTACGTACTTCGGTCACTGATTTAGGTTGCTCCCAGCTTTGAATAGCTTCAATCTTTGCTGGGTCAACAGATATTCCACGACTTGATACCACGTACCCAAGGAATGCTACTTCCTCAAGCCAGAACTCGCATTTCTTCAACTTGGCATAAAGCTTATATTCACGAAGCTTTTGGAGTGTCAGCCTCAAGTGTTGCTCATGATCTTCACGGCTTTTGGAATAAATAAGGATGTCATCAATAAAGACGACCACAAAATGATCCAAATATTCCTTGAATACTCGGTTCATCATATCCATGAAGGCAACAGGAGCATTAGTCAATCCAAAGGACATGACTAAGAATTCATAATGACCGTACCGAGTTCTGAAAGCCGTCTTTGGAATGTCATCGGTTCTAATCTTCAATTGGTGATACCCGGAACGAAGATCGATCTTTGAAAAGAATTTGGCTCCTTGCAACTGGTCAAATAGATCATCAATTCGTGGCAATGGATACCTATTTTTGATGGTGACATGATTCAACTCCCGATAATCAATACAAAGTCGCATACTCCCATCTTTCTTCTTCACGAATAGAACAGGAGCACCCCAAGGAGAGGTACTAGGACGAATAAAGCCAATGTCTAACAATTCCTGCAGTTGGGTTTTTAACTCCTGAAGTTCAATATGAGCCATTCGATATGGGGCTTTAGAAATGGGTTTTGTACCGGGTTCAAGGTCGATACAAAATTCAATCCCACGCTCTGGGGGTAAACCAGGAAGTTCTTCAGGGAATACGTCAGGAAATTCATTAACAATAGAAATATCGTTCAAAACTGACGTATTTTTGTTTAAATCTGTGACATGAGCTAAGAAAGCTTGACATCCATTTTTCAATAAACGAATAGCTTTATGGCTTGAGATGACCGTGATTGATTTTAATGGTTTGGTCGCTTGAATTCGCATAATAGGTTGATTAGGAATATGAAAGCTAACAACCTTATGGAAACAATCAATTTTTGTATGATGAGTAGTTAACCAATCAATCCCTAGAATCACGTCAAATGCAAGTATTTTCAATGAAATAAGATCTACAGGTAATGTGAGGGTACCGATTTGAACCAAACAAGACTTATAAACAGTGGATGTAATGAAGGTTTCTCCCAATGGAGTTTCCACAGATAAGTCAAAGTCTAATTTCTCCGGAGTCAAATTTAATCGATGAGCGCAAGTAGGAGAAATAAAAGAATGGGTAGAACCGGTATCAAATAAAGTATAGACTTCGTTAGAGTTTATGATAAGCTTACCCGTGATGACCTCATTCGGGTTCCTTGCTTTCTGGGAGGTCACAACAAACGCTCTCCCTTACACTACCGGCTTTGACCTTTCTGGGACGGCCTTTGGTGCCTCCACCCTAGCTGAATTTGTCTTTGGTAAACGACAAAATCGGGCCAAGTGACCTTCTCTTCCATAATTATAACATGCTTTGGACGGCATCGCGCAATTTGGACTGCTGTGTCCCTCCCCTCCACATTTGAAGCATATGATAGGTGGTCTTTCTCCTTCCTTAACAACGGGTGCTGGTGCTGACGTCTTTCCATCATTGTTGAATCTCCTCTTTTTGAAATGTCCATTCTTATTATTTTGGCCCTGATTACCACCGAAGTGGTAACCATTTCTGGCCTGCTGATTCCCTCCACGCTTGTTGTCACCGCTTCGATGACCACTCTCGCTGGTATTATAATTTTGCCGGCTGCTCTCTTTTAGTTGAGTTAACTCGTTATCGCGCTCCACTAACTGAGCCCTATTTACAACATCTGAATATAAACACAGTTTATGAGAAATAAGATGTTGACGTATCTCCGGCTTCAAACCTCTTAAAAACATTCGCGCCATTCTCTCTTCATTATCCACTAAGTGGGACGCAAACCGTAATAACTCTGCAAATTTTGCCTCGTATTGCGACACGGTCATATTATTTTGTTCCAACTTAATAAACTCCACCTCCTTCATGTGGCGAATACTTTCGGGAGAGTATTTATCATTGAACAGCTCCTGGAACTTCTCCCAAGATATCTTCAGTACAGCAGGTTGAGTACGTTTTACCGATTCCCACCAGTAATCTGCTTCTCCGCGCAACATAAAGGCGGCAAAGGGAACCTTTTGCTCCTCGGAGCATCCCAAGACATCAAATATCTTGGTCATCTGCTTTATCCATGTTTCCGCCATAAGTGGTTTTGGCTCTCCCTTAAACTCCGTTGGTCCCAGCTCCTTGAACTGTTTAGCGGTGACCGCCCGAGAGTTTCCCGCGTTTCCATCTACGTTTTGGACAGGAGTTGCTCTCGCCTGCTGCTGCATGAATTGCATAAAACCTCTGAACATTTGATCATTCGTCATTTGGTCAGTGTTGTTGTTTGCATGAGGATTTTCGCCTTCCTGATGCACATTATCCTGATTATTGATATGTGGTGAATCAACGATCGCCTGTGCTCCATTGCCATTCTCAACATTCTCAGATGTCATTTTCAGATACTGCCACAAAACAAAAGGTTAATTGACATGTAACATATTATCCCTATATTCTGACCGACCAATAAAATAGCACATAAACTTAGGTAGGTCATACTAGCGAAGGAATTCCCCGTCTCTCCCCTCCTAGTACTATTCTCACATCTTAGCCAGGGATCATATCCCTAAGCTCTGATACCAACTGTGACGCCCCCAAAATTAGGTATACATCACCCATCTTGAGTCGCCAGATACATGGTACAGAATTCAAATACAACTTACTAATACAACTGTCGTGTACAATACGACAAAATATAACTGTGAGTTTGAATACAATTATTGTCTACTAGAGATCATACAAACTCAAAAGGTGTCCTCAATACAATTATTGTCACACTATTTAACAGAATAGTGAGGACTACTAATACTATTCTCTGGTCCATCACTCCGTTCCCCGACCCGTCCCAGCTATATTCTCATTTCCTGAAGAGAACAGTGAAAGAAAGGTGAGCTCAACTAGCCTAGTAAGAAATATTATGACTAAGATAATTCAGAATAAATTATCATTAGCCTTCAACAGTGTTAAACTGATAAAATACAATAAACATCAAGTTTAACTACAGTGGAACCAGCAATCCATTAAAAGAGTCGAGTAGAAAATAAAATCTACTATCTTTTATGATTTAAAAGGTTTTTCATCATCGTTATAGCTGAGACTCAGCTTAATAAATATTCCACATCATCGAATCACCCCCGCACTACGGCCAAGGATATTCTTTAGTATCACGACCACAATTATTCATGCACTACGGCCAAGAATATTTGTGTATTCATTAATGGTCATGATCATGCCAACAACTGTCCATCAATGCACTACGGGCTAATGAGGATTTTTAATTTTTACATCATTTGTAATATTACGGTCATGATTACACCGAATAATCCCTGGTCATAATCATACCAAGTCCATCTATGCACTACAGGCCACAGATGACTTTCAACAAAATATAAACATGAGGATGATGACAATGATATAAAAATTCAATAAAACAAGTTCAAGAATTATTTTATCCAGGAATTATTAACGTCCAAATTTGTCAACACGATACTGTTTTGTGGTGTAAAATTCAAGAATGATCAGAAGAAGATTTCCATGAAAGGATACTGGATGAAGCGCAAATATCAAGGATATTCCACTAATTTCATGGAGTATAGAAGTCAAAGTTTTAACCAACTGAGTATAATAAAGAATGAGATAACAAAAGAAATCACCATGCATGCGATAGACCGCACAAGCAGGTTATTCCAACAGAATAATAAATAACGGAACCAGGTCCGGCGTAAAACGCACAGACAGGATATTCCAACAGAATATTAAAGAATGGAACCAGGTCCGGTGTAAAACACACAGACAGGATATTCCAACAGAATAATAAAGAATGGAACCAGGTCCGGCGTATAGCACAGACAGGATATTCCGACAGAAATGTAAAGACAGAATAGTAAATGGATGTCACCAAGTATAGGGTATTCCGCGTATACCGGTTATTCCAACAGAAAAATAATGAATGGAATAACATAAGGATTTCACCAAGTATAGGGTATACCGCGTATACAGGTCATGTATAGGGTATGCCACTTTTACAGGTTATTCCAACAGAATAACAAAGAAAGGAATAACATAAGTTCTCTTCAAGAAGAAAGAATAACACCCCTTACTTTATTTAGGAGATTGAATACTGCAGCAGTGTTATAACCGAATACTCTTCTTCTTTCTCTCTTATCCTCTCTATACTTTCTCTCTCTATAGCTTGAGCGAATTCGTCAAAAATAATGAAGCCCTAGGCCTCTATTTATAGAAGATTTATTACTATTTACGAAAGTATTTACTATTTACGAAGGTAATTACTATTTACGAAGGTAATTACTATTTATAAAGGTAATTACTATTTACGAAGGTAATTACTATTTACAAAGGTAATTACTATTTACGAAGGTAATTACTATTTACGAAGGTAATTACTATTTACGAAAAAGACTCTTAGATGATGACATATGGCCCCCCATAAATAATTCAACTTACCACAAACGTCTAATAATAGACTCTTTATATACATCAATGATTGAATAAAAATTACCAAAAATCATTTTATTTTTAATCAACACATATTTAATTTTTCAACAATTATTAATCATTTATAACTTGTCGTCTCAATTATTGTTTAAATAATATAACATATTATACAGATGATACTCTGACAATAATTGAATCAATAATATAAGAGATATGATGCAGCAATTACTGTAGCAATAATTGAGTATAGCTGAGTGACTTCTCACGTAAGCATCAATAATCAATACCGTGTGCTACTATGCAACAACGCGTATTATTGTACTTTTACTACCGAGTAGTTCAACAGTTTTAACGGTAACACCTCCGCCGTTTATTTTATAGAAAGCTAATTTTGTCGTTTTCTAACTACGACAATACTTTCGTTGTGGGGTCCACCAATGATTGTGCCGTCGTACGAATATTCCCCGATAAAAAGAATATTCCCCGACCAAACGAATATTTTATAAAAACTTGCGTACTTTGCAAAATTTATAAATATTACCCACAACTATAACATTATATTAAATTTATTCCATAATATTCAAAAATAATAATTATGAAAATTCATCTTTATTTATAAAAACTGGGGTCTTACATCATGCATGCGGTACTTCGCATAGACAGGTTATTCCAACAGAAAAATAATAACGGAACCAGGTCAGGCAAAATTTGCACCGACAGGATGTTCCAACAGAATAATAAAGACGGAACCAGGTCCGGTGTAAAACACACAGACATGATGTTCCAACAGAATAATAATAAAGACGGAGCCAGGTCCGGTGTAAATCACATAGATAGGATGTTCCAACAGAATAATAATAAAGACGGAACAAGGTCCAGTGTAAAACACACAGACAGGATGTTCCAACAAATAATAGAAGAATGTCACCAAGTATAGGGTAAACCGCGTATACAGGTTATTCTAACAGAATAATAAGCAATGGAATAACAACAGTTCTCTTCATGATTAAGAAAGAATAACACCCCTTACATTAGTAGGAGATTGAATACTACAGTAGTGTAGTAACAGAATACTCTTCTTGTTTCTCTCTTATTCTCTCTTATTCTCTCAAAACTTTCTCTCTCTATAGCTTGAATGAATTCGTGAAAAATAATGAAGCACTAGGCCTCTATTTATAGAAGATTTCTAGCTTAGCACTTGAAATGTGAAAAGGCAAGTGGCTTGACGTCTGGTGATGTGAAAAGAAAAGTGGTTTGACGCCTGTAATGTGAAACACCAAGTGGTTTGACGCATGTAATGTGAAACGACAATTGGTTCGACGCCTGTAATATGAAACGGCAAGTGGTTTGACGTCTGGTAAAGGTAATTACTATTGACGAAGGTAATTACTATTGATGAAGATAATTACTATTGATGAAGGTAATTACTATTGACGAAGATAATTACTATTGACGAAGGCGATTACTATTGACGAAGGTAATTACTATTGACGAAGAGACTCTTAGATGACATATGGGCCTCCCATAAAATAACCAAACTTACCACAAACGTCTCATAATAGACTCTTTATATACATCAAGGATTGAATAAATATTACCACAAATCATTTTATTTTTAATCAACACATATTTAATCTTTCAACAATTATTAATCATTTATAACTTGTCGTCTCAATTATTGATTTAATAATATAACATATTATACAGATGATACTGTGACAATAATTGAATCAATAATATAAGAGATATGATGCAGCAATTACTGTAGCAATAATTGAGTATAGCTGAGTGACTTCTCACGTAAGCATCAATAATCAATACCGCGTTCTACTATGCAACCACGCGTATTACTGTACTTTTACTACCGGGTAGTTCAACAGTTTTAACGGTAACACCTCCGCAGTTATTTTTATAGAAAGCTAATTTTGTCGTTTTCTAACTACGACAATACTTTCGTTGTGGGGTCCACCAATGATTGTGCCGTCGTACGAATATTCCCCGACAAAAAGAATATTCCCCGACCAAACGAATATTTTATAACAACTTGCGTACTTTGCAAAATTTATAAATATTACCCATAACTATAACATTATATCAAATTTATTCCATAATATTCAAAAATAATAATTATGAAAATTCATCTTTATTTATAAAAATTGGGGTCTTACAACATCCCCTTCTTATGAAATTTCGCCCTCGAAATTAGGGTACGTACCTGATATGTCAAAGAGGTAAGGATACCTTGATTTCATTTCAGATTCTAACTCCCAAGTCATTTCCTCAACATCGTGGTATCTCCACAAAACTTTGACTTGAGGTATAACCTTGGAGCGTAGAATATGTTCCTTCTTATCCAAGATTTGAACAGGAATCTCTTCATACATTAAATCTTCCGCTATTTCGTCCGGTTCTAACTCAATAATGTGGTTCAGGTCTTTCACATATTTTCGTAACATGGATATGTGAAAAACGTTATGAACACGAGACATACTTGGCGGTAAAGCGAGTCTATAGGCCACAGTTCCTACTCGATCGAGGATTAAAAATGGACCGATGAATCGAGGATTGAGTTTTCCTCTCTTTCCAAATCTTGTAACTCCTTTCCATGGAGTAACACGTAACAACACATGATCTCCTATATTGAATTCCACGTCTTTTCGATGAAGATCAACATAACTCTTTTGTCGACTTTGTGAGGTTTTTATACGTTGTCGGATCGTTTGAATCTTTTTCGTAGTCATACGTACCAACTCCGGTCCCAACAACGTTGCTTCACCCACCTCATCCCAGCATACTGGAGAACGACACTTTCTTCCATACAACGCTTCGAATGGAGCCATGCCAATACTTGCTTGATAACTGTTGTTATAGGAAAACTCCACCAATGGTAAGAACTTGTCCCAACTTCCCTTGAAATCAAGGACACAGAGTCTTAATAGATCTTCAAGAGTTTGAATAGTCCTCTCCGACTGTCCGTCCGTCTGAGGATGATATGCCGAGCTAAAACGTAAGTCTGTGCCCATAGCTTTTTACAAACTAACCCAAAATCGTGAAGTAAATCTTGGGTCTCGATCAGAAACTATGGATACCGGCATACCATGCAGTCTTACAATCTCGTTTATGTACATACGAGCAAGACGTTCAAGTGTATAAGTTTCTCGTATCGGTAAGAAATGAGCAGACTTGGTCAATCTATCAATAATAACCCAAATCGCATCTATGCCTTGAGAAACCTTAGGAAGACCGGTAACGAAATCCATAGTAATGTGCTCCCACTTCCATTCTGTAATTTTAAGTGGTTGCAATGGACCTTTTGGTACTTGATGCTCCGCTTTAACTCGTTGACAAGTTAGACACCTTGAGATAAACAATGCTATCTCTCTCTTCATATTGCTCCACCAAAATGTATGACGAATATCATGATACATTTTGGTACTCCCAGGATGGATTGCAAACGGTGTATTGTGCGCCTCCATCATGATTTTATACTTTAAATCAGGGTCGTTAGGAACACAAAGTCTGGAGTTGACTCGAAGTATTCCCTCTTCATCGATTCTTGCTTCCGGCATAGCACCTTCTTGCACTTTCTTCCTCATACGCATCAGCTCCAGGTCTGTAGCTTGAGCAACTTTAACTTTATCGATTAAAGTCGGTTATACTCGTATATTCGCCATCGTCACATGCGTCCCTGGAGTCTTTAACTCTATCCCCATCCTTTGCAAGTCACATAAAATGGGCCCTTGCGTTGACAATATCGCACTCGTACTTGCATGTGATCTTCTACTCAATGCGTCAGCTACCACGTTTGCTTTTCCAGGATGGTATTGGATGGTATGATCATAATCTTTCAACAGTTCAAGCCAACGTCGTTGTCGCATGTTGAGTTCCTTTTGAGTGAAGAAATATTTGAGGCTTTTATGATCCGTAAAGATCTCCACCTTCTCCCCATACAAGTAATGCCTCCAAATCTTTAAGTGCGAAGACAACAGCTGCCAACTCGATATCATGAGTAGGATAATTTCTCTCATATTCTTTGAGTTGTCTCGAGGCATAGGCTATGACTTTTCTCATGTTGCATGAGAACACATCCCAGCCCTTTGCCCGAAGCATCACTGTAGATGATAAATCCCTCCGAGCCAGATGGTATTGTCAGAACAGGTGCTGAAATGAGTCTCCTCTTGAGTTCTTGAAAACTCTTCTCACATTCTTCGCTCCAACCGAACTTTGTATCTTTCCGAGTCAGCTGAGTTAATGGAGTAGCGATTCGAGAAAATCCTTCCACGAATCTCCGATAATAACCAGCTAAACCGAGAAAGCTACGTACTTCGATCACTGATTTAGGTTGCTCCCAGCTTTGAATAGCTTCAATCTTTGCTGGGTCAACAGATATTCCACGACTTGATACCTACGTACCCAAGGAATGCTACTTCCTCAAGCCAGAACTCGCATTTCTTCAACTTGGCATAAAAGCTTATATTCACGAAGCATTTTGGAGTGTCAGCCTCAAGTGTTGCTCATGATCTTCACGGCTTTTGGAATAAATAAGGATGTCATCAATAAAGACGACCACAAAATGATCCAAATATTCCTTGAATACTCTGTTCATCATATCCATGAAGGCAGCAGGAGCATTAGTCAATCCAAAGGACATGACTAGAATTCATAATGACCGTACCGAGTTCTGAAAGCCGTCTTTGGAATGTCATCGGTTCTAATCTTCAATTGGTGATACCCGGAACGAAGATCGATCTTTGAAAAGAATTTGGCTCCTTGCAACTGGTCAAATAGATCATCAATTACGTGGCAATGGATACCTATTTTTGATGGTGACATGATTCAACTCCCGATAATCAATACAAAGTCGCATACTCCCATCTTTCTTCTTCACGAATAGAACAGGAGCACCCCAAGGAGAGGTACTAGGACGAATAAAGCCGATGTCTAACAATTCCTGCAGTTGGGTCTTTAACTCCTGAAGTTCAATATGAGCCATTCGATATGGGGCTTTAGAAATGGGTTTTGTACCGGGTTTAAGGTCGATACAAAATTCAATCCCACGCTCTAGGGGTAAACCAGGAAGTTCTTCAGGGAATACGTCAGGAAATTCATTAACAATAGAAATATCGTTCAAAACTGACGTATTTTTGTTTAAATCTGTGACATGAGCTAAGAAAGCTTGACATCCGTTTTTCAATAAACGAATAGCTTTATGGCTTGAGATGACCGTGATTGATTTTAATGGTTTGGTCGCTTGAATTCGCATAATAGGTTGATTAGGAATATGAAAGCTAACAACCTTACGGAAACAATCATTTTTGCATGATGAGTAGTTAACTAATCAATCCCTAGAATCACATCAAATACAAGTATTTTCAATGAAATAAGATCTACAGGTAGTGTGAGGGTACCGATTTGAACCAAACAAGACTTATAAACAGTGGATGTAATGAAGGTTTCTCCCAACGGAGTTTCCACAGATAAGTCAAAATCTAATTTCTCCGGAGTCAAATTTAATCGATGAGCGCAAGTAGGAGAAATAAAAGAATGGGTAGAACCGGTATCAAATAAAGTATAGATTTCATTATAGTTTATGATAAGCTTACCCATGATGACCTCATTCGGGTTCCATGCTTTCTGGGAGGTCACAACAAACGCTCTCCCTTGCACTACCGATTTTAACTTTTCTGGGACGGCCTTTGGTGCCTCCATCCTAGCTGAATTTGTCTTCGGTGAACGATAAAATCAGGCTAAGTGACCTTCTCTTCCACAATTATAACATGCTTTGGACGGCATCGCGCTAGTTTGGACTGATGTGCCCCTCCCTTTCGCATTTGAAACATATGATAGGTGGTCGTTCTCCTTCCTTAACGACAGGTGCTGACGGCTTTCCATCATTGTTGAATCTCCTCTTCTTGAAATGTCCATTCTTATTGTTTTGGCCCTGATTACCACCGAAGTGGTTACCATTTCTGGCATGTTGATTCCCTCAACGCTTGTTGTCACCGCTTCGATGACTTCTCTCACTGGTATTATCATTTTGTTGGTTGCTCTCTTTCAGTTGCGTTGACTCGTTATCGCGCTCCACTAACTGAGCCCTATTTACAACATCTGAATATAAACACAGTTTATAAAAAATAAGATGTTTACGTATCTCCGGCTTCAAACCTCTTAAAAACACCCATGTCATTCTCTCTTCATTATCCACAAAGTGGGACGCAAACTGGGATAACTCCGTAAATTTAGCCTCGTATTGCGACACGGTCATATTGTTTTGATCTAACTTGATAAACTCCACCTCCTTCATGTGATGAATACTTTCGGGAAAGTATTTGTCGTTGAACAGCTCTTGGAACTTGCTCCCAAGACAACTTCAGTACGGCAGGTTGAGTACGTTTTACCGATTCCCACCAGTAATCTGCCTCTCCGCGCAACATAAAGGCGGCAAAGGGAACCTTTTGCTCCTCGGAGCATCCAAAGACATCAAATATCTTGGTGATCTACATTATCCATGCTTCCGCCATAAGTGGTTTTGGCTCTCCTTTAAACTCCAGTGGTCCCAGCTCCTTGAACTGTTTAGCGGTGACCGCCCGAGAGTTTTCAGTGTTTCCACCTACATTTTGGACAGGAGCCGCACTCGTGTGCTGTTGCATGAATTGCATAAAGCCCCTGAAAATTTGATCATTCATCATTTGGTCAGTGTTGTTATTTGCATGAGGATTGTCGCCTTCCTGATGAACATTACCCTGATTATTGATATGTGGTGAATTAACGGTCGCCTGTGCTCCATTGCTATTCTCAACATTCTCGGATGTCATTTTCAGATACTGGCACAAAAAAAGGTTAATTGACATGTAACATATTATCCCTAAATTCTGACCGACCAATTAAATACCATATAAACTTAGGTAGGTCATACTAGCGAAGGAATTCCCCGTCTCTCCCCTCCTAGTACTATTCTCACATCTTAGCCGGGGATCATATAACCTGGCTTTGATACCAAGTGTTACGCCCCCAAAATTAGGTATACATCACCCATCTTGGGTCGTCAGATACATGATATAAAATTCAAATACAACTTACTAATACAACTGTCGTGTACAATATGACAAAACATAACTCTGAGTTTGAATACAATTATTGTCTACTAGAGATTATACAAACTCAAAAGGAGTCCTCATTACAATTATTAACACACTATTTCATAGAATAGTGAGGACTACTAACGCTATCCTCTGGACCGTCACTCCGTTCCCCGACTAGTCCCTGCTATCTTCTCATTTCTTGAAGAGAACAGTGAAAGAAAGGGTGAGCTCAACTAGCCCAGTAAGAATTATTATGACTAAGATAATGCAGAATAAATTATCGTTAGCCTTCAACAGTGTTAAACTGATAAAATATAACAACATCAAGTTTAACTGCAGCGGAACAAGCAATCCATTAAAAGAGTCAAGTAGAGAATAAAATCTACTATCTTTTATGATTTAAAAGGTTTTTCATGACTTTTATCGCTGAAACTCAAATTAATAAATAATTCACATCATCGAATCACCCATGCACTACGGCCAAGGATATTCTTTAGTATCACGACCATAAATTATCCATGCACTACAGCCAAGGACATTCGTGTATTCATTAATGGTCATGATCATGCCAACAACTGTCCATCAATGCACTACGGGCCAATGATAACTTTTACCACATCATTTGTAACATTACGGTCATGATTACACCGAATAATCCCTGGTCATAATCATACCAAGTCCATCTATGCACTACATGTCACAGATGACTTTAAACATAATATAAACATGAGAATGATGGTAATGATATATGAATTCAATAAAACAAGTTCAAGAATTAATTTATCCAGGAAACAATAATGTTCCAAATTGTCAACATGATACTGCTTTGTAGAGTAAAATTCAAGAATGATCAGAAGAATATTTCCATGAAAAGATACTAGATGAAGCGCAAATATCAATGATATTCTACTAATTTCATGGAGTATAGAAGTCAAAACTTTAACCAACTGAGTATAATAAAGGATAGAATAACAAAAGAAATCACCAGTGTATGCGGTACTTCGCATAGACAGGTTATTCCAACAGAATAATAATAACGAAACTAGGTCAGGAAAAATTTGCACCGACAGGATGTTCTAACAGAATAATAAAGACGGAACCATGTCCGATGTAAAACACATAGACATGATGTTCCAACATGAATAATAATAAAGACGGAACCAGGTCCGGTGTAAATCACACAGACAGGATGTTCCAACATAATAATAATAAAGACGGAACCAGGTCCAGTGTAAAACACACAGACAGGATGTTCCAACAGAATAATAGAAGAATGTCACCAAGTATAGGGTAAACCGCGTATACAGGTTATTCCGACAAAATAATAAGCAATGGAATAACAACAGTTCTTTTCATGAATAAGAAAGAATAACACCCCTTACATTAGTAGGAGATTGAATATTAAAGTAGTGTAGTAACAGAATACTCTTCTTCTTTCTCTCTTATTCTCTCTATACTTTCTCTCTCTATAGCTTGAATGAATTCGTGAAAAATAATGAAGCACTAGGCCTCTATTTATAGAAGATTTCTAGCTTAGCACTTGAAATGTGAAAATGCAAGTGGCTTGACGACTGGTGATGTGAAAAAAAAAGTGGTTTGACGCATGTAATGTGAAACAATAAGTGGTTCGACGCCTGTAATGTGAAACGACAATTGGTTCGACGCATGTAATATGAAACGGCAAGTGGTTTGACGTCTGATAAAGGTAATTACTATTGACGAAGGTAATTACTATTGACGAAGGTAATTACTACTGACGAAGGTAATTACTATTGACGAAGATAATTACTATTGACGAAGGTGATTACTATTGACGAAGGTAATTATTATTGACGAAGAGACTCTTAGATGACATATGTCCCCCCATAAAATAACCAAACTTACCACAAACGTCTCATAATAGACTCTTTATATACATCAAGGATTGAATAAATATTACCACAAATCATTTTATTTTTAATCAACACATATTTAATCTTTCAACAATTATTAATCATTTATAATTTGTCGTCTCAATTATTGATTTAATAATATAACATATTATACAGATGATACTGTGACAATAATTGAATCAATAATATAAGAGATATGATGAATCAATTACTATAGCAATAATTGAGTATAGATGAGTGACTTCTCACGTAAGCATCAATAATCAATACCGTGTGCTACTATGCAATCACGCGTATTACTGTACTTTTACTACCGGGTAGTTCAACAGTTTTAACGGTAACACCTCCTGCCGTTATTTTTATAAAGTATTTTTGTCGTTTTCTCAATTCCGAAAATAATTCTGTTGTGGGGTCCACCAATGATTGTGCCATCGTACGAATATTCTCCGATAAAAAGAATATTTTCCGACCAAACGAATATTTTATAACAACTTGCCTACTTTGTAAAATTTAAAAATATTACCCACAACTATAACATTATATCAAATTTACTTCATAATATTCAAAAATAATATTTATTGAAAATTCATCTTTATTTATAAAAGTTGGGGTCTTACAAAAGTCCTAAGTAGTGTTTTATTAACACTTCATACTTTATAATAATTGTATCATGTTGCCTAATTTGTAGGGTGTAAACGAGTCGAATCTCAGCGAACACTTCCATGCTCATATTCGGCTCGACTCAAAAAAATTGAGCTCGAATTCGATAAGGAATTTATATTTTTGTGCCAGATTCGATTTGGATCATTACCCGGACCTACTCGATTCGTAAGTACTGGACTCGTTTACAAAATGAGCTACTCATGTAAATTCTCAAACCTAATGGTTGACCTTTAATTTATTTATATTAGAAGAAAGTCTTAGTTAAATGACTAAAATTGAGATTACCTAATATTTAGGTCATTTTTAACCATGTAAGTTATTTTTTCTTTAAATATATGTAATGGTGGATTTGAAATACAACTGTTAGCGATAATATTTAATCTTTTGTTCGACCGAGTCGATTGAAAGAGCGACAACAAAAGCTCAGGAACGAATCTTGTAAAAACATGAGCGTTTCTACGCGAGCCTTATTCAAAATTGATATGAGCAAAAGTTTGACACCGGAATTTAGCTTTGGGTCCGCCGGTGTCTGTCCTTTGAAGTATCACACAACTTACACAAGTAATCCTAAGTTATAAAAACTAATAATAACCACATTCAAGTACACTTAAGTGAGCAAAAGTGACTCTTCGGCCATAACTTTGGCAGGAATGCTAACGTATAACGACAAAGTAATGTATTTATATGATTTTAATATTTTTTAATGCATTTAAAGTCAATTTAATTGTGTTTTCTTATATGGAACAATACATTTAAATTGTTAATCAAAATTAATTAATGAGATTACTACACATTATCATACTATACATAAAATTATTATTTTATTGGTCTCATTAATTATTTTATTTTATGTATAGTATAGTAATATGTAGTAAATAAAATAATTAACTTTGATATTTTACTCAAATAAAATAATTAATTCAACTAATTAACTTAAATAAAATAACTAACTCAAATAAAATAATTGAATCAAATAATCAACCAAGTAAAATAAAATACGTTAAAAATAAGCAAGTTAATTAGTGGAGCTTGATAATTATTTTATTTGAATTAATTAGTTTGAATTAATTATCTTTAACGTATTTTGATAGTTAACTTATTTTAATTATCATAACATGTTGTGATAATTAAAATAGTTAACATATTTTTATAACTAACTAAATATTATTTTACTTGATTGATTAGTGGAGTTAATTACTATTTTATTTGAATTAATTAATTGAGTTAGTTATTTGATTTAAATTAATTAGTGGAGTTAGCTATTTTATTTGAGTAAATTAATAAATTTAATTAATTAATTAATTAATTAAATTAATTATTTTATGTTTATTGTGATAATTTATAGTGAATTATATATATTTTATGTGACACCCCCAAAATTAGGTATACATCACCCATCTTGGATCGCCATGATACATGGTACAGAATTCAAATACAACTTACTAATACAATTGTCATGTACAATACGATAAATCATAAACTGTGAGTTTGAATACAAATATTATCGACTAGAGATTATACAAACTCAAAAGGAGTCATCATACAATTATTATCACACTATTTCACAGAATAGTGAGGACTACTAATATTATCCTCTGGACCATCACTCCATTCCCCGACTCGTTCCCGCTATATTCTCATTTCCTGAAGAGAACAGTGAAAGAAAGGGTGAGCTCAACTAGTCCAGTAAGAAATATTATGACTAAGATAATGCAGAATAAATTATAATTAGTCTCCAACAATGTTAAACTGATAAAATATAATAGACATCAAGTTTAACTGCAGCGGAACAAATAATCCATTAAAAGAGTCAAGTAGAGAATAAATCTACTATCTTTTATGATTTAAAAAGTTTTTCATCACTTTTATCGCTGAGACTCAGCTTAATAAATAATCCACATCATCCCTGCACTACGGCCAAGAATATTCATTAGGGTCACGACCACAAATTCCATGCACTACGGGCCAAGTATATTTATGTATTCATCAATGGTCATGATCATGCCAACAACTGTCCATCAATGCACTACGGGCCAATGAGGGACTTTTACCATAATATTTGTAATATTATGGTCATGATTACACCGAATAATTCCTGGTCATAATCATACCAAGTCCATCCATTCTTTACAGGCCACAGATGACTTTCAAAAAAATATAAACATGAGGATGATGACAATGATATAAAAATTCAATAAAACAAGTTCAAGAATTAAGTTATTCAGGAACTAATAACGTCCAAATTGTCAACATGATACTGCTTTGTAGAGTAAAATTCAAGATTTCTCAGAAGAATATTTTCATGAAAAATACTGGATGAAGCGCAAATATCAAGGATATTCCACTAATTTCATGGAGTATAAAAGTCAAAATTTTAACCAACTGAGAATAATAAGGAATGGAATAACAACAGAAATTACCATGCATGCGGTACTTCGCATAGGCAGGTTATTCCAACAGAATAATAATAATGGAACCAGGTCAGGTGAAAATCACACCGACAGGATGTTCCAACAGAATAATAAAGACAGAATAATAAAAACGGAACTAGGTCCGGCGTATAGCACAGACAGGATGTTCCAACGGAATAATAAAGACAAAATAATAGAAACGGAACCAGGTCCGGCGTATCGCACAGACAGGATGTTCCAACGGAATAATAAAGACAGAATAAGGATTTCTCCCTATTGGCGCGCAATTAGGTGACCAAACCTCTCCTTGACAGAATTTCTAGACATCGTTAATATTGAAAATAATAATATTAATAACTTTGTCATCTCAATTATTGATTTTAACAATATATAAAATATCGACAATAATTGAATCAAATAACGTGAGATATTATGCAACAATTACTATAACAATAATTGAACAAAAACTGAATGACTTCTCACGTAAGCATCAATAATCAATACCGTGTGCTACTATGCAACCATGCGTATTACTGTACTTTTACTACCGAGTAGTTCAACAGTATCAACGGTAAAACTTCCGTCGTTATTTTAATAAAATATTTTTATCATTTTCTCAATCCGATAATAATTCTGTTGTGGGGTCCACCAATGATTGCTCCGTTGTACGAATATTCCCTGCTAAAACGAATATTTTCCGACCAATCGAATATAATATAACAACTTGCATACTTTGCAAAATTTATAAATACTACCCACAACTATAACATTATATCAAATTTATTCCATAATATTCAAAAATGATAATTATAGAAAATTTCATTTTTATTCAAAAAGTTGGGGTCTTACATTTTAAGTAGTATATACATGCTTATACTATTTAATTGTATTGTTTAATATAAGAAAATATAATTAAATGACTTAAACTACTATTAAAAAGTATTAAAATAAGTTTATATTATTTTTTAGTTATTGTTTTTCCCCTTCATTGTTATTTTGTATTAATTGATAGGGTTAGTTATTTTATTTAGGTTAATAGTTGAGTTAATTATTTTATTTGAATTAATTTGTGAGTTTTAATTATTTAACTTAAATTATTTATTTTATTTGATTTAGTTAATGATTTTTAATTATTGTATTTGAATTAAGTTAGTTATTTGGTTTTATTTGATAATTAATCGTATGATCAATATTTATTATACGATTTTTATACTATCAAACCGTATATTATATTACATTATTGCTGGTATTCCGACCAAAATTAGGATTGAATGGTCATATTTGCTTACCAAAATTAGGATTGAATGGTCACATGTAACGTATATTATATTACATTATTGCTGGTATTCCGACCAAAATTAGGATTGAATGGTCATATTTGCTTACCAAAATTAGGATTGAACGGTCACATGTAACGTATATTATATTACATTATTGCTGGTATTCCGACCAAAATTAGGATTGAATGGTCATATTTGCTTACCAAAATTAGAATTGAATGGTCACATGTCACGTATATTATATTACATTATTGCTGGTATTCCGACCAAAATTAGGATTGAATGGTCATATTTGCTTACCAAAATTAGGATTGAATGGTCACATGTCATTTATTATTAATTTGATAAAAACATTGTGAATATTTTTTTATTAAGAACGATTAAACTCATCTCATAATTCTTAGAAATTGAAAGAAATATAATATACGGTTTGGCAGTATAAAAATCGTATAATAAATATATTTTTTCACAAGACCTCACCTGCCCCAGCTCATGGGCTGACCGAGTATGCATATTAAATATTCATCATATAATTGGTTATGAGCAAAGGTGAAATTGACATCTTACTAATGAGTTACGTTGACTTTTTTTAATTTAAGTCAATGTACTATTCGTTCTTTGGTGTTTTGTCATGTTTCCCAAATATAAATTAAAACTTCAATACGAAATAACATTAAATATTTAATAATAATGAATACATATTAATATATTATAAAAATATATTTTATTGAATATATTCTAAAATCTGTGAGATGCGAGTTTACGTATAAATAAAAGAAGTGATGCAAGTTGTTTTCATTTTTTATAGGAAGTGGAAGTAATGCAAGTTGTACCAACATACTAAACCTTTTTTTCCCTCCGTTGCTTTTTTTAATTAACGTTTTAAAGATTAAGAAATGTAATTAATACTTTGTAATATAAAATTCTCATATTAGCCTTCTAAAATTTATTAAAAAGACGGAAAAAATAACCAAAAATTAAGCATTCATCTTTGAAATCTATAAACGATAAATAAATAAAAATAAAAATCTCTCTAAAATGACAAATAAAAAAGGAGGGAGGGAGTATTATGTTAACACAGCCTCTTTTTTTCTACCAAAAATTATGTGCATTTACAATAGAGAACCAGAACCTCATGCTGAAATGTGTACTGGCATGAAAGTTGCTAAAAAAAGAAAACCATCATATAATTTACACACAGTTGACAAGCCCCATAAAAAGCTAACTAAAAATAAAAAATCTGTTTGCTTTCGCGTGTCCGAGTTTCAGACGCTTCGATCGCATATTGCTGTAAAGGTCATGGTTGCTTGTGATGAGTTTATCGACGAGAAAGTTGTATTATTACTACAAGAGCTAGAGGATCCATTGGTGCAGGTGGTCTTGTTCATACTGAGCTCTGGTTTAGGGGCGCTTTTAATTTTGAGGTCCATGAAATCAGAGATTAGACCAGGTTTGGTTATATTTCTTTCATTGCAGTTTATCTCACCAGTTAACATTTTCACCACAGTTGACATGGATGGCCGAAGCTTTGGATTGTCTTGGGTGCATAAAAGACCGATTTTCAAGAAATTGCAAGCCTCCTCCGCGTCGAAATCCCCGTTTAAGTATGTGTCCACCAACCCAACCAACTCCCTTCTCTCATAAAGTTGCCATGTCTGTAACAAGAGAATAAACATTATGAAAACAGGTTTCTGGAGCTACAATTATCAAACAAAGACAAACAAACACTTTTAACAAGTGCATCGATGGTTCTTCTGTTTGTATTTACTGCGTGGATGATACCAACTTCACAATAGAAGTTGATCCAATGAAATGATTGAAACCATATGGAAAACCCAACAATTCTTTAGAGTCCATGGCGACAGAAGATTTAAATATATAAAAGGCACATCAAACTAATCAGAATACAAACAGATAGAGGTCAAGTAAAATTGTATATACAAAGCTAACATCTTTAACTCAAACATTATTTTTTCTTGATATTTATAAAATGTAGTTATGTAGGAGATGTTTTACTTGGGTTAATTTGGCTGTAGCGAAGTGAATAAAAATGAGAATTTATAACCATATAACTTGATTATTTCTACAACGATACTATTAGGCTTAACGTATCTATCTCCTCATCTGCAAACACTTGCAGCCAACCATTTAAAAAAACAACAAAATACGGGAAAAATGAAAAACAAAATTGTCTCGTCTCATGAAGCTACACTCAAGGAAATGTGCATTCAAGTGGAGATATAAAATTACGTGTAGAGAGAGATGATTTGGGGGAGGGGAGTAATTTTTTTATTTTTTATATACTTGTTGGGGGGAACAAGAAAGATCAAACAGAGTAATGCATGTAATACGGAAAACACTAGTCCCTCCTGGTATTTCAAATTCTTCAATTATCCCTGTTGTCATTGTGAAAGACCCAGTATTAAGCCTAAAACACTAGCAACCTTCCTGACAACATTGTTGGTTTATTTGTAAACAAACAAATAATATGTAGTCTGCCACAGGTAGATAATATTTAAAAGAATATATGATAGAATTTATCTGACTAGTGACTATCTGATTAAACATATGAAAAGAAAAAGTTTAAGAAGGTAAATTATCTGTTTAAAATGAATTAGGAAGAAGGAACAAAACCTGTGGAGTTTGTTTTTTATGGCCATACCTAAACCAAGTCTTAGTCAAAGAGACGAGATTCTAATCTTAAAGCAAGAAATGACAATGAAATCTATGTAAACTGTACAAGCAACCAGAAGAAACTGTGAAGTCAAATCCATCTCTATGGTAAGTGGGCAGACTTAAGAAACAATGTGTAGGTTTTAAATCAACACTCAGTACACACAACCTAGAAATGCTTGAAAATGATCAGCTCCCTCTGCACCATTTCTGTTCATATAACAACCTCGGCAAAACTTCCCTAATCCAAGGAATAAAGAAAGGAGAAAGAAAAAGACCCGTTTGGAAGCTTTTAGTGCATTCACTAGTAATGTGTTTTGTTTCGGGAAGTGGTTCGAATTGTATACGAGCTTCTTGAGAACAAATTATCTTGATATCAACAAGTTTGTGCCAAAATATTTATGCAAGAAAGCTAGGAAAGCAATAGTCCTCATAGACTTGTACCACCAGCATTGTTATGCAAATGAATTTGTCTAATTGGCCTCAAGATCTCATATGCTTAATGGCAATATCAACTTAGATCATGTATATTGACTAAGGATGCGAATCCAGAGGAAAATGGAACATAAAGTTGACAATCTTTACCCCTTTCTCAATCATATATTATTGTGATGAAATTTTTCTGAAAAAAAAAAGAATGTTCCAACAATATTACCACCATAATGACGTTTAGCAGTGACAATTTTAAATAAAAATGAATATTGAGGGCATACTATATGATAGTGAATAAGATAGACTAAGGAAACTTCGCATACAAAATTAACTACTCATGTGATCTTTTCACTTGACTTCTTAGTTTTTACCGTAGTTTCTACGACTTAAGACAAATGAAACTTTAAGAAGAAAGTTTATTGAGGAGTCATCTGTCAGTGTCATCTACTAATGATATCAAAAGTACATGGACTATAATGCAAAAAGATTGACTATGCTATTAACGGATTCAAAATTCCATACCCTTTCCAGGAGATATTGTTCTTCAACTGGTAATCGTGTGTTTGTGTTGCATCTCCCACTAACTATTTCCATAAGAAGAACACCGAAACTGTAAATATCTGCTTTACGTGTCAACTGCCCTCTTATTGCATACTCTGGTGCCAAATAGCCTCTGTAAAAACATAAAAAATAATTTAGTTAATAAAGAGAGGGAGTGAGAGAGGGGGGGGGTGTTCAAAACATGAATCAGTTGATATAAAAGTTGGTTTTCCAACAAAGAACAAACCATACTAGTATGGATAGGAACATTTTACCGGCGAGCCAAATTGGGACCAAGAGGGGCCATTGAACATCTTTTGTTTTATGTTATTTTATTTTGTTAAAAAAAAACAAACCGGCCAGAAGGTTTATAATTGGTTAGTGTGCATAACTCAAAAGAAGGTTTCCACTGAAACTTACATTGTTCCTGCCACACGGGTACTAACATGAGTCATGTTGGGAGGGATGAGCTTTGCTAGTCCAAAATCTGAAATTTTGGCTGTCAAGTTTTTATCGAGGAGAATATTGCTTGCTTTTATATCCCGGTGAACAATGTATGGCCTCACTTCCTCGTGAAGAAAGGCAAGGCCTTGTGCAACTGCAATGCAAATTCTGGTTCGGGTGCGCCAACTAAAGTGGATGTTGTTATGACCACTACCTGAAAATAAAACATTTACAAAAATTAGATCCCTTTCAGTTCAAATATGTATGTTTATTTATTTATTCAAAATGTAAACTTTGTTAGCTGAAACCAAGTTAATGTTGTAAGAAGTCTTTAGGGTAAACTTCTAAAACCAAATTATTGCATTAGATAGCAACCCTATAGTTTGAAACAACCCCCAAATAATAATATATTTTTCCTTCATAATAAATAATTCTTTTTATTTATTTTCCTCTTCATCGCAAACTCATGAATTTCATGTTCTCCTGATGCAAGAATTTTTAAGTGGTATGCACCATTCAAGAACCTTTAAAGCAAAAGAAAGTAGAATTACCAAGAAGGGTTTGTGCAAGACTGTTCTTCTCGAGGTAGTCATAGACCAAAATTCTCTGATTTCCTTCGATGCAACAGCCACAGAGCTTAACTAAGTTTTCGTGCTCTATATCAGCAATCACTTTAATTTCTGTCAAGAACTCTCGTGTTCCTTGTGCTGATTGAGATGAAAGAACCTTTATAGCGACCATTTTCCCATTTTTCAGCTTTCCCTGACCATCCCCAATTTTATTATGGAATAAAAAGTGAGACTTTCAAAACAGGAAACAGATACCATTATATGGAATGATGGATAGAGCATTTATACAAAAACATGAAAAATCATGTGCAATTATGTACCTTAAACACAGAACCGAATCCACCCTCTCCAATTTTATTGACCAAACTAAAATCATCAGTTGCGACTTTTAGCTCCTTGTAGGAGTAGACCTTAGCACTTTGGATGCTTGAAAGCTCTGTTTAATTTTAACTTGATTAGAAAGTTGTAGATATGCATTAGCAAAAGAATGATGCACAATTAGCTTTACAAGTATAGCAATGCCATCTAACAAGGAAATAGAAGGTAGAACTAGAAGTAAAAAATAAATCTATTCCGGAAGTCTAAACAAATTTTCCCATTCATAGTAACTATTGACATTTACCTTCATCAAGTTCACCAAATCGTTTAGTTGGGTCCAATTTCTTACTACGTGTGAAAGGAAAACAAGGCATAACGTTGTGATACACTGATGGACAGCCTTTATACAATACCCTTTAAACAGCTGCTTCAGATGAATACTGACTCAAAGCCTGTCAAACTGATACATATGAAATAGGTTATTCCAAATACATAATCTTGAATTTAGAAAATAAACAGAATTTTAAGTTAGATTTTAGAATTTCATTTAGATTTCAGTAGTCCAGAAGTAGGATTTTTAACAAGTATGAACAGCAATTAAGGATAGTGATGCAGAAAAAGAGCTTTCGGATTACGTGGACACGTTAAACTTGCTCCAAAATTGGCAGAACCTAAAATCACAGTTCTAAATCATCCATGACATGATTTTTATTATTATTATTATTATTATTATTTTTATCATGGCATATTCATTAAAAAATTAATTTCATTGTTATACGAAGCCTCATCGTTTGATGTTAAAATGAAAGCACAAAGAAGTTTAACCATAAATAAAAAGGCCTACAAAATGATACCCAATTACGGTAAAACCTAAGAAAAAAATGGTTGAGAAAATTGCAATGCATTTTTGAAGAGAATTTTAGGAGAGATATGTGAACTACCTAAACTCTAAACAACAAATAACAACCAATGGATCCAAATTAGTTCAAAGGATTTCGGCTGGTGTAAACTATAACTGCAGATAAGCTATTGCTTAGACTCTGCTCAGTTTGATAATATGGGCATTTCCATCAAACATGTCATTTCAAATAAAATTTTGGTAAGTCCACAAGATATCAATTCTAGACCGTTTCTTCGTCTTTAGAAGGTGCAGCAAACGCAAGTCAACAAGCCAAGAATGTAGACCACATGGAATTACACCGTTGTGCAAACAAATGATGACTACATATTTAGATCCTCGAATTATGACTTGAATAGAAATTTGTTAGGTTCTAACTGCAAGAATTATATGAATGCCTGGAATTGTGAAAGTCTGGTTTGTAAGAATTAGCATAGAAGATAGATGTTTTATATTAGAAAAATATTTCTATCCATACATTGATAGCTAAGGGTGTAAATGAACCGGGTCGAGCCGAGTATTGAGTTGCTCAGATTTAGTTCACAAAATTTATCGAGTATAAAATAAGGTTTGATTGAGACTCGTTTTGCTATCGAGTCGAGCACGATCTTGAATCAAGCCCGAATAGTTTGAACTTTTTGAATGAATATGATTAGAGTATCAATAGAAAATTGCAATTTGAAGAGATTCGAGTAATTTATCGAACTTAAAAATTTGCTCATATTTGAATCATTTATATTTCGAGTAGAACTCGAATCAAACTTTTAGTCAAAAGATTACGAATCGAGTCTCAACTGTTTGCTTATTTTACAACCTTATTGCTAGTATTGGTTATATCATATTGTTGAGCTACCGTGTGATAGTGAAGTCCCATATCAAAACTTAAAGAAAAAGATTAAGGACATATATGCTCTAATGGACTATAGATCTAATAAGTTAACCTTTTGGGTCAAGATGTGGTTTTAGATGAGCATAGACAAAAGGTATCAGAGCCATGACCATGGCTTTGGGCTTAGGTCATGGATATGGCATGAACTGCACATGATGGACGAAAATAATTCATTGAGCAAGTGTGGTGGAATCTTTTCTCATAGAGGCTTTTGGTTGGATCTTGACAAGAGATTGAAGAGCGTGGGTTCGTTATTAGGGAGAGACGTGATGGGCTACGCTCAATGAATTATAGATGCTTGGAGAATTATACTCTTTGAGGAAGTGGTGGACTCTTTCGAGGATGCTTTTTGGGAGATAAACTCGTCAGATAGAGGAGACTTGATGGGATTGACAGAGGCTCTTGGTGGATCAAACAAGAGATATTGGAGAGGGTGGCTCATTCATTAACTAGAAGGTGTGATGGGCTAAATGCTAAAAAAGAGTATGATTAAATTGAAGAGGGTGACTCATTAACTAGAAGAAGTGATGGGCTAAATGCTCAAAAAAGGGTATGATTAAAGTTTAAGGGGGAGCTTAGTGTTGATGTGGATGGAGAGAACACATGTTAAGGGGGAGATTGTTGAGCTACCACGTGATAGTGAAGTCCCATATCAGAACTTAAGGAAAAAGATTAAGGACATATATGATCTAATGGACTACAGATCTAATAAGTTAACCTTTTGGGTCAAGATGTGGTTTCAGATGAGCATATATGGGCTGGATATTCCCAACACATGCCTCCAAATGATATTCAACAGGTTACTTGTTATATCTCGGGGACTAATAAGTTGAAACCCAGCTACAGTAATAGGGTGCAAATATAGTCTTAAGGTACCATAAGACTCGAACTGATTTATTCAGTTGTTTTAACACCCAAGTTCCAAAAGGCGGCACAAAGCCTAAGCTCAAACCCTATGAGGAAATAAGACCATATTCAAACCCTCAACACTCAATTAAGCTCCAAACAACTTCATTTACACCCAATTGATGGACTATCTAAAGACCATTAGCTATCTCTGATATTACAACTTAAAGAACCTAAAGTAAATCCTCTATAATGTTAAATAACTTAGAAAAAATAATAAGAACAAACTCTAGGTTTGTGCTTGCATGGGGAATTTGTAGAATGCCAAAACTTTACTATAGTCTCTGCAGACTCTTAATGATCTCAACTTTAAAGGTGATACTCTCAAACGGGTAAACTAGTAACCTTTCAACGGCGGATCCCATAAATGTAAGGACTGTAAAAGCTTCCAAATCACAAAATCTTGCTCTATTCCTACCAAATTCCAAACCTACAATTGTTTCTCAAATAAGTACTGACAACCACCAGTACCACACAATCACAATGATTGCTCCTCAGAAGGTGAAGGCTTAATAAAATATCGAGATATAATCCACTGTAGTTAACATACATCTGTGAAAACACCCACAACATGCTCAGCCCAATATTTATCATTCACAAATCAAAATCATAGTTTCGAATATAAATATAACAATGAAACAACATATGTCAAAATCAGGAAAACAAGCAGAACCCAAACAACAAAATATGATTCAATTATTGAAACCCAAAACAACAAAACAAAAGGAGCAAGAATCTTAAAATAAACAATGTAGAATAAGTAATCAGTGTCAAAAACCCATAGCAAGCTAAGATTATAATCAAACAACCACAGAATTGCATAGTCTACAGTAAATCAAACACAAAATTCAAAAATGAAAACAAAACAAAACAAAATCTGTAGTATGTACCTCAGAAGTCTGAAACAAAAAAGCACTTGAGAGATAAAAAGAAAAGGGGCAACTTAATTATATTAAAAATGGGAAAAAGGGGAGATGGTCCTGGAGCTTAAAATTGTTTTGGGAATTTTCTAATTTGAAGGTCAATGAAGGAAGGCGTACGCTCTGTTGATTTTTCTTTGAATTGTATTTAATTTATTTATAGAAAATGGGATGACTAAAGATCAACAGTGGAGCGTAAAATCAATGACCGCGCGTGACGACTAGACTTGGTTTTGTTAATTTTTTGGACTAGTCGTTTACTTTGTATGCTGGCCAGTTCAATCTACTAAAGCTGACTTTTTACACCCCTAGGAATTAATTAATTTTTTTTAAGTAAGCAATTACTAACACATGAGATCACTTTCAAGCTTTGTGGCCTTCTACTTGGCATTGAGTAAAATGCAAAACTAACCATGTTATCATTAATATATTTGGATATTGTGTTTTTTTATCAATATAAAATAAGTCCTCTATTTTAAAATAAAGGTTTATGTATAACTAGGTATTGATTGTTCTACGTGGCAATGATGATATATAAATAAACCAAACTAAGAGTACGAAATTTGCTACTATAAATTTAGCAACATAAATTTTATTTATACAAGCTTCTCCATTTAAACCAAATAAATAAATAAGTGGGTAAACCTTTCTTTATTTGGTAAATACTTTAGATAAAGGAGACAGAAGAGACGAGTTTACCTCATTAATTGTGTAGAATGTGGGTTGAAATTACAAAGACGTGCTTGTTATTTTGGTTGTAATGTATGACTTGTTTTGGTTGATTTTAAGTTAGATTTGAAATTTACGACATAAATTGGTTGTTTTTTTGTTTGAAGTTGAGTTCAGATTGCTTCTATTATTGTTATAGAGGTTGTGATGAATTATTTGACTTGGTAGTAATTTGGTTAATCGATCAATGGAAATGTTAGTTTGTTCCCATGATAGGTTTTAACAATTATTCATAAAGTTGAGTTTGTATTATAATATTCTAGGTTGGTATCTGATCTTGCATGATGCTAACATTAGGTAATTGTTTCACAATATAGATTCAGGTGGCTTAATGAGGTAAAGTCCTCACATAATATAGACAATTAATGAGGTAAACTCGTCCCTTTTATTGGCTTAGACTAATTGATCACTTCTTTATTTAAAGTATTTACCAAGCAAACAAGGGTTTACCCACTTATTCATTTATATATTTATTAATTTGGTTTAAATGAAGAGGCTTGTACAAATAAAATTTATGTTGTTCCAATTACAATTGCATAATGTAGCTTAGTTGGGTAGTTGTTTAATGTTTTGTCATGATGTTTAGGTTTTGAGTTTGAATTTTGATGGAAGCGAATTTTTTAGTCTTAGTTTGACTTACTTACATATCATCATTGCCACGTAGGATAATTAATGTCCAGTTGTCACATAAAGGTGTGTTATTCAATTTTTTCTATAGTAGATGATTTGTTTTGCATTGACTAATAAAAGGGGCATAATATCTAAATATACTAAGAGTACAGTGGTCATTTTTACATTTTACTCACTTGGCATTAGAAGATATTATAAAATGAGGGCAAACTGGCTTGTAAAATGAGGTTAAGTTGCATTCACATTTATATACACAAACCTTGATTGTGCAATTACTTTATGAGTATAATAATATTTTTTTAATTAAAAAGACAAAATTATAAAATAATCGAACTTACAGGGAGCAAAAGGAGAAGGAAATTTAGGACGCAGTCTCAAGTCTGATGTTACCATTCCTCTCTCACAATATATAATTGGGATTCGGTTATCATAAATTTAACTTCATCGTAAGTTAGTCAATTAACCAATACAGAGCTGACACACAGAGAGAGATCACCTCCTGCTTGCGTGCAACACTGTATTAGTCAATTGACCAAAATTAATTTCATGGTAACCACTCAATATAATTGATATATTAAAAATATAAGTCCATTGATATATTAAAATATTGATGATTAATTTGTGAAAAAAATTCTTCCCTAATTATTTTAGAGTAAAAGACAAAATGCACCCCAAACTTTACATTACTGTTGATTTTTGCACCCCAAACTGAAAAAGGTGTCTAAGTACACCACAAATTTCTCTTATGCTGAACAAAAGGCACACTTTTATGACTTAATCGGTCAAAACTGACCGACTAAGGTTGTAAATCTTATTACAAAGGGGTAAGCTTGGTAGTTTACATTTATTGACTAGTTTCTTTCCCTTCTCTCTCTTCTCTATAACCAACTTTCCTAGATGGCGCAATACATATACATTAATTTTGTTATACCCAGAAAAGTTTTCATCAAATTACAGTGAACTTGGCCCAAAAAACATCTTATGGCAGGCTAAATTTGCATTTCAACACAACAAATTTTTTATTTCATATCAAGTTATAAACTTAATACACAATATTACATGCTTCTTTACCTACTACCAAAAAAACACTAGATTTCTACAAACTAGCTAGGACTCAAAAACATAGTACTAAACATGATATCAAAAAATAGAGATACAACTTTTTTTCCCCTAAAAACCCCTCGTCACATTTAGTCAACCTCTTCAATCGTAGGCCCTGCACCACCGCTAGACCTACCAAAACCATCATAGCCGCCACCAGGCATATTGACGTCACCACCCATAGGCATTTCACCAGCACCACCACCCTGATACATCTTTGCAATAATAAGATTACACATCCCCTCCAATTCCTTCAACTTATCTTCAAGCTCATTAACTTCAGCCAATTGGTTTTTCTCCAGCCAATCTACCGTCTCATTCACAACAGTCTTAATCTTCTGCTTATCAGAAGGATCCAACTTCGCAACAAACTTCTCATCCCTCACAGTATTCCTCATATTATATGCATAATTCTCCATAGCATTCTTAGCCTCCACTTTCATCTTCACCTCTTCATCCTCAGCCATGTAATTCTCAGCCTCTTTTACCAGCTTCTCAATCCCATCTTTACTCAACCTTCCCTTATCATTAGTAATTGTAAGCTTATTCTTCACACCAGTAGTCTTATCCTTAGCAGAAACATTCAAGATACCATTAGCGTCAATATCAAACGCCACATTGATATCTGGCACACCTCTAGGTGCCGACAGAATTCTGGCAAGCTCAAATTTTCTAAGAAGATTATTATGTCTAGTCCTTGCACGCTCACCTTCATAGACCTGAATCAACACACCTGGCTAATTATCCGAATATGTCGAAAAGATCTGCTCTTTCTTGGTTGGAATAGTTGTATTTCTTGGAATCAAAGTAGTCATAATACCACCAGCATTTTCAAGGCCAAGACTCAATGGAGTAACATCAAGCATCAATAAATCTTTCACTTTTTGATCCCCTTCATTGGTCAAAATTGTCGCCTGGACAGCTGCGCCATACGCCACCGCTTCGGTAGTTTACACAAGTTCATCACAACACATTTTGCCAGTGGCACACAAGTCTTAGCGCTCACCTCCATACCAGAGAAATAGTCCTTGACCACGTTGGCATATGGTAACACCGGTGGCAAAACAATAAATTTCTTCCCAGAAAAGAGTCCACTTAAATTCTACAAAGTAACCATTGTTCACCATCGCCGGCGTCTCAGCAACCTCTGCCATTTTTCCCTTATCCGGAACGACGCTGTTGGCCTTCGACTTCAAACTTTTGGCAAAAATGGATGATTGCAATTTTTTTAAGTTAAAATCCCCTAACTGAGGTTTAAAATGAATCGAAAAAACTGGGGTTTTGGCCTCACACCATTTGATTCACCAAATATAACTACTAAATGATGTATAGAATACAACACACTTTTCTATACTATTTAGGGAGAACCTCCACAGCTATAGACCACTGTTCTATTCCCTTGTTATCCCCGCTCGACCCAGAAACACTCTTACGGCAACACTCTTATTACCTGAAAGGAATTGTGAAGCAGAAAGGGTGAGCACAACTAGCCCAGTAAAGAATATCATGACTAAAGATAATTAAATTATCAATAGCTTTCATCAAGAATAAAACAGAGATTTAGAACATATGGTAGATGATAAAACTTTTCAACCATAGTTGCAGCGGAACGAGCAATCCATTAGAAGAGTCAAATAGACCATCATGTCTATTATCTTCTCCATGTTAAAAGTCCACCAATAATGTTTTATCCCTGTAACATCAGTCAACAATTCCTGTCCACAATCATATGAATAACTCATAATCATAATTGTGATCCTGAATTCCCTTTTCGCACCCATGACTAAGATGATTCTAATCACCTATCTTCACCTGAAATATCACAAATTATGGTTATACCAAATCACAATTCCTGCTCATAATCATACTAATAAATTCAATTTTGCACTACAGGCCAAAGATATACAACTGTAAAACCAATAATGATGAGACTCAGCTTAACAAATAATCCACATCATCGAATCACCCCTGCACTACGGCCAAGGATATTCGTTAATATCACATCCATGAATTATCCATGCACTACGGCCAAGGATATTCATTATTATCATATCCATGAATTAATATTTTATAGTTGAGACTCAGCTCAATAATTAATCCACATCATCAAATCATCCCTACACTACAGGCCAAGAATATTCTTTAGTATCACGACCACGAATTATCCACGCACTACGGGCCAAAGATAATCGTGGTTTCATCAACGGTCCTGATCATGCCATAAAACAATTCATCTTTGCACCATTGACCGAAGAGAATCCATAGCCATAATCATACCAAAAACTGTCCATCAATGCACTACGGGCCAATGAGGACTTTTTCATTAGTATCACAACCACAAATCATCCATGCACTACGGGCCAAAGATAATCGTGTTTTTATCAACGGTCCTGATCATGCTATAAAACAATTCATCTTTGCACCCTTGGCCGAAGAGAATCCATAGCCATAATCATACCAAAAACTGTCCATCAATGCACTACGGGCCAATGAGGACTTTTTCATTAGTATCACAACCACAAATTATCCATGCACTATGGGCCAAAGATAATCGTGTTTTTATCAACGGTCCTGATCATGCTATAAAACAATTCATCTTTGCACCCTTAGTCGAAGAGAATCCATAGCCATAATCATACCAAAAATTGTCCATCAATGCACTACGAGCCAATGAGGACTTTTTCCACATCATTTGCAATATTACGGTCATAATTATACCGAATAATCTCTAGTCATAATCATACCAAGTCCATATATGCACTACAGGCCACAGATGACTTTCAACATAATATAAGTATGAAGATGATGACAATGATATAAGAATTTAATAAAACAAGTTCAAGAATTAATTTAACCAAGAACTAATAACGTCTCATTTACTCGTAACTAGATTATTTTCAATAAAATACCAAATCAGTCCCAAAAATTATTCTTTTCTGGGATTAAGCATAATATATTCCCATATTGAACATATATTTTTCTCGGAATTTTTAAAATTCATTTACTATTTTTCAAAAATTAATTTATAATTAATTCCTTAAGAAATTAGCTACCTTAAGTTTAACCCCAGAAATTCCCAAATCTTAGCAGGATCTTACACATGTTAACATGAGCTTCCAGTTTAAATTTCATGGTCATCGGAGTTATAGAACTCCGGTTATAGCGTTTTTCGTCGGAAAAACCTAAATATTGAAATGGTCATAACTTGCTCATTTTAAGTCGGAATGAGCTCAGTTTTGGACAGGATGTACTTTATACCATATACTTTCATGTCCCAAATGGCCAGAATATTTATCACAAATTAAGTGGCCAAAACAACCCTTTTAAATTTCTGGGCATTAACATTTTTCTCTTTTACAACTTTTGACTCCTTTGCTAAAGTCAGTCCACACGAAAATCTACAACACCTTTTACAGTGATTCTACTTGGATAAGTTACAAAAATCATAGATCTAACTCTAGAACTTGACCTCACTCAAAAATTCAAAATATAATAGGAGATATAGTCAATTGAATTTTATGTTTCGTTTTCACCAAAATATGATTTTCAATTCTTTGTGATTTCTAAGAAACTTTCATGTTTTCACATATTAACCAACATAACTCATCATAACACTTACTAATACTCAAAACATATGAGGACAACATGTATACAGATCATTTCCATAATTTAATAAGGAATGAATACAAATGATCATTCACCATGCATGTGGTAATCCACATAGACATGTTATTCCAACAAAATAATAAAGAATGGAATAACAGAAGGATTCACCATGCGTGCGATAGACTGCATAGACAGGTTATTCCCAACAGAATAATAAATAATGGAACCAGGTCCGGCATAAACGCACAAACAGGATATTCCGACAGAATAATAAATAATGGAACTAGGTCCAGCGTAAACGTACAGACAGGATATTCCGACAGAATAATAAAGAACGAAATATTAGAAGAATTTCACCATGTATGCGGTACTTCACATAAACATGTTATTCCAACATAATGATAAATAACGGAACCAGGTCCCGGCAGTAAAACGCATAGACAGGATGTTCCAACAGAATGATAAATAATAGAACCAGGTCCGGCGTAAACGCACAGACAAGATGTTCCAACAGAATGATAAAAAATGGAATAACAGAAGAATTTCACCAAGTATAGGGTAGCCCGCGTATACAGGTTATTCCAATAGAATAATAAGGAATGGAATAACAGAAGTTATATTCATAGATAAGAAAGAAATAATACTCCCTACCTTGAAAAAACTGGATACTGAAATAGTGAGGTAGCAATCTTCTCTTCTTCTTTCTCTCTATACTTTCTCTCTATAATAATTGCTCTAAAGCTTTTGTGAATCGGTGAGAAATGAAGGAAGAATGAGCTTCTATTTATAGAAAAATATAGTTTCGATAATTACACTTTTTGGGGCTCAAAAAATTACAGTACAATACCTCCAACTTTTCTTTCATTTTCAACTTAGTCCTGCAAGTATTATCAAACTTGCACCACCTCCCCTAATAGTAAATAATGTGATTCAATAGTACACACATTTGAACAAATAGTTATATAAGTATGTGAATTAGTAGCAATTAATTGCTCATTTATCCGATAAATTACCCGATTTATCAATATAACCCCTAGACATCAATTATCATCAGAATAGATGTCGATTTCTACTAAAACTAATATTCTCAACACAATGGAACTATCAAAATTCATTTTTAATCAACACAACTTATTCATCATTAATATTATAACTCACAATATTTAACAACCAGGCCGTTCTCAGGAAAAAGGGGGATTTCCGATAAGGATTTCTCCTTTTTGGCGCGCAATTAGGTGACCAAACCTTTCCTTGACAGAACTTCTAGACATTGTCAATATTGCAAATAGTAATATGAATAACTTTATCGTCTCAATTATTGATTTAATAATATAATATATTATACAAATGATACTGTGACAATAATTGAATCAATAATATGAGAGATATGATGCAGCAATTACTGTAGCAATAATTGAGTATAACCGAGTGACTTCTCACGTAAGCATCAATAATCAATACCGTGTGCTACTATGCAACCACGCGTATTACTGTACTTTTAACACCGGGTGTTTCAACAGTTAACAATAAAACTTCCGACGTTATTTTTATAAAGTATTTTTGTCATTTTCTTAATCCGTCAATAATTCCGTTGTGGGGGTCCACCAATGATTGTGTCGTTGTACGAATATTCCATGTTAAAACGAATATTTCCCGACCAATCGAATATTATATAACAACTTGCTTACTTTGAAAAAAAATTCACATATTACCCTTAACTTTAAACTTTTATCAATTTAACTATTTACCAAAATAGAAAAATTAAATACTTTTATTTCATAAAATTCGGGGTCTCATAATCACCCCTCCTTATGAAATTCCGCCCTCGAAATTTACGTACGTACCTGATATTCGAATAGATGAGAATACATTGCTTTCTTTTCAGATTGTACCTTCCCGGTTATATCCTCTGTATCATGATTTTCCCATTGCTCATCTCTTGTATTTCAGATATCATTCTAGAATATATCTTCAAAACAAAGGTCAATTGACATATCACAAATTATCAATTTATTAAGTAAATTTTTTTGGCTTAGGTAAGTCACACACTAGCGAAGTATATTACTCGTCTCTCCCCTCCTAGTTCTAGACTCATATCTCCGCCAACGACCATATCCCTAAACTCTGATACCAAATGTGACACCCCCCCAAAATTAGGTATACATCACCCATTCTGAGTCGCCAGATAAATAGTACAAAATTCAGATACAACTTCCTTTATACAACTGTTGAGCTGCCATATAGAATACGACCACAGTTAACTGTGAGTTTTAATACAAATGTATGTAACTCTCATGGTGCCTCAACCACAACCTTACAATGGTACAATACATAAAAGTATAGTCAAAAACTGTTTTAGAAATTAAAATCTTTGGGAAGTGCTCAAGTAAACCTTCGTACATGGGAGGCCATGCGTCTAGGTTATAATAGATATCATATGGCCACAGAATTATCCTTGGTTTACCCAATAGAGTCCAAAGAAAAACGAGAAGATTATTATCATCTTCTTTCTAATGGTGAGTCTTCTCTTGACATATAACTATCTCCACTATCTCCAAGTGAATATTATATTTCAAATAAACTCCAAGATCATATAGGTAGTAGTCCGTAGATATAATCAGCAAGTGGATGCGTACAACCTTGTCTTATGATAACACGAGGTTTTATGTTATTAGACATCTTGTGTAATAGTGGCAAAACACCCTTCCAAAGTTGGGTTCGCCTCACTATATTTGATTCACCAAATATAACTACTAAATGATGTATAGAATACAACACACTTTTCTATACTTTTTAGGGAGAACCTCCACAGTTAGAGACCACTGTTCTATTCTCCTATTATTCCCGCTCGACCCGACAACACTCTTATTACCTGAAAGGAATTATGAAGCAGAAAAGGTGAGCACAACTAGCCCAGTAAAGAATATCATGACTAAAGATAATTAAATTATCAATAGCTTTCATCAATAATAAATCAGAGATTTAGAATATATAGTAGATGATAAAACTTTTCAACCATAGTTGCAGCAGAACAAGCAATCCATTAGAAGAGTCAAATAGACCATCTGGTCTATTATCTTCTCCATGTTAAAAGTCCACCAATAATGTTTTATCCCTGTAACATCAATCAACAATTCCTATCCACAATCATATGAATAACTCATAATCATAATTGTGATCTTGAATTCCCTTTTCGCACCCAGGACGAAGATGATTCTCATCACCTATCTTCACCTGAAATATCACAAATCATGGTTATACCAAATCACAATTCCTGTTCATAATCATACTAATAAATTCATCTTGCCACTACAGGCCAAAGATATACAACTGTAAAACCAATAATGATGAGACTCAGCTTAACAAATAATCCACATCATCGAATCACCCCTGCACTACGGCCAAGGATATTCGTTAATA
Source organism: Panax japonicus (assembly GCA_020205505.1). Lineage (NCBI taxonomy): Eukaryota > Viridiplantae > Streptophyta > Magnoliopsida > Apiales > Araliaceae > Panax > Panax japonicus. The sequence goes on along the minus strand of CM035109.1, from coordinate 8,030,900 downwards.
TCACATCCATGAATTATCCATGCACTACGGCCAAGGATATTCATTATTATCATATCCATGAATTAATATTTCATAGTTGAGACTCAGCTCAATAATTAATCCACATAATCAAATCATCCTTACACTACAGGCCAAGAATATTCTTTAGTATCACGACCACGAATTATCCATGCACTACGGGCCAAAGATAATCGTGGTTTCATCAACGGTCCTGATCATGCCATAAAATAATTCATCTTTACACCATTGGCCGAAGAGAATCCATAGCCATAATCATACCAAAAACTGTCCATCAATGCACTACGGGCCAATGAGGACTTTTTCATTAGTATCACAACCACAAATTATCCATGCACTACGGGCCAAAAGATAATCGTGTTTTTATCAACGGTCCTGATCATGCTATAAAACAATTCATCTTTGCACCCTTGGCCGAAGAGAATCCATAGCCATAATCATACCAAAAACTGTCCATCAATGCACTACGGGCCAATGAGGACTTTTTCATTAGTATCACAACCACAAATTATCCATGCACTACAGGCCAAAGATAATCGTGTTTTTATCAACGGTCCTGATCATGCTATAAAACAATTCATCTTTTCACCCTTGGCCGAAGAGAATCCATAGCCATAATCATACCAAAAATTGTCCATCAATGCACTACGGGCCAATGAGGACTTTTTCCACATCATTTGCAATATTACGGTCATAATTATATCGAATAATCTCTAGTCATAATCATACCAAGTCCATCTATGCACTACAGGCCACAAATAACTTTTAATATAATATAAATATGAGGATGATGACAATGATATAAGAATTCAATAAAATAAGTTCAAGAATTAATTTAACCAAGACCTAATAACGTCTCATTTACTCGTAACTAGATTATTTTCATAAAAATACCAAATCAGTCCCAAAAATTATTCTTTTCTGGGATTAAACATAATATAGTACCATATTGAAAATATATTTTTCTCGGAATTTTTAAAATTCATTTACTATTTTTCAAAAATCAATTTCTAATTAATCCCTTAAGAAATTAGCTACCTTAAGTTTAACTCCAGAAATTCTCAAATCTTAGAAGGATTTTATACATATTAACGTGAGCTTTCAGTTTAAATTTCATGGTCATCAGAGTTATAGAACTCCGGTTATAACATTTTTCGTCAAAAAAACCTAAATATTGAAATGGTCATAATTTGCTCATTTTAAGTCAGAATGAGATCAGTTTTGGACAGGAGGTACTTTATACCATATAATTTCATGTCCCAAAAGGCCAAAAATTTTCTCACAAATTAAGTGGCCGAAATAGCCCTTTTAAATTTTTGGGCAGTAGCATTTTTCTCTTTTGCAGCTTTTAACTCCTTTTCTAAAGTCAGTCCACACGAAAATCTACAACACCTTTTACTGTGATTCCACTTAGATAAGTTACAAAACTCATAGATCTAACTCTAGAACTTGACCTCACTTAAAATTTCAAAATATAATAGGAGATATGGTTAATTGAATTTTATGTTCCGTTTTCACCAAAATCTAATTTTCAACTCTTTATGATTTCTAAGAAACTTTCATGTTTTCACATATTAACCAACATAACTCATCATAACACTTACTAATACTCAAAACATACAAGGACAACATGTATACAAATCATTTCCATAATTTAATAAGGAATGAATACAAAGGATCATTCACCATGCATGTGGTAATCCACATAGATAGGTTATTCCAACAGAATAATAAAGAATGGAATAATAGAAGGATTCACCATGCGTGCGATAGAATGCACAGACAGGTTATTCCCAACAGAATAATAAATAATGAAACCAGGTCCGGCATAAACGCACAGACAGGATATTTCGACAGAATAATAAATAATGGAACCAGGTCCAGCGAAAACACACTGACAGGATATTCCGACTAGAATAATAAAGAACGAAATATTAGAAGAATTTCACCATGTATGCGGTACTTCGAATAAACAGGTTATTCCAACATAATGATAAATAACGGAACCAGGTCCGGCGTAAAACGCACAGACAGGATGTTCTAACAGAATGATAAATAATGGAACCAGGTCCGGCGTAAACAAACAGACAGGATTCTCTAACAGAATGATAAAGAATGGAATAACAGAAGAATTTTATCAAGTATAGGGTCGCCCGCGTATACATGTTATTCCAATAGAATAATAAAGAATGGAATAACAGAAGTTCTCTTCATGGATAAGAAAGAAATAATACTCCCTACCTTGGAAAAACTGGATACTGGAATAGTGCGGTAGCAAACTTCTCTTCTTCTTTCTCTCTATAATTTCTTTATATAATAATCGCTCTAAAGCTTTTGTGAATTGGTGAGAAATGAAGGAAGAATGAGCTTCTATTTATAGGAAAATATAGTTTCGATAATTGCACGTTTTGGGGCTCGAAAAATTACAGTACAATACCTCCAACTTTTCTTTCATTTTTAACTTAGTCCTGCAAGTATTATTAAACTTGCACCACCTCCTCTAATACTAAATAATGTGATTCAATAGTACATACATGTGAACAAATAGTTATATAAGTATGTGAATTAGTAGTAATTAATTGCTCATTTATCCGATAAATTACCCGATTTTTCAATATAACCCCTAAACATCAATTATCATCGGAATAGATGTTGATTTCCACTAAAACTAATAATTCCAACACAATGGAACTATCAAAATTCATTTTTAATCAACACAACTTATTCATCATTAATATTATAACTCACAATATTTAACAATCAGGTCGTTCCCAAGAAAGAGGGGGATTTCCGATAAGGATTTCTCCTTATTGGCGCGCAATTAGGTGACCAAACCTCTCTTTGACAGAACTTCTAGACATTGTCAATATTGCAAATAGTAATATGAATAACTTTGTCGTCTCAATTATTGATTTAATAATATAATATATTATGCAAATGATACTGTGACAATAATTGAATCAATAATATGAGAGATATGATGCAGCAATTACTGTAGCAATAATTGAGTATAACTGAGTGACTTCTCACGTAAGCATCAATAATCAATACCGTGTGCTACTATGCAACCACGCGTATTACTGTACTTTTAACACCGGGTGTTTCAACAGTTAACGGTAAAACTTCCGCCGTTATTTTCATAAAGTATTTTTGTCATTTTCTCAATCCGACAATAATTTCGTTGTGGGGGTCCACCAATGATTGTGTCGTTGTACGAATATTCCATGTTAAAACGAATATTCCCCGACCAATCGAATATTATACTCCCTCCGTCCCAGGATAAAAGTCCTGGTGGACTTTTCACGCATATCAAGAAGAGGAATAAAATGACAAAATTATCCATAATAATGTCATTAAATATGGAGAGAGAATTAGAATAAGAAAAGTATGAGATATTTAATGTTACGGGCATAATAGGAAAAAATGTGTAAAAGTTTAGTTATTAAAAGAAAGTAGACATTTAACATGGGACAACCCAAAATAGTAATAAGGACTTTTATCCTGGGACGGAGGGAGTATAATAATTTGCTTACTTTGAAAAAAAATTTCACATATTACCCTTAACTTTAAACTTTTATTAATTTAAATATTTACCAAAATAGAAAAATTAAATACTTTTATTTCATAAAATTCGGGGTCTCATATGCTATCTAATAATATTATTCAAATAATATGAATTATTGATATAATAATGGGAAATACTGTGCAGTGACAATTCTTGAAACAACAATAATATAAAATTTTAACGTAGCAATTATTGAATCAATAAAATAAAATATTGAACAATAATTAATGTAACAATTATTAAGTAATGCCTTCTTACGTAAGAATCAATAATCAAAGAGACTGTACAATACCGTGTACTACTATGCAACCACGCGTATTACTGTACTTTTATCAACGGGTAATTCAACAGTTAACGGTAAAACTTTCGCCGTTATTTTTATAAAAGATATTTCTGTCATTTTCTAGCTCTGACAATAATTCTGTTGTGGAGTCCACCAATGATTGTGCAGTCATACGAATATTTCCTGATAAAATGAATATTCCCCGACCGATTGAATATTTTATGACAACTTGCTTACTTTGAAAAATTTGTAAATATTACCCACAACTATAACATTATATCAAATTCTCACCATAATATTCAAAAATAATATTAGAGAAAAATTGACCTTTATTCATAAAAGTTGGGGTCTTACAAATAAAAATTAATCCAACAATCTCCCACTGGACCACATATTTATTCTAAGAAATGTGTTTAACTTTAACGAGCTCCTGAGATTTGTTTTCATGTTCTAAAGGGTATCTAAACAATCTCTTCCATTAGCTACATCAATATAGGATCAAAGCAGTCTTCATTATAATAATCGTAATTGGACCTATCAATGGTCTCGCATGCCAACATAGCAAAATAACATAGATCAATCATGGAAACATAGCATGAAAATTACATGTAATGTAATTCACACATGCCTATTTCCAACTGGTCCTACTTAATTAACTATAGTGAGATCAATACTTCAATATACTTAATAGAGTGTAGTAAACTGAATACTTTAATTCTGTAGAAAATATATAAATGAAATTTGTAGTTTTAATATAAAACAATAATCCAAATACAAACTCCCACTAAACTAAAGTATCCTCAAGTAGAATAATACATATATGAGCAGTGTGCTCGTGAAATATATTTTGGTGATAATCCTTTTGTGAGCGGATCCGCTATCATGAAGTTTGTCCTAATGTGCTCTATAGAAATTTGTCCACTCTGAACTCTTTCTTTCACAACAAGAAACTTGATTTCAATGTGCTTTGACTTTGTCGAGCTTCTGTTGTTGTTGGAATATAATACCGTTGATTTATCGTCACGATATAATTTTAATGGTCTTTCAACACCCTCCAAAATTCGCAGCCTAGCGGCAAAATTTTGTAACCATATTATATGATTTGATGCCTCATAACATGCTACAAACTCTACAGCCATGGTAGACTGAATCTACGAGCGTCTATTTTGTAGACCTCCACGAAATCGCTCCACCAACCAATAAGTAAACATAGGCTGAAGTGGATCTCCAGCTATCTTGGCATCCAACAAAATTAGAATCGGAATAACCAATGATCTCTAACCTATCCAATCTCTTATATGTGAGCATATAATCCTTTGTTCTCTATAAATACCTCATAACCCGTTTGGCTTCCTTCTAATGATTCATGCAAGGGTTACTTAAATATATGCCTAACATGCCAACTATGAACGCAATATCCGGACGCGTACATACTTGAGTATACATTAGACACCTTATAACTGATGCATAGGGAATCTTTTGCATTTTTTTAATTTCAAGGAAATTTTTCGGGCATTGACTGAGACTAAACTTGTCTCCTTTAGCGACCGGGGTTTTACCTGATTTGCAATTTTGCATGTTAAACATATTGAGAACTTTTTCAACGTAGTTCCTTTGTGACAATCCCAATATACACTGAGAACGTTCTCGGTGTATCTCAATTCCTAATACAAAAGAAGCATTACCAAGATCTTTCATTTCAAAGTTCATTGATAGAAATCTCTTGGTGTCACGCAACATGCCTATGTCATTTGTGGCAAGCAATATATCATCGACATATAAAACCAGGAAAATATGTTTACTCCCACTGAATTTGTGATACACACAATTATCAACAATATTTGTTTCAAAACCATATGAAACAATGACTTGATGAAATTTGAAGTACCACTGACGAGATGTAAGACCCCGAATTTTATGAAATAAAAGTATTCAATTTTTCTATTTAATAAATAGTTAAATTGATAAAAAGTTAAAGTTAAGGGTGATATGTGATTTTTTTTTTCAAAATAAGCAAGTGGTTATAAAATACTCATTGTTGTTGGGGAATATTCGTTTGGTCGTGGGATATTCTTACTGTTGGAGAATATTCATACAACGGCGCAGCCATTTGTGGGCCCCATAACGGAATAACTGTCGGATAAAGAAAACGACAAATTTGAGTTTTTATAAATAACGGCGTAATGGTTACCGTTAACACTGTTTGAATACCCAGTGGGTAAAGTAAAGTAATACACGTTGTTGCACAGTAACATTAATCAATACCTAGTGGGTTATTCCCTGTAACATCAATCAATATACATCTTGAATCAAATATTCATCTTTGCACTACATGCCAATGATATTCATTTGTATCACCAGTTGGTCATGTTCATCTCAACACCTTTTCATCTTTGCACTATGGGCCAAAGATATTCATTAGGTAATCATTCATCTTTGCACTACATGCCAAAGATATTTATCAAGTAATCATTCATCTTTTAGGACTGAGGATGATGAAAAATATCTTAAAAAAAACAAATCTAGTGAGATAAAAGAATAAATATTAGGGATTCGTATTACAGTTTATCTAAGTTCAATAATACTCCATAATAACCAATTGTGAAGCATAATTCAAAAATACTGTGCAAAATAGTGTGCTACTGTGCAACCACGCGTATTACTGTATTTTAACCACTAGGTAATCCAACAGTGTTAATGGTAACAATTACGCCGTTATTTATAAAAACTCAAACTTTGTCGTTTTCTTCATCCGACAGTTATTCTGTTATGGAGCCCACGAATGGCTGCGCCGTCGTACGAATATTCCCCGACAGCAAGAATATTCCATGACCAAACGAATATTCCTCGATAGAAATGAATATTTTATAACCACTTGTTTATTTTGTAAAATTTGCACATTTCAACCATAACCAAAGCATTATATCAAATTAACACCTTATTATTTCAAAATAATAATTAGAGAAAAATTCAATTTTATTTATAAAAATTTGGGGTCTTACAACGGTATTGTAAAGTATTTTTGAATTATTGATTCTTACGTAAGAAGACACTACTCAATAATTTTTATAGTAATTATTGTTCAATATTTTATTTTATTGATTCAATAATTGCTGCGTTGATATTTCATATTATTGTTGTTTCAATAATTATCACAGTACAGTATTTTCCATTATCAGATCAATAATTCATATTATTTGGATAATATTATTAGATAGCATTATTGGCAATGTCTAAAAAGTTCTGTCAAGGAGAGGCTTAGTCACCTTATTCCGCGCTAATAAGGAGAAATCCTTATCGGAAAGCCCCCTCTTTCCTGGGAACGACCTGGTTGTCATAATTGCGATTCTGTAATATTATTTGTAAATAATTAATTATTAATTTATATGATAAGAAAATATTTATTTTATGTGGATATAAATGATGGATATATTTATTGTGGATATAAATGAAGGAATTAATGTTGAGGTGTTTTATTAGTATTTTGTCGTAATGAGGAACGAAATTTGGAAATTTTTAGAAAATTAGTTTATTACTTAATTTTGTAAAATCTATAACTCTTTGTGTATAATGAGTTCGGAGATGAGCCATATATCAAAAGAAAGCCCTGGACGTAAGCTAACCGTAGAAATTGGAATCACTCAAAAATTCATTGTCGATTTTTCGTAGTGATTGTTTGAATGAAACTGGTCCGAAGAACTCATAATTTGAAAAACCAGTGTTCTTGAAATATATTGCGTGAGTTATAATTTTTAATCCGATCGTTGGATCGTTGTGATTTTTGGATATGTTAGACTTATATAAGTTGAGTATATGTCCACAAATTTTGAACCTTTAAAAATTAACGTATGATTTATTATGAATTTTAAGAGGTGACTGATTCAAAAATTATGTTTATAAATGATTTTTGGTGGAAAATTTTAGAATGAGTGGGCCCCACCTTTGGTTGGTGAAGAAATGTGCTCAAATTTTATTTCAAAAGTGGTGGATGAGATTACTAGCAGGTAAAGCCATCAGGTAGCAGGTCAAGTCTGCTTCGACGTTCTAACATTTTACTATAAATAGGGTGCTGAGTTAGAATTAAAAATCACACCAGAAACAAGTTTTCTCTCTTTCTCTCTCTATATTATAGAGCGTATTTTGTGAGTATTTAGATACTTTGTGAGTTTTCTATTCATCGGTGCAAGTTTCCTTCACCGTCATATTAGATATTCCAGTCAGAAGTACTGCTCTTTTGAGGTAAGGGATTTTAAAAATTGTAAGTGATAGTTATTTTCTTCTAATGATGTTATTATTTCAATATCATTATACCAAAATATTAGTATGAATTTTATTGTGGAATTTGTATCTTTTTGTGTTGGATTTACTATTCACGTATACGACACTATTCACGTATACGACACTATTCATATATATGGCACTATTTACGTATATGATATTATTTACGTATACGGTACTATGTACGAATACGAAGTACTATTTAAGAGTTACTATTCACGAGTTACTATTCACAGATTACTATTCATGAGTTACTATTCACGAAAAACTTGGTTTCTTTTTCTGACCAAATTATCGTTGATTTATGAATCTTACTCTTGAAATTAAATACAGTTATTGATCATATTGTTTTTATTATCATATATAACATTTTTATAATCCTAGTGATGAAATTTCTCTTTGACTTGAGTGTAAAGATAGGTAGATTATTGGTATGACCGTGACTATGGGTTCTCTTTGGCCAGTAGTGTAAAGATGAATTGTTGACTGATATGATCATGACCATTGAATTTATAAAAGATTATCTTTAGCTTAATTGCAAAGGTGAATTGATAAACATAATTATAATTATTGTTTATATAAATTCTCAAATGATTATATTTTTCTTTGGGATATTAATATCTTTGGCCTATAGTGCAAAGATGATCTGTTGTTGAATATCTTTGGCCTGTAGTGCAAAGATGATCTGTTATTGAATATCTTTGGCCTGTAGTGTAAAGATGACCTGTTGTTTAATATATTTGGCCTGTAATGCAAAGTTGACCTGTTGTTGAATATCTTTGGCTAGTAGTGCAAAGATGAATTGTTGATGAATATCTTTGGCCCATAGTGCAAAGATGAATTTATTAGTATGATTATGAACAGGAAATGTGATTTGGTATAACCATGATCTTTGATGTTTCAGGTAAAGACATGTGATGAAAATTATCTTCGTCTTGGATAAGAAGGGGAACTTAGAACCACAATTATGATTATGAGTTATTCATATGATTGTGGATCGGAACTGTTGATTGATGTTACACGGATAAAATATTGTTGGTGGACTTTTAACATAGAGAAGATAATAGACTTTATGGTCTATTTTACTATTCTAATGGATTTCTCTTTCCTCTGTAACTACAGTTGAAAAGTTTTATCATATACCATATATTCTAAATCTCTTATTTATTACTGATGAAGGCTATTGATAATTTATTTATCTTTAGTCATGATATTCTTTACTGGGCTAGTTATGCTGACCCTTCTGCTTCACAATTCCTTTCAGGTAATAAGAGTGTAGCTGGGTCGAGCGGGGGCAACAGAGAATAGAACGATTGTTTTTAGCTATGGAGGTTCTCCCTAAACAGTATAGAAAAGTGTGTTTTATTTTATACATTATTTAGTAGTTATATTTGGTGAATCAAATAGGGTGAGGCGAACCCAACGTTGGAAGAGTGTTTTGCCACTATCATTCAAGATGTCTAATGACATACAACCTCGTGTTATCATAAGACAGGGTTGTGCACATCCACTTGCTGAGTATATCTATGAGCACTACCTATATAATCTTGGTGTTTGGTTGAAGTATAATTATCAATTAGAGACAATGGAGATAATTATATGTCAAGAGAAGACTCACCATTGGAAATAATATGATAGCAATCTTCTCATTTTTCTTTGGGGTTTATTGGGTTAACCAAGGATAATTCCGTGGGCATATGATATCTATCATAACCTAGACGCATGGCCTCCCATTTAGGAAGGTTTCCTTGAACATTTTCCAAAGATTTTAATTTCTAAAACAGTTATTGACTGTACCTTTATGTAAGGTGCCATTGTGACGAGCTATCCAAGGTTGGGATATGAGTCACAATTGGTATATATATTTGTATCAAAACTCAAAACATATGTTTTGCTGTATTTTGCGCGACAATTGTGATAATGAAGCTGTAGTTGTTTTCTGTACCATGTATTTGGTGACTCAGAATAGGTTGGGTGGTTTGAACCTATTTTGGGGGCGTTACATTTTGTATTAGAGTTTAGGGATATGATCTCTGGCGGAGATCCGTGATTAGAACTAGGAAGGGAGACGAGTAATATCCTTCGCTAGTGTGTGTCCAACCTAAGCTGAATTTTCTTACTTAAATTGACAAATTGTGATATGTCAATTAACCTTTGTCTTGAAGCTGTATTCTAGAATGATATCTGAAATACAGGAGATGAACAATGGAGAAATCACGATGACATGGAAGATGAAATCTGAAATGAAAGCAAGGTATTCTCAACTCTTTGAAATACCAGGTACGTAAATTTCGAGGACGAAATTTCATAAGGAGGGGAGATTGTAAGACCCCAAATTTTATGAAATAAAATTATTCAATTTTTCTATTTAGTGAATAGTTAAATTGATAAAAAGTTAAAGTTAAGGGTGATATGTGATTTTTTTTTTCAAAATAAGCAAGTGGTTATAAAATACTCATCGTTGTTGGGGAATATTCATTTGGTCATGGAAAATTCTTACTGTCGGAGAATATTCGTATGACGGCGCAGCCATTTATGGGCCCCATAATAGAATAACTGTCGGATAAATAAAATGACAAATTTGAGTTTTTATAAATAACGGCGTAATGGTTACCGTTAACACTGTTGGAATACCCGATGGGTAAAGTAAAGTAATACATGAATGTTGCACAGTAGCACACTGTATTGCACAGTATTTTTGAATTATTGATTCTTACGTAAGAAGATACTACTCAATAATTGTTACAGTAATTACTGTTCAATATTTTAATTTATTGATTCAATAATTGCTGTTTTGATATTTCATATTTTGGTTGTTTCAATAATTGTCACTGCACAGTATTTCCCATTATCAGATCAATAATTCATATTATTTGAATAATATTATTAGATAACATTATTGGCAATGTCTAGAAAGTTCTGTCAAGGAGAGGTTTGGTCACGTAATTGCGCGCCAATAAGGAGAAATCCTTATCGGAAAGCCCCCTCTTTCCTGGGAACGATCTGGTTGTCATAATAGCGATTCTGTAATATTATTTGTGAATAATTAATTATTAATTTATATGATAAGGAAATATGTATTTTATGTGGATATAAATGATGGATATATTTATTGTGGATATAAATGAAGGAATTAATGTTGAGGTGTTTTATTAGTATTTTGTCGAAATGAGGAACGAAATTTGGAAATTTTTAGAAAATTAGTTTATTACTTGATTTTGTAAAATCTATAACTCTTTGTGTATAATGAGTTCGGAGATGAGCCATATATCAAAAGAAAGCCCTGGACGTAAGCTAATCGTAGAAATTGGAATCACTCAAAAATTCATTGTCGATTTTTCGTAGTGACTGTTTGAATGAAACTGGTACGAAGAACTCATAATGTGAAAAACCAGTGTTCTTGAAATATATTGCGTGAGTTATAATATTTAATCCGATCGTTGGATCGTTGTGATTTTTGGATATGTTAGACTTATATAAGTTGAGTATATGTCCACAAATTTTGAACCTTTAAAAATTAACGTATGATTTATTATGAATTTTAAGAGGTGATTGATTCGAAAATTTTGTTTATAAATGATTTTTGGTGGAAAATTTTAGAATGACTGGGCCCCACCTTTGGTTGGTGAAGAAATGTGCTCAAATTTTATTTCAAAAGTGGTGGGTGAGAATAGTAGCAGGTAAAGCCATCAGGTAGCAGGTTAAGTCTACTTCGACGTTCTAACATTTTCCTATAAATAGGGTGCTGAGTTAGAATTAAAAATCACACCGGAAATAAGTTTTCTCTCTCTATATTATCGAGCGTATTTTGTGACTATTTAGATACTTTGTGAGTTTCTATTCATTCGGTGCAAGTTTCCTTCAGCGTCATAATCGATATTCCAGTTAGAAGTACTGCTCTTTTGAGGTAGGGGATTTTAAGGAATTGTAAGTGATGTTATTTTCTTCCTAATGATGTTATTCTTTCAATATCATTATACCGAAATATTGGTATGAATTTTATTGTGGAATTTCTACCTTTTTGTGTCGGGGTTACTATTCACGTATACGGCACTATTCATGTATATGGCACTATTTATATATATGATATTATTTACGTATACGGTACTATGTACGAATACGAAGTACTACTCAAGAGTTACTATTCACGAGTTACTATTCACGGGTTACTATTCATGAGTTACTATTCACGACAAAATTGGTTTCTTTTTCTGACCAAATTATCATTGATTTATGAATCTTACTCTTGAAATTAAATGGAGTTATTAATCATATTATTTTTATTATCATATATAACATTTTTATAATCCTGGTGATGAAATTTCTCTTTGACTTGAGTGTAAAGATGGGTAGATTATTGGTATGACCTGTGACTATGGGTTCTCTTTAGCCAGTATTGCAAAGATGAATTGTTGACTAGTATGATAATGACCATTGAATTTATAAAAGATTATCTTTAGCTTAAGTGCAAAGGTGAATTGATAAACATGGTTATAATTATTGTTTATATAAATTCTGAAATAATTATATATTTCTTTGGGATATTAATATCTTTGGCTTGTAGTGCAAAGATGATCTGTTGTTGAATATCTTTGGCCTGTAGTGCAAAGATGATCTGTTATTGAATATCTTTGGCCTGTAGTGTAAAGATGACCTGATGTTGAATATCTTTGGCCTATAGTGCAAAGATGACCTGTTATTGAATATCTTTGGCTAGTAGTGCAAAGATGAACTGTTGATGAATATCTTTGGCCCGTAGTGCAAAGATGAATTTATTAGTATGATTATGAACAGGAACTGTGATTTGGTATAACCATGATCTTTGATGTTTCAGGTAAAGACAGGTGATGAAAATTATCTTCGTCCTGGATAAGAAGAGGAACTTAGAACCACAATTATGATTATGAGTTATTCATATGATTGTGGATAGAAACTGTTGATTGATGTTACAGGGATAAAACATTGTTGGTGGAATTTTAACATGGAAAAGATAATCGACTTTATGGTCTATTTTACTCTTCTAATGGATTGCTCGTTCCGCTGTAACTATGGTTGAAAAGTTTTATAATCTACCATATGTTCTAAATCTCTAATTTATTACTGATGAAGGCTATTGATAATTTATTTATCTTTAGTCATGATATTCTTTACTGGGCAAGTTATGCTCACCCTTCTGCTTCACAATTCCTTTCAAACGCTCTCCCTTGCACTACCGGCTTTGACTATTCTAGGGACAGCCTTTGGTGCCTCCATCCTAGCCGAACTTGTCTTCAGTGAATGACAAAATCAGGCTAGGTGACCTTCTCTTCCATAATTATAACATGCTTTGGATGGCAATGCGCAGTTTGGACTGATGTGTCCCTCCCATCCACATTTGAAGCATATGATAGGTGGTCGTTCTCTTTCCTTAACAACGGGTGCTGGTGCTAATGTCTTTCCATCATTGTTGAATCTCCTCTTCTTGAAATGTCCATTCTTATTATTTTGGCCCTGATTACAACCGAAGTGGTTACCATTTCTGGCATGTTGATTCCCTCCATGCTTGTTGTCACCGCTTCGATTACTGCTCTCATTGGTATTATCATTTTGTCGACTGCTTTCTCTTGGCTGCGTTGACTCTTTATCGCGCTCCAATAACTAAGCCCTATTTACAACATCTGAATATAAACACAGTTTATGAGAAATTAGATATTGACATATCTCGGGTTTCAAACCTCTTAGAAACATTCGCATCATTCTCTCCTCATTGTCAACCAAGTGAGACGCAAACCGGGACAACTCAGAAAACTTAGCTTCGTATTACGACACGATCATATTGTTCTACTCTAACTTGATGAACTCTACCTCTTTCATGTGATGAATACTTTCGGGAAAGTATTTGTCAGTTGAATAGTTCTTAGAAATTCTCCCAAGACATCTTCAGTGCGGCAGGTTGAATACGCTTTACCGATTCCCACCAGTAATCTGCCTCTCCTCGCAACATAAAGGTGGCAAAGGGAACCATTTGCTCCTCGGAGCTTCCCAAAACATCAAATATCTTAGTGATCTGCTTTATCCACGTCTCCACTTTAAGTGGTTTTGGTTCTCCAATAAACTCCGGTGGTCCCATCTCCTTGAACTGTTTAGCGGTGACCGTCCGAGAGTTGCCAGTGTTTCCACTTGTATTTTGGACAGGAGACTCTCTTGCCTGATGTTGTGGAATTACAGAAAGCTCCTAAACATTTCGTCGTTCGCCATTTGGTCGGTGTTGTTGTTCACTTGAGGATTATTGCCTTCCTGATGCACATTATCCTGGGTGTTGATTTGTGGTGACTCAACGGTCTCCTGTGCTCCATTGATATTCTCAACATTTTTGGATGTTATTTTCAGATACTGCCACAAAACAAGGGTTAATTGACATATAACATATTATCACTATACTCTGACCGACTAATTAAATACCAAATAAACTTAGGTAGGTCATACTAGCGAAGGAATTCCCCGTCTCTCCCTTCCTAGTTCTAGTCTCACATCTTAGCCAGAGATCATATCTCTAAGCTTTGATACCAATTGTGACACCCCCAAAATAGGTATACATCACCCATCTTGAGTCGCCAAATACATGGTACAAAATTCAAATACAATCTTAAATATACAACATGAGCTGTGAGTTTTAATACAAACATTGTCTTTTAGACAATATTAAAACTCAAAATAATTCCTCAATACATTTATTAACACACTATTTCACAAAATAGTGAGGACTACTAATGCTATCCTCTGGACCGTCACAGCGTTCCCCAACTAGTCCCTGCAACGTTCTCATTTCCTGAAGAGAACGGTGAAAGAAAGGGTGAGCTCAACTAGCCCAGTAAGAAATATTATAACTAAGATAAAGCAGAATAAATTATCCTTAGTCTTCAATAGTGTTAAACTGATACAATATAACAAACATCAAGTTTAACTGCAGCGGAACAAGCAATCCATTAAAAGAGTCAAGTAGAAAATAAAATCTACTATCTTTTATGATTTAAAAGGTTTTTCATCACTTTTATCGCTGAGACTCAGCTTAATAATCCACATCATTGAATCACCCCTGCACTACGGCCAAGGATATTCTTGAGTATCATGGCCACAAATTATCCATGCACTACAGGCCAATGATATTCGTGTATTCATTAATGGTCATGATCATGCCAACAACTGTCCATCAATGCACTTACGGGTCAATGAGGACTTTTATCACATCATTTGTAATATTACGGTCATGATTACACCGAATAATCCCTGGTTATAATCATACCAAGTCCATCAATGCACTACAGGCCACAGATGACTTTCAACATAATATAAACATGAGGATGATGACAATGATATAAGAATTCAATAAAATAAGTTCAAGAATTAATTTATCCAGAACCAATAACGTCCAAATTGTCAACGTGATACTACTTTGTGGAGTAAAATTCAAGAATGCTCAGAAGAATATTTCCATAAAAAGATACAGGATGAAGCGCAAATATCAAGGATATTCTACTAATTTCATGGAGTATAGAAGTCAAAATTTTAACCAACTGAGTATAATAAAGAATGGAATAACAAAAAAATCACATGGCATGCGATAGACCGTACAGACAGGTTATTCTAACAGAATAATAAATAATGGAACCAGGTCATGCGTAAATGCACCGACAGGATATTTGAACAGAATAATAAATAATGGAACCAGGTCATGCGTAAAAGCACAGACAGGATGTACGTTCCAACAGAATAATATACAACGGAATCAGGTCATGCGTAAATGCACAGATAGGATGTTCCAACAGAATAATAAATAACGGAACCAGGTCATGCGTAAACGTACAGACAGGATGTTGCAACAGAATAATAAATAATGGAACCAAATCCGGCGTAAAAGCACAGACAGGATGTTCCGACAGAATAATAAAGAACGGAATATTAGAAGAATTTCATCATGTATGCGGTACTTCGCATAAACAGGTTATTCCAACAGAATAATAAAAATGGAATAACAGAATAATTTCACCATGTATGCGGTACTTCATATATATAGGTTATTCCAACATAATAATAAAGAATGGAATACCAGAAGTTCTCTTCATGAATACGAAAGAAATAATACCCCTTACGAGTACAACAAATAATATCCTTTACCTTAGAAAGAAGAGTACTAGCTATAAAAGTAGTGAATTAGCACAACACTTTTCTTCTTTCTCTCTATAGTTTCTCTCTCTAGAGTTTCAGTGAATTCGTATGAAATAATAAAGGAATGAGCTTCTATTTATAGAAGAATGGACTGCATAGTAACTAATTCATGAACGGTCCAGATTGATTTACTTTAAACGGACGATCCAGATTTAAAAAAAATCTTTTAAATAAAATATAATATATTCTATTTATAATCTAATAAAATGATTAACTTTATAAAATTACTTTATTTTATATAAAAAGATTTTACTATACAAAATACTATGCAGGCACTATACAATACTATGCATAATAAAATATAATATATTCTAATTATTGTCTAATAAAACAAATAACTTTATAAAAGTATTCTGTTTTATATAAAAAGATTTTACTATGCAAAAAACTATGCATAATAGAATATTATATATTCTATTTATAGTCTAATAAAACGAATAACTTTATAAAAGTATTATGTTTTATATAATTTTTTTTTTCTGTTTTATTACATTAATATTACTAATAAAACAAAACTCATCATCATTATTATTATTCATACTATTAATCGACCAGGTCGTTCCCAGGAAAGAGGCTTCTTTCCAATAAAGATTTCTCCCTATTGGCGCGCAATTAGGTGACCAAACCTCTCCTTGACAGAACTTCTAGACATCTTTAATATTGTAAATAATAATATTAATAACCTTGTCGTCTCAATTATTGATTTAATAAAATATAAAATATTGACAATAATTGAATCAAATAACGTGAGATACTATGAAGTAATTACTGTAGCAATAATTGAACAAAACTGAGTGACTTCTCACGCAAGCATCAATAATCAATACCGTGTGCTACTATGCAACCACGCGTATTACTGTACTTTTAACATCGGGTGTTACAACAGTTAACGGTAAAAACTTTCGCCGTTATTTTCATAAAGTATTTTTGTCATTTTCTCAATCCGACAATAATTCCGTTGTGGGGTCCACCAATGATTGTGCCGTTGTATGAATATTCCCTGTTAAAACGAATATTCTTCGACCAATTGAATATTATATAACAACTTGCGTACTTTGTAAAATTTATAAATATTACCCAGAACTATAACATTATATCAAATTTATTCCATAATATTCAAAAATGATATTTATAGAAAATTCATCTTTATTTATAAAAGTTGGGGTCTTACAACCTCCCCTTCTTATGAAATTTCTCCCTCGAAATTAGGGTACATACCTGGTATGTCAAAGAGGTAAGGATACCTTGATTTCATTTCAGATTCTAACTCCTAGGTCATTTCGTCAACATCGTGGTTTCTCCACAAAACTTTGACTTGAGGTATAACCTTGGAGCGTAGAATATGTTCCTTCTTATCCAAGATTTGAATAGAAACCTCTTCATACGTCGAATCTTTTGCTATTTCGTCTGGTTCTAACTAAATAATGTGGTTCGGGTCTTCCACATATTTACGTAACATGGATATGTGAAAAATGTTATGAACACGAGACATACTTGGCGGTAAAGCGAGTCTATAGGCCACAGTTCCTACTCAATCAAGGATTAAAAATGGGCCGATGAATCGAGGATTTAGCTTTCCTCTCTTTTCAAATCTCGTAACTCCTTTTCATAGAGCAACACGTAACAACACATGATCTCCTATATCGAATTCCACGTCCTTTCGATGAAGATCAACATAACTCTTGTCGATCTTGTGAGGTTTTTATACATTATCGGATCGTTTGAATCTTTTTCGTAGTCATACGTACCAACTCCGGTCCCAACAACGTTGCTTCAACCACCTCATCCCAGTATACTGGAGAACGACACTTTCTTCCATACAACGCTTCGAATGGAGCCATGCCAATACTTGCTTGATAGCTGTTGTTGTAGGAAAACTCCACCAATGGTAAGAACTTGTCCCAACTTCACTTGAAGTCAAGGAAACAGAGTCTTAATAGATCTTCAAGAGTTTGAATCTTCCTCTTCGATTTCCCGTCCGTCTGAGGATGATATGCCGAGCTAAATCGTAAATCTGTGCCCATAGCTTTTTGCAAACTAACCCAAAATCTTGAAGTGAATCTTGGGTCTCGATCAGAAACTATGGATACTGGCATACCATGCAATCATACAATCTCGTTTATGTACATACGAGCAAGACGTTCAAGTGTATAAGTTTTTCTTATCGGTAAAAAATGAGCAGACTTGGTCAATCTATCAACAATGACCTAAATCGCATCTATGCCTTGAGAAACCTTGGGAAGACCAGTAAAGAAATCCATGGTAATGTGCTCCAACTTCCATTCTGGAATTTCAAGTGGTTGCAATAGAACTTTTGGTACTTGATGCTCCGCCTTGACTCGTTGACAAGTTAGGCACCTTGAGATAAACAACACTATCTCTCTCTTCATATTGCCCCACCAAAATGTATGACGAAGATCACGATACATTTTGGTACTCCCAGGATGGATTGCAAACGGTGTGTTGTGCGCTTCTATCATGATTTTATACTTTAAATCAGGGTCGTTAGGAATACAAAGTCTGGAGTTAACTTGAAGTATTTCTTCTTCATCAATTCTTGCTTCCGGCATAGCACCTTCTTACACTTTTTTCCTCATACGCATCAGTTCCTAGGTCTTTAGCTTGAGTAGTTTTAACTTTATTGATTAAAGTCGGTTCTACTCGTATATTCGTCATCATCACATGGGTCCCCAAAGTCTTTAACTCTATCTCCATCCTTTGCAAGTCAAACAAAATGGGCCTTTGCGTTGACAATATCGCACTCGTACCCGCATATGATCTTCTACTCAATGCGTCAGCTACCACGTTCGTTTTTCCAGGATGGTATTGGAAGGTATGATCATAATCTTTTAACAGTTAAAGCCAACGTCGTTGTCGCATGTTGAGTTCCTTTTGAGTGAAGAAATATTTTAGACTTTTTTGATCCGTAAAGATCTCCACTTTCTCTCCATACAATTATTGCCTCCAAATTTTAAGTGTGAAGACAACTGCTGCCAACTCTAGATCATGAGTAGGATAATTTCTCTCATATTATTTGAGTTATCTTAAGGCATAGGCTATGACTTTCCTATGTTGCATGAGAACACATCCTAACCCTTTGCCCGAAGCATCATGTAGATGAAAAATCCCTCCGAGCCAGATGATATTGTCAGAACAGGTGCTGAAATGAGTTTCCTCTTGAGTTCTTGAAAAATCTTCTCACATTCCTCGCTCCAACCGAATTTTGTATCTTTCTGAGTCAGATGAGTTAATGGAGTAGCGATTCGAGAAAATTCTTCCACGAATCTCCGATAATAACTAGCTAAGCCGAGAAAGCTACGTACTTCAGTCACTGATTTGGGTTGCTCCCAACTTTGAATAACTTCAATCCTTTTCGGGTCAATAGATATTCCATGACTTGATACTACGTGCCCAAGGAATGATACTTCCTCAAGCCAGAACTCGTATTTCTTCAACTTGGCATAAAGCTTGTATTCATGAAGTTTTTGAAGTATCAGCCTCAAGTGTTGCTCATGATCTTCACGATTTTTGGAATAAATAAGGATGTCATCAATAAAGACGACCACAAAGTGATCCAAATATTCCTTGAATACTCGGTTCATCATATCCATGAAGGCAGCAGAAGCATTAGTCAATCCAAAGGACATGACTAGGAATTCATAATTCCCGTATCGAGTTCTGAAAGCCGTCTTTGGAATGTCATCGGTTCTAATCTTCAATTGGTGATATCCGGAATGAAGATCAATCTTTGAAAAGAATTTGGCTCCTTGCAATTGGTCAAACAGGTCATCAATACGTGGCAATGAGTACCTATTTTTGATGGTGACATGATTCAAGTCCCGATAATCAATACAAAGTTGCATACTCCCATCTTTCTTCTTCACGAATAGAACAGGAGCACCCCAAGGAGAAGTATTAGGATGAATAAAGCCAATGTCTAATAATTCCTGCAGTTGGGTCTTTAACTCCTGAAGTTTAATAGGAGCCATTCGATATGGGCCTTTGGAAATGGGTTTTGTACCGGGTTCAAGGTCGATACAAAATTAAATTTCACGCTCTGGGGTAGGCCATGAAT
Organism: Panax japonicus; assembly: GCA_020205505.1. Taxonomy (NCBI): domain Eukaryota; kingdom Viridiplantae; phylum Streptophyta; class Magnoliopsida; order Apiales; family Araliaceae; genus Panax; species Panax japonicus. The sequence continues at coordinate 8,010,476 of CM035109.1, read as the reverse complement.
TTCTTCAGGGAATACGTCAGAAAATTTATTAACAATAGAAATATCATTCAAAACTGAAGTATTTTTGTTTAGATCCGTGATATGAGCTAAGAAAGCTTGACATTCGTTTTTCAATAAACGAATAACTTTATGGCTTGAGATGACAATGATTGATTTTAATGGTTTGGTTGCTTGAATTCACATAATAGGTTGGTTAGAAATATGAAAACTAACAACCTTATGAAAATAATCAATTTTTGTATGATGAGTAGTTAACCAATCAATCCCTAGAATCACATCAAATGTAAGTATTTTTAATGAAATAAGATCGATATGTAATGTGGGGTCCACCAATGATTGTGCCGTTGTATGAATATTTCTTGTTAAAACGAATATTCCCTGACCAATCGAATATTATATAACAACTTGCGTACTTTATAAAATTTATAAAAATTACCCACAACTATAACATTATATCAATTTTACTCCATAATATTCAAAAATAATATTTATAGAAAATTCATCTTTATTTATAAAAGTTGGGGTCTTACAACTTCCCCTTCTTATGAAATTTTGCCCTCGAAATTATGAAATTTTCAACCTACAAGTTTCGCACCATACGGTAATGGAACAAGTTCCCAAACTTTATTGTCTTGCATAGACCTGTACTCTTCATTCATGGCTTTAATCCAATTTTGCGAGTTAGAACTTTGCATGGCTTGACATAAATTAATTGGATCATCTTCCGACATTCCACTTTCTACCTCCTGTTCTTGAAGATATACGATATAATTGTTTGAAATTGAAAATTTTCTTTCTCTCGTGGATCGCCTTAATTTCTCAGATTCTTGAGGTTGTTGAGTTACATATTTAGAAACCTGCACATTATCAAAAATAGTTGTAGGAATTGAGATTTCTCCTTCTTCCTCTTGAAAGACAATGTTCTTAACGTGATTTTTCCCCCAAACTCAACATCCTCAAAGAATGTTGCAGTTCCCGTCTCAAAAATTGACTTACTAGTGGGATCATAAAACTTGTAACCCCGCGATCGTTCTGCATAGCCAATAAAGTAGCTGCTAACAGTTTTGGAGTCCAATTTCCTTTCATGAGGCTTATAAGGCCTCCTTTCAGTAGGACATCCCCAAACACGTAAGTGCTTTAGACTAGGCTTTCCCCCAACCCAAATTTCATATGATGTTTTTGCAGCCGCTTTTGTTGGCACCCGATTGAGGATATAAGTTACTATCTTTAGAGCCTTACCCCAAAGTGACTCTGGTAAAGCAGATTGATTAATCATACTTCTTACCATATCCTTAAGAGTTCGGTTTTGTCTCTCAGATACACTATTCATACTAGGCGACCCTGGCATAGTTTATTGTGGGACGATTCCACATTCCTTTAGGTATTTAATAAATGGTCCTGGACATTGTTCACCTGAGCCGTCATATCTACCGTAATATTCACCAGCACAGTCAGATCTGACCCTTTTAATCCGTTTATTGAGTTGTAACTCAACTTCGACCTTGAATTTTTTGAACACATCCAAAGACTGCGATTTTTCATGTATAAAAAATAGGTAACCATATCTAGAATAGTCGTCTATGAATGTTATAAAGTATTGTTGACCATTTCAAGAAGCTGTAGGGAATGGACCACAATTATCCGTATGTATTAATTCTAAGACGTCCGTAGTTCGATTGACACCTATTTTCTTCGTTTTAGTCTGTTTTCCCTTGATACACTGAATACAGACATCAAAGTCAGAAAAATGAAGGGAGTCCAAAATCCCATCACACACAAGACGCTCAACTCTGGATTTAGAGATGTGACCTAGGTGTTTATGCCATAATGAGACTGAATTTTCTTTATCTGATTTTTGTTTAGTACCACGTGTTTCCACATACAAGGTTTCATTGTAAGATGAAATAGTTTCCAGAAAATATAGATTATCACAAAAATTAAGTAAATCGGTACCAACTATATTCGAATTAATAGACTAACTGAAATTCTTATTTCCAAAAGAACAATAATAATCGAATTTGTCCAATGCAGAAATAGAAACTAAATTTCGTCTAAATGACGGTACAACAAAAGTGTCTTTTAAATCCAAATAGTAACCAGTACTTAACAACAATCTAAAATGCCCTATTGCCTCCACCTCCACTGATTTGTCATCACCCACATAGATACTTCTTTCAGCATTAGTTGGAATTCGGGAGTGCATGCAACCCTGTATAGAAATAAAAATGTGAGTAGTAGCACCAAAATCTACCTACCAAGTGTTTCTTGGTACTGAAGTTAAATTGATTTCAGAGCAGACCAAAATATGAAATGTACCTTTCTTTTCACGTCAGGCGGAAAATTTGGTACAATCCTTCTTTTTATGTCTGGGTTTGCCACAAAAGAAACAACCATTTTCAATCTTTTGTTTCTTTTGCCCCGGACCCTTAGGAACATCAACTTCTTTTCCCCTATCTTTCGTCTTGCCCTTGCTTTTAGAGGTTCTTGCCAAATGAGCACTTTCGGTCCTATCTTGCTTCAATCTTTCTTCCTCTTGCACACAAAATGAAATGAGCTCATTGAGAGTCCATTTCCACTTCTAGCAGTTATAACTTACTTTAAATTGACTGAATTGTGCACGAAGATAAATTAGAATCAAATGTACGAGCATATTATTCGATAAATCAAGCTTTAGTGCCTTAAGCTTTGAAGCAAGATGAGACATCTCCATGATGTAATCACTGACATTACCCTTTCCCTTGTACTTCTTTGAAATCAAGCTTGCTAAAAGCGTGCTTGTTTTAGCCTTATCATTTTTGACAAAATGATTTTGAATTTCCGAAAGAAACTCAATGGTTGTGATATTTTCATTTGTAATTGCACCTCTAAAGGCTTCTGGAATACCGCACTTCATGATCATAAGACTTAGCCTGTTCGAACGGTCCCATTTTTAAAAGTACCCAATTTTCTCGGGAGTATTTTCTTCAGTGAGGTCATTCGGTTTCGGCATTCTTAATGCCAAGTCTATGTCCATGCATCCAATAATAATTAATATGTTATCTTTCTAGTCCTTAAAGTTTGTTCCATTTAACATTGGAACAATATTCATGTTAGCAGATATAGCAGTAGTAGAAATTAAAGCTGGATAGAGAACAAATATAATTTTTTTTAATAACTTACTATAAATAATTAAATAAACAATCTTTAAATTGATTAGTTTTATGACAACATTTTAAGATACCTAGCACAACATTAATATCATGACTTTGGATAGTGATATTAATTGTAATTGGTATTCTTGTTAAAATAAATAAGCTATTGACAATAATTATGTCAAATAATAAATCAATGTTTGCATGATTCATTATTCATATTAGGTTACCTCGATAAGTATCACATGTTTAACATCACAAATATGTATAAAATTCAATTAAATATGAACCCATCTTTGGATTGGTTAATATTTGCATGAATTACACATACACGAACATCTAAACAATCCATAAAAAACAATATAGACAAGAGAGGTCACTTTAGTGTCATCTTGTTTTAATTGATTATTATTAATTAAATTTTTTTCATATATATATAGTTAGAAACAGTGAAAAATTCTCATGAATTTAATCATAATATTTTATTCAAGTGAGACCAAAATCCATATAATTCAATCCACAATTCATGACTTAGATTTCTAAAACAGTAAAACATGATGTAGATTTCAAAAACAAATGGACAACTATATATCTCTTCCTAATTTTCCATCAACAGTCAACCCGCAAATTCAATATATATATATATATATATATATATATATATATATATATATATATATATATATATATATATATATATATATATATTACGCAAATTATGAGGTTCCAAGATAGTAGCCAAGTGTACAAATTGACATAACATTGTAAAATACATCATAGACACAAGAAAGAAACTAGACTGTATCATATCACTTTTGTGAGACCCCAGATTTTTAAGAATAAATATTTAATTTTCTCAAAATATTTTTTTGAATATTATGGTGTGAATTTTAGATAATGTTATAGTTGTGGGTAGTATTTATAAATTTTGAAAAGTATGCAAGTTGTTGTATAATATTCGATTGGTCGGAGAATATTCTTTTCGTCGGGAAATATCCGTACGACGGTACAATCATTGGTAGACCCCATAACGGAATTATTGTCGGATGGAGAAAACAACAAAAATATTTTTATGAGAATAACGACGAAAGTTTTACCGTTAAAACTGTTGAACTACTCGGTAGTAAAAGTACAGTAATACGCGTGGTTGCATAGTAGCACATGGTATTGATTATTGATGTTTACGTGATAAGTCACTCAGTTTTGTTTTATTAGTATTATTAATGTAATAAAACAGAAAAACGTTTTATATAAAACAGAATACTTTTATAAAGTTATTCTATAAATAGAATATATTATATTCTATTATGCATAGTGTTTTGCATAGTAATTTTTTTTATATAAAACAAAATACTTTTATAAAGTTATTCTATAAATATAATATATTATATTTTATTATGCAGAGTGTTGCATAGTGTTTTATATAGAAAAATCTTTTTATATAAAACAGAATACTTTTATAAAGTTATTCGTTTTATTAGATTATAAATAGAATATATTATATTTTATTTAAAAGATTTTGCTTTAAATATGGACCGTCCGATTAAAAGTAAATCAATCTGGACTGTTCATGAATGAGTTACTATGCAGTCAATTCTTCTATAAATAGAAGCTCATTTATTCATTATTTCTTACGAATTCACTGAAACTCTAAAGAGAGAAACTATAGAGAGAGTTCTTCTTCTATAATCTTGAGCATATTTCTTAAGAGTTTAAGAAAGCTTTGAGCATAGTACAAGTTTTGTTCGAGTATATCCTCGCCCTATCAGTCGGAATACCCTTATTTCAAAGGTAGAGGATATTATTTGTTGTACTCGTAAGGGGTATTCTTTCTTTCTTATTCATGAAAAGAACTTCTGTTATTCCATTCTTTATTATTCTGTTAGAATAACCTGTATATGCGGGATACCCTATACTTGGTGAAATTCTTCTGTTATTCCATTCTTTATTATTATATTAGAATAACCTGTCTATACAAAGTACTGCATATATTGTGAAATTCTTCTAATGTTCGTTCTTTATTATTCTGTCAGAATATCCCGTCTGTGCGTTTACGCCAGACCTGGTTCCATTATTTATTATTCTGTCAGAATATCCTGTTTGTGCGTTTATAGTCGGACCTAGTTCCATTATTTATTATTCTGTCGGAATATCATGTCTGTGCGTTTATGCCGGACCTGGTTCCATTATTTATTATTCTGTTAGAATATCCTGTCTGTACGTTTACGCCGGACCTGGTTCCATTATTTATTATTCTGTTGGGAATAACTTGTCTGTGCAGTCTATCGTACGCATGGTGAATCCTTATGTTATTCCATTCTTTATTATTCTGTTGGAATAACCTGTCTATATGGATTACTACATGCATGGTTAATAATCCTTCGTATTCATTCTTTATTAAATTATGGAAATGATCTGTCTACGTGGATTACCGCATGGCGGGCGAAAATCTATTTACAGTTTCATATATTCTATTATACTCAGTTGGTTAAAGTTTTAACTTCTATACTCCATGAAATTAGTGGAATATCCTTGATATTTGCACTTCATCCAGTATCTTTTTATGAAAATATTCTTCTGAGCATTTTTGAATTTTACTCTACAAAGAAGTATCATGTTGACAATTTGGACGTTATTAGTTCCTGGATAAATTAATTCTTGAACTTGTTTTATTGAATTCTTATATTATTGTCATCATCCTCATGTTTATATTATGTTGAAAGTCATTTGTGGCCTGTAGTGCATAGATGGACTTGGTATGATTATGACCAGGGATTATTCGGTATAATCATGACCGTAATATTACAAATGATGTGGAAAAAGTCCTCATTGGCCCGTAGTGCATTGATGGACAATTTTTGGTATGATTATGGCTACGGATTCTCTTTGGCCAAGGGTGCAAAGATGAATTATTTTATGGCATGATCAGGACCATTGATGAAAACATGATTATCTTTGGCCCGTGGTGCATGAATAATTCGTGGTCGTGATACTAATGAATATCCTTGGCCGCAGTGAAGGGATGATGTGATTATTTATTAAGCTGAGCCTCAGCGATAAAAAGTAATGAAAAACCTTTTAAATCATAGAAGATAGTAGATTTTATTCTCTACTTGACTCTTCTAATGGATTGATTGTTTCGCTGCAGTTAAACTTGATGTTTGTTATATTTTATCAGTTTAACACTGTTGAAGGCTAATGATAATTTATTCTGCATTATCTTAGTCATAATATTTCTTACTGGGCTAGTTGAGCTCACCCTTTATTTCATTGTTCTCTTCAGGAAATGAGAACGTAGCTGGGACTAGTCGGGGAATAGAGTGATGGTCCTAGATGGTGCATTAGTAGTCCTCAGTATTCTTTGAAATAGTGTAATAATAAATGTAATGAGGACTCCATTGAGTGTGGATATTGTCTAGATGACAATATTTGTATTAAAACTCACTGCTCATGTTGTATATTTAAGTTTATATTTGAATTATGTACCATGTATTTGGAGACTCAAGATGGGTGATGTATACTTATTTTGGGGGCATCACAATTTTCAACCATTGAATCATATCAACAAAAGTGTAACGTTATGAAAAGACCGTGTTTATCACACAGGTTTTAAACTTTTACTTATTTCAAATAATAAAAATTAATTTCATTCATTAATTGTATATGGAAAACACGGAACACTTAACTGAGTACAATCAAGTGTCACCTACATGACTTATTTGTACAGTTTTAACTTTCGATCACACCAAATTGAATTAAATTTTTTTTTATAAAATTTCCAAAATTCATAAATTCCCTATGAATCAAACATGGGTTGTTCTGATACCAAATATAGAAATTGATTACTGAAACTAAACATGTTTATAAATATAATCCATGTTGAAACAAAAAGAAGAAGAAAGAACATAATAGAAGCGTACCAGATTCCATAATATTGTTTGATCAAACGGGTTAAGATCTTCTGTAATAACCATGAATTTTAAGTCACTATATATGTATGTACATTATTGATTTTTTTTAAACATTGTGTTATATAAGGATTTAATATGTGATAACACATGTGAAGTGGTGCATGGGTCAATTAACATATATACTATAGTTATGGATACATACATTTATAGATTTCATAAAATGAAAGCTTCGTAACCTAATTATACATTAGATAAGACTATTAAATAACAAAAGGGTTATGGTAATACGGAAAAGTTAGTATTTAATATATATACTAACTTAAGTGGGTAAACTTAGTATTTCAAGTGACTAATAATTTTTAAACCTAATTCTTGTAAATCTAATTAGGTTATGAGATAAAGTCACATTTATAAGTAATTAAACTTCATATGATTGGAAATGGAGGCCCTAAATAATCAAATTGGGTAACATTATTAAAATTGCTAGACTATGTTTAGTACATAGCCCAAAACAATTAAAGGAGAAGCCCAAAGGAATAAAATACAATCTAATACTTAGCCCACTTGATTAGGGGTATTGTAGACATTTGATTAATCAAAATTGGGCATTTGAAATAAAAGTTAAATGGAGGATATTATGGGCTAGAGGATCCTAAGTGGAATAATTAAGCTAACTTGTCCATTAGTAGAAATTATTAAACACAAGGACAATGTTGTCAAGCTCCCATTGGTTGCCACTCCATTATGCACCTTTAATCATGTCTAGACTAATGGATGTGATAATGAAAAGCTTTTACCCAATGGACAACAAAATAGTTATGGGGGTTATTAGTGAATTGCCCATTTTATTTTGTAAACACAATTCATTCTTCCAACATCTCATTTTTCTCTCCATCTTCTTCTTCTTCTATCTTTTGCTCCCAAGCTAGCCAACTTCAAAGAGAGAAAAGAGGGAGAGAGTTTTGGCTATAGAGAGAAAGAGATAGGAGTGCTAGTTTTTCATGCCTCCTAAGTTTATTACTTACTTTGGAAAATTAAGAAAGGTAGCAACTATGTCAAGGTATAACTTACCTTCATTTTCTTCTTTTACTTTGTTTTGCTAGCTTGAGTTTTGATGGGGTTATGTACAAATACTCAAGATAAACTAGTTCTACATATCATCATGTATGGAAATAAGTATCTTGAGTGTTAGATTAAAGACTTAGAGGAAAAAAATGAGCATATGTTCTCTAAGGGTGAAAACTCTTGTTTTTCTTCCACTAAATCTTGTGTAACTCAAGTTTTACAACTTGGAATTGTGATCCGTCGAAGGGGGTGTGCTAGATACATGAGTTATGTAGTAAACCCAAGTGGTAGAACACAAATCTAGCAAGTTTTGAAACCTTTGAGACTATTTTTTCCAAAACAGTCCACTTTGCATGTTGAGGCTTTGAAAACCCTAAATCAGCTACTGATCTGTTTTTCATGAGGATGTTTCGGTCAGTTGCTTGTCTTTTAAAAATTTGAGAAAAATCACAGAGGTACCTTAGGAAGTTATCTACGTGTAGGAAAAATAATGGACGCATTTCGACTTATAGGTTGTGAGTAATGGCCAATTCCGTAAAGGACTCCGAAATATTAACCTTCGAATATCTCACTGCGTATACACTGGAAAATTCTGAATTTTTACAGTGGCTTTATATATGTTAAGAGAGCATACCCTGAAAATTTCAAATTTTTCTGAGTTAAACTCGATTTATTAAAAATAGACCAAGATCCGAGTGTTTTGGACACTTTAAAAATAGTAAACCATTTTCTAAAATTCCAGAAAAATTAGGGGATCATTGTTGGTTCATATTCTATCAAAATCCAGAAGTTGAGAATTTGTGAAGTTAGTTTGCTATTTTTCCCAAAAAATGGTTAAGTTATGAATAAAAGGAAATAAATAGTTAAATGATGTCTTTACTGAGAAAAATGTGATTTATATGCTTGAATGCTCATAATATATTATATCATGACTATCTTAAGGCACTTTGGTAATTTATGATAAGAAATGTCATTTATGATCTTTTATGGATATTAAATAAGAGGTTTAATAAATGGTAAACAATTAGAATAAATTGTTTATTAATCCAATAAATCATTAAAATATTATTATGATGTTAATAATAATAGAATATAATATTTTCAAGTAAATAAAAATATTAAGATTAAAATTTCATTAAAATATTATTAAATAATTAATAATATTAGATTAAGATATTAATCTTAGATTAAAATATTATTAAAAGATTAATAATATTAGATTAAATTATTATTATTAAATGATTAAAATATTATTAAATAATAATATTCGAGATTAAATAAAATGTTATTAAATGTAATAACATTAGTTAAGAAATAAAATATTATTAAATATTAATAATATTAGTGAGTGAATGAAAGTATTATTAGTGAACCAATAATACTAGAAGGTGATTTAAATATTATCTAAGTTAATAATATTATGTGAATTAAAGGTAGTCATTAATTAATAGTAACACTATCTAGACATGATAATGTTTATAAGAACTAAATGTAATATATAATATCTATGTGATTACATAATCTAATGTAGACTTTGACTAATTGAAAGATTAACTATAGGTCTCTCAAAGGAAGATAATATAACTGCATAGTGGATATAAATTAATTGCGTAGCCGTAATCTACAGACGATGCAAGTTTCCTAACTCAAACTCGAGTTATTATTTTCAAAGCATGTTAGTGAATAATTATTGATGATTATTCATGTCTATATTGATTATTGAAATTCGCACTTTGTGCAATTGAATTCCGTTCTACTGCTATTGAATTGTGAATTAAATTAAAATTCTTCATTTATGAACTGTTTATGAAATAAATTTATGCTAATTATATCAGCTAGATCAAACATGTCTAAATTTGTTAAATCAAATGTGTTTTAAATAGCTGTTCTTATTAAATTGATATGATAAGAACTTTTGACTGAGAAAAAGACGAATTTGATTTAGGCATGATATCAATGCTGGATTATTAAGTGTTTATGCATAAATCACGAGGTATGAAAGGTTGATCCCCTTGAATACCAAAGCTTATTAAGAGGTCCAGTTTAAATCACTGAGCACCTTGGAAAATGTTCATAGTTATTCAAAACCACTCAGTTCATGTTATTCAATTATCGAATATTCAATTGTTGATTATTAATTCATGTTCCTTCACAATCTTATACTATTGTTGAACATTGAACGCAATATTTCTTTCTAAGTCATGATATATCTCCCTTGTATATAAACTTGCGAAGCAAATTAGTTCCTTACTCTTGCTATATCATGACATCTATTTCAGTTAAGCCCGAAGGATCCACCACGAAGAACAAGGGCAAGGGTAAGATCCAGGAGTAGTTTAGAATGAATGTCAATTTAACTATTATTTGATGGAACTTCTTAAGTAAACTGTTTGTATTATGAATGGTGTATTTAAAGTTAAGGTTATGGAGACCTTGGGACCAGTTTATGAGACTTTATTATAATGAACAATGTATGTTTATTATTTCGTAGTAGTTATAGAATGCTTATGATGATGATAGATCGTGAACACTGAATCTGAGGTTAGAGAATCTGGATTTGGTGGAGTCACATCTTCCAATTGATGTGTATTTTTATTTTTTAGAAGTGAATTTCTCTGTTGATGGGGATACAAAGAAAACTAAAAAAACATACGTTCAATTGGGGACCATGACCCCATTATAAAGAAAACTACCTTGTGATGAAATTTCTAAATGGTAGTTATTATCTTTTAGTATTTTTAAATTAGCCACTCATCAATTTAAAAATACAAGTCCGATCTCTACACATTAATTCCATGATAAATATACCCTTAAGCCTACTTAAAACTTAATTAGATCACTTAAATTTAGGCCGATACATGATAAACACACATTAATAATATACATGTGTGGTTCCAATTAGATTAATAAAAACTAATCCAACACTAATAACATAATTATTATTTTAACATTATTCCTAATTTTATTTTAAAAATATTTATTAAGATTTATCGTACACTCAACTACATATAGAGATCCAATTACATTTCTACACAAAAAATAAATTATCACTAAAGGTAGTTTTTAGAAATTGATATTTTCACATGAAAATATGATATTTTTACCCGAGTATCTCTTGCATTGATGTAGAATTCATTTACTATTAAAATAAAGGACTAAATATATTTTTGTCACTCAAAGTATGACCCCTTTTACACTTGTGACCCTAATGTTTAAAATTTTACATTAGCATACTCTAAGTATACTTCAGTAAACAAAAGTGACCCCAAAAATATTTTCGGCCAAAAAACACGTCTGAATGTTGACGTGACCCCGAAATTGCTATTTTACACGATTTAAATGTATATACTATTACAATATACTGAATATTTACTAAATTCAAGTGAAATACAAGGAAGCTTTGACATAAATTACTGAAGCAAGCTTTTTAAAACAGAGTTCGATAAAAGCTAGGGTTGTCCCTAACAGTTGAACGATTGACCTCGATAGAGATAAATTGGATGAAATTTGTGGCTTGCAGAGCTCTGAAGTAGCTATTCAAGGTTCAAAATCAAGATTTGGGAGCTTGCAATGGTATGGGTTATGAGAAATCGAGATTTGGGAGGCAGGTGAACTCCAAAATATAGAGGTAAAATAGATTTTCTGACATGGTGTGTATATATAAATATCATTTAGTAATTAATGGTAGTTGAGAAAGTGATTGTGGTATTATCCTCTTTAATTCTTCATTCTTAACAATTGTGTGGTCTCTTCTTTGGGTCCCAAAATATTCTTTATGTCCTTTTTATTTTAATTTTAACTAATTATGCTTGGAAGTAGTTAAATAATTAGTCTTTTTTGTTGTTGGTGTATTTATTATGCTTTTGTTGACTGCAGCTTTGCATGATGACATTTTATTTTGTATAAGATGGCAGTATTCTGGTGAATTTGTAGATGGGGGTATAAGGGGTCAATGTCAGTATTTTGACTATTATGAGCTTAGGGAGTGTTTGATAAAAATTGAATGAATCTGAATCTAGATGAAAAAAATTGTTTGATAATTGATATGTCTGAAACATCTGAATAACATATTTTTATTATTTTACCCCTCTAAAAAAATTTAAAATTGTTGTAAATTTATTTAATATTGCTTAATATAATAGTTAATATTGTAAAAAAAAACTTCATTTAGCCCTCATTCAGCCAAAAAATGACACTAAATTATTTAGCCTAAATTGTCTGAATGGCTGACCGATTCAGCCATTCAGACGATTTTTTTTTCCAAAACAAACGCACTGAATGGCTGACCGATTTAACCATTCAGTCCTACAGATAGTCCCTTAGTCAATTAACCCTATCAAAGTTAGGTACAATGGCAATGAAGGTTGATCTTTGTGTTTTATTATCATATTACCATTTTCATACAGATAAGGGATACAAGGAACTGAACTCAGTTGATGATATTAAGAAGTTTAATCATTTTATTATGAAGTCTAAAGAGGTGGATATAGTAGTGATAAGTCACCAGCCCTTACAAATCTAGTCTCCATTAAAGATATTTGATAATAAGGAGGAAGCCAACCAAGTTCTTAATAATGAAGAAGGCTTCCACTATGATATTAACGAGGAAGACATCTATAGACCTGTTGGTGATGAGGAAGACATCCATACACTTAGTGGTGATAAAGAAGACATCTACCTTAGGGATGTTGATATCTCTTGACTAACTGATGAATGAGGAATATACCCATGAATTGGATACATTTTAGGCTTAAATTGTTGTCGTTCTCAACTCTTTTAGATGAGTTTTGACTGTTTCGTGTTTATTTTGCAGATTGAAGCGGAGCAGGGAAAAATTGGAAATTTTAGCATACTAGTGGCCCAACCGTAAATAAACTACAGACCAGCGTCGTGGCGCTATGCTTTGAACTAACCTCAGTGCCGGGGCGCTGAGGCTTGACTGGACGTTGACGAAGGCATGCGTGGATTGCAGAAGTTGACTTGGATTAGGATTGGGGAAACATGGAAGATGAGTATAAAAAGAACAATTAGCTGAAAATTGAGGATCATTGATTCATAACTGGAGACTAAGCAGGAGATTGCAGAGAAGAATTCAAATTGAAGATTGAAGCTAGGGAGATTTGCTTTTAGAGTTTCTTCTTCTTCTTCTTATTTTTAATTGTGTAATTCTTTCAAGATGATTTTCATAAGATTGTTGATTTTATTTTTCGTTATGAACTAAGTCTTTTATTAAGACTACTAATTGAACCTTTTATGTCTATGAATTAATTATTTAATTTAGTCCAATTATTTATGCCAAGGTGAATTGTTTATCATGTCTTGTGCGTATTGATTAATTATTTGGCTAGTAATTACCTTGTTACTCTAGAAGGATTCAGAAGATGAAATTTAGAGTTAGAACTGGACATGATAACATGTATGCTTAATTATTTGCATGAGATGAATAATTAGGGTCGTGAATTGAATATGAATTTCTGTTTACTGCATGTAACAAATTGAGAATTGGAACTTAATGGGTTTCATTTAATTGTTTTTCATAGGAATATCGCAAGATTAATTGAATTGAATGAAAGTTAACAATTCAGTAAGCATAATAATTGGATTAGTTGGATAATTGGGTTGTAATACATAAATAGGGGATATTGTAGTCTTAACCTTTATTTATCTGAACTCATTCATTTAGTCTTTACCTATATTTAGTTGACTTAATTGTAGAGTAGTCTAATTTTAATTGATTAATTTAGTTTTCTTAATTAGAAAAAATCACAATTTTCAGTTGTTTAAATAAAATTGAATTGGTATAGTGCTAGTAGTTGGAGTTTATTGATTGGAATTCCATATGGGATCGCCACTTAATTTTACCATTGTATTACTTGCCGAGTGTGTATACTTTCAAAGATAATTGATTGTGAAATCAACCAACAAGTTTTTGACGCCTTTGCCGGGGACTTCTTTATTAATATTAATTTCATATTAGTTATAATCAATTCAGTATTAATTTAAACGTTATTTATTTATTTTTCTTATTCTGGTTGCAGGAATTCTTTTTAAGTGTAAATAGGAACTTTTTCCTTACACAGACGATATTGAAAGGAAGTTCCATAAATTACTGTTGATTAGTGAGGTTATACCTCTGGTCGAAGATCTGGCGGCACAAGAAATACCAGTAGACATGGCAGGGGAAGAACAAAAATCACAAATGGATTATGCCATGCCGACAGTCACATATATACATTCTAGTATTCGAAGGACGACAATTAATGCAAACAGTTTCAAAATCAAACCGGGAACGATACATGTGACGCCCCCAAAATTAAGTATCACATCACCCATCTTGGGTTGCCAGATACATGGTACAGAATACAAATACAATCTTAAATATACAACTGTCGTGTAGAATACGACAAGACATATGCTGTGAGTTTTAATAAGAATATTGTCATCTAGACAATATCCACACTCAATGGGGTCCTCATTACATTTATTGTCACACTATTTCACAGAATAGTGAGGAATATTAATGTTATCATCTGGACCGTCACTCTGTTCCCCGACTAGTCCCAGCTACATTCTCATTTCCTGAAGAGAACAGTGAAAGAAAGGGTGAGCTCAACTAGACCAGTAAGAATTATCATGACTAAGATCATGCAGACTAATTTATCGTTAGCCTTCAATAGTGTTAAACTGATAAAATATAACAGACATCAAGTTTAACTGCAGCGGAACAAGCAATCCATTAGAACAGTCAAGTAGAACATAATATCTACTATCTCTTCTAGTTTAAAAGTCCATCATTGATATTTTATTCCTGTACTACTCATCAACAGTTCTTTGTTATACTCAAAACAAATAGAACTTTCATCACTTGTCTTCATCTGAACCACCAAAGATGTTAGTTAAATTCACAATTCATATTTATAATAATGTGAATTAACAGTTCGTTCTTGCCACAAAGGCTTAATAGAACTTTTACTCAATATCCTTACCCCAAAGGCTGAAGATATTCAAATGTAATAACAATGATCATACCAATCAGTTGTCTATCTTTTCACTACGGGCCAAAGATATTCAACTATAAAACCAATGGTCATGATCATACCAATCAATTGTCTGTCAGTGCACTACGGCCAAAGACAATCAACTGTTAACTAATGGTCATGATCCTGCCAATCACATCATTGAATTATCCATGCACTACGGCCAAGGATATTCGTTAGTATCACTAGTGGTCATGATCATGTCATACACCTGTCCATCTTTGCAATACGGGTCAAAGCTATTAAACAACAGATCATCTTTGCATTACAGGCTAAAGATATTCAACAACATATCATCTTTGCACTACAGGCCAAAGACATACAACTGTAAAACCAATAACCAACAGTATAATAAAGAATGGAATAATAAAAGGATTTCACCATGTATGCAGTACTTCGCATAGACAGGTTATTCCAACATAATAATAAATAATGGAATAATAAAAGAATTTCACCATGTATGCAGTACTTCACATAGACAAGTTATTCCAACATAATAATAAAGAATGGAATAACAGAAGAATTTCACCATGCTTGTGTAATCCGCACAGATAGGTTATTCAAATAGAATAATAGATAATGGAACCAGGTCATGCGTAATCTCATAGACAGGATATTCCAACAGAATAAATAAGAATGGAATAACAACAGAATTCACCTTGCATGCGATAGATCGCACAGACAGGTTATTCCAACAGAATAATGGAACCAGGTCATGCGTAAACGCATAGACATGATATTCCGATAGAATAATAAAGAATGGAATAATATAAGAATTTCACCATGTATGCGGTACTTCGCATAAACAGGATATTCCAATATAATAATAAAGAATGAAATAACAGAAGAATTTCACCAAGTATGCGATACTTCGCATAGACAGGTTATTCCAACATAATAGTAAAGAATGGAATAACAGAAGTTCTCTTCATGAATACAAAAGAAATAATACCCCTTATGAGTACAACAAATAATATCTCTTACGAGCACAATAAATAATATCCCCTACGTTTGAAAGAAGAGTATTCCGACTGGTAGGGCAAGGATATACTCGAAGAAACTTGTACTACGCTCAAAGCTTTCTTAAACTCTAAAGAAATACGCTCAAGATTATAGAAAAAGAACTCTCTCTCTATAGTTTCTCTCTCTACAGTTTCAGTGAATTCGTAAGAAATAATGAAGGAATGAGCTTCTATATATAGGAGAATGGACTGCATAGTAACTAATTCATGAACGGTCCAGATTGATTTACTTTTAGTCGGACGGTCCATATTTAAAGCAAAATTTTTTAAATAAAATATAATATATTTTATTTATAATCTAATAAAACGAATAACTTTATAAAAGTATTCTGTTTTATATAAAAAGATTTTACTATGCAAAATACTATGCATAATAGAATATAATATATTCCATTTATAGAATAACTTTATAAAAATATTCTGTTTTATATAAAAAGATTTTACTATTAAAACTTTAAACCAACGATCCATATTGATTTACTATTATAATTTCAACCAACAATCTGGAAAATTAACACATCTCCTCATGGAATAATATTGTATCCAAAAATGATTTAGACCAAAAAGAAATATATTTTTCGAGTGAATAGTAACCTGTGAATAGTAACTCAAGAATAGTAACTCGTGAATAGTACCCCGACACAAAAAGTGCCCAAAATACTTGAGTGAACAATACTAGAGTGAATAGTAACCGGGTATTTTATGATAATTTGTCTACTTTGAAAAATTTTCACATATCACCCTTAACTTTACTTTTATCAATTTAACTATTTACCAAAAAAAAATTGAATACTTTATTTCATAAAATTCGGGGTCTCATAATATAGATGCTACAAAATATAGTTCAGTTTGGGGGTAGTTCGACAGATGATCCGAACGAGCACATCTTGAGTTTCTTGGAAATTTGTGACACCTTCAAATTCAAAAATGTTTCGGAAGATGCTATACGGTTAAGGTTGTTCCCTTTTACGTTAAAAGACAAAGCTCGAAGTTGGTTACACTCATTGCCGGCCGGTTCAATCACTTCTTGGGACGACTTAGCTCAAAAATTCCTAGCTAAGTTTTTCCCACCAGCAAAGTCGGTAAAACTATGGAACGATATTCACACTTTTGCAAAGTTCGACTCCGAAACATTATATGAGGCATGGGAAAGATTTAAGGATATGCTCCGCAAATGTCAACATCACGGAATTCCACAGTGGATGCAGGTTGGGATATTTTATTATGGTTTGCACGCGTCCACAAGAGCCAGTATTGATGCAGCAGCAGGTGGAGCAATCATGGCTAAGAATTTTGATGAGGCTTATCAACTGTTAGAGACAATGGAAAAAAATAATTATCAGTGACCAATGACTAGGTCTAATCCTCCGAAAACACTAGGAAAGTTTGAATTGGATGCAGTAACATCGTTGAAAGCATAGGTTTCCACGTTAACTAAGAGGATTGAAACATGGGTTCCACCATTAACACCGCAGGTAGCAATGGTTTGTGAGTTGTGTGTTGGGGGTCATGCTACAGATCAATGTGCCATTAATGCCAAATCAGCTCAGTACGTGGGAAGTTATAATCGATCAGTCCAACCTTATCCGAATCAAAATGCATATAACTCAGGTTGGAGAAATCATCCGGGATTCTCTTCGAGTAATAATCAAGCTCAAAAACCTAGACCACAAACCCCCCCCCCCCCCCGAATTTCAAAATCAGACTTAGCAACAGCCAGAGAGAAAAACAAGTCTGGAAGATGCTTTGGAAAAAATTATTGTAGCTACAAACAAAAAGATAAGTGAGCAAGACAAGTTATTGAGTCAAGTAGATATGAATGTGAAAAGTCAAGCTATTTCGATCAAGAATCTGGAAATTCAGATGGGACAAATTGCACATGCGTTGAATAGCCATCCATAAGGAACACTCCCCAGTGATACAGAGATAAATCCGGGTAGAGATGAGCATTGTAAGGCTGTGACTTTACGCAGTGGAAAGGAATTGCAAGAGACACTCAAGGATAAGGAAAAGATGGACAAAGCAACCGTGGACAATGAGGAAGTCTCAAAAATTGGAAACTGACAGAATGAGGAGTTAGAGCAGAAAGCACCTGAACAAAGCCTTATAATGCCTCCCATACCATATTCGCAGAGGTTTCAAAAATCCAAGTTAGATAAGCAGTTCTCAAGATTTTTAGATATTTTCAAAAAATTACATATCAACATACCATTTGCATAAGCCTTAGAACAGATGCCGAGTTACGCCAAGTTCATGAAAGAGGTTTTGTCGAAGAAGAGAAAATTGGGTGATTTTAAAACAGTGGCACTAACCGAAGAGTGTAGCGCAATTTTCCAGAATAAGTTACCTCCGAAGTTAAAAGATTTAGGTAGTTTTACTATTCTATGCGAAATTGGTAATCAGTTTTTGGGAAGAGCGTTGTGTGATTTGGGGGCCAGTATAAATTTGATGTCATTGTCCGTCTACAACCAGTTTGGACTTAAGGCACCAAAATTGACAAATATCAGTTTTCAGTTGGCGGACCAGTCAGTTACATATCCACGAGGTATTGTTGAAGACGTTTTAGTAAAGGTGGATAAATTCATCTTCCCGTCGAATTTTGTCATCTTGGATTGTGAAGTAGATATGGAAATTCCCATAATTCTCGGGCGACCATTTTTAGCAACGGGGAGAACGTTGATTGACGTACAAAAAGGTGAATTGATGATGCTAGTTGAAGACCAAGAGGTCACCTTTAATGTATTTAAGTCAATGAGATTTTTGAAAGAGAAGGGTGAATGTCTGCGAGTAGATGTTATGGATGAATTAGTTAATCACAAGCTCAACGAAAATTATTCAGAGGACCTACTAGAATCTTTTTTGTTCGGGATGGATGACTACAATATCGAGGACAAAATTGAGTATGTCAAATGGATAGATGCATTACCAGCTGCCAGGAAAGTTAAATAATCATTCGATACTCTTGATCGGCCTGAAACAGAAGAGAAAAAGTTCAAACCATCGATAGAAGAGCCACCAGTGTTGGAATTAAAACCTCTACCATCTCATCTTCAGTATGCTTATTTGGGAAAAGATGTTACCCTACCAGTTATTATTTTGATAAATTTGACTGGCACACAAAAAGAGAAACTGTTAAGGGTATTGCGAGAGTTCAAAACAACAATCAGATGGACTATAGCGAATATTCGAGGAATTAGTCCATCATTTTGTATGCATAAGATCTTATTGGAAGAGGGAGCAAAACCAACCATTGAGCAGCAAAGAATGTTAAACCCCATTATGAAGGATGTGGTGAAAAAAGATATCATAAAGTGGTTGGATGCCGGCATTATTTATCCAATCTCGGACATTTCATGGGTAAGTCCTGTACAGTGCGTACCAAAGAAAGGGGGAATGACTGTAGTGAAAAAAGAATCTAAGGAACTCATCCCCACTAGAACAATTACAGGCTGGAGAGTATGTATGAATTACCATAAACTAAATAAAGTCACATGCAAGGATCACTTTCCCTTGCCGTTCATTGATCAGATGTTGGATAGGTTGGCGGGACATTAGTTTTACTGTCTATTGGATGGATATTCCGGATATAATCAGATTGCCATAGCGCTGAAAGATCAAGAAAAAATCACGTTCACATGCCCTTATGGTACGTTTGCATTCCGGTGTATGTATTTTGGCTTTGTAATGCTCCGGTAACTTTTCAACGGTGCATGATGGCCATGTTCTCGGATATGGTAGAACACAACTTGGAAGTGTTCAGGGATGACTTCTCCGTGTTAGGTGATAGTTTCGACTTATGCTTGAAAATTTTGGTCTTAGTATTGAAGCGCTGTGTGGAGAAGAACCTAGTTCTTAACTGGGAAAAGTGTCACTTCGTGGTGCAAGAGGGGATAATTTTGGTGCATAAGATTTCCGTAGCAGGTCTAGAGGTTGATAAAGCCAAAATTGAGATGATTGAGAAACTATCTCCTCCAACATATGTGAAGGGAATACGAAGCTTCTTGGGACATGCGGGTTTCTACAGACGCTTTATTAAAGATTTTTTAAAACTTTTGAAACCCTTGTGTTCCCTCTTGGAGAAAGATGTGTCGTTTAAGATGGATCAGTTGTACGTCGAGGCTTTCAAAATATTGAAAAAGAAATTAGTTTCAGCTCCAATAATAGTAGCACCCGACTGGTCTTTACCGTTTGAATTGATGTGCGATGCCAGTGACTACGTAGTTGGAGCAATATTGGGACAACATCGTGATAAAATTTTTCACACTATTTACTACTCCAGCAAGACATTGACAGATGCTCAATTGAATAACATAACCACGAAAAAAGAATTACTTGTGGTCGTGTTTGCCTTCGATAAGTTCAGAGCATATCTCATCGGGACCAAGGTAATCGTCTACACTGATCATTCATCCATTAAGTATTTGATTGAGAAGAAGGATGCCAAGCTGCGGTTAATACGGTGGGTGCTTTTGCTACAAGAATTTAACTTGGAGATCCGAGATAGAAAATGCACTGAAAATCAGGTGGCATATCATCTTTCGCACTTAGAGAATGCTGAGGTTCAACAAAAAGATGAAGTCTTCATAAATGAGATGTTCCCCGATGAACAGCTTCTTCAAGTAACAATGATAGTGCCTTGGTACGCAGATTTCGTGAATTATCTGGTTAGTAATGTGTTACCTCTGGATTTGAACTCGTAACAACGAAAAAGGTTCCTCCATGATGTACGACAATACTTTTGGGAAGAACAATTTCTGTTTAAGGCTTGTGCGGATCAAATGATTAGGCGATGTGTGCCGCAAGAGGAGATGAATAGCATATTAGGTTATTGTCACTCATCGAATTACGGAGGTCACTGCGCGGGTGATAGAACAACAGCCAAAGTGTTGCAGTCGGGTTTTTTCTGGCCTTCCCTGTTTAGAGATGCATATCTCTATGTACTAAAATGTGATCGGTGTCAACGAGTAGGCAATATCTCCAAACGCAATGAAATGCCGCTTCACACTATTTTGGAGGTGAAGTTATTCGATGTGTGGGGAATTAACTTTATGGGACCCTTCCCATAATCCTTCAATAATCGGTACATTCTGTTGGCAGTAGACTATGTTTCAAAATGGGTGGAAGCTGCAGCCTTACCAACTAATGATGCCAAAGTGGTACTACGGTTCTTGGAGAAAAATATTTTCACACGATTTGGTACGCCGAGAGCGATAATTAGCAATGAAAGAACTCATTTCTATAATAAGCAATTCACCAAATTACTTATAAAGTATGGGGTCCGACATAAGATTACAGCTGCGTATCATCCCCAAACCAATGGTCAAGCAGAAGTCTCGAATCGAGAAGTTAAATGAATCTTGGAGAAGGTGGTTAATCCGTCACGGAAAGATTGGGCCATGTGACTAGATGATGCCTTATGGGCATATCGGACAGCTTACAAAAACCCTATCTGCATGTCACCTTACTGGATGGTATACGAAAAGGCGTGTCATCTACCGGTTGAATTAGAATATAGTGCATATTGGGCCATTCGGAAGCTGAATTTCGATCTACAGGCAGCAGGTGACAGAAGGTTATTACAGCTAAATGAGAAGGACGAATTTCAGTATAACGCATATGAGAACGCCAAACTGTACAAGGAGAAAGTCAAAACCTGGCACGATAAGAAAATCATTGATCGAAAGTTCGAACCGGGCCAACAAGTATTTCTTATCAACTCTAGACTGCGTTTATTTCCCGGTAAATTGAAGTCTTGCTGGTCTGGGCCTTTCGTGGTTGTATCTGTCACTACACACGGGAATGTTGAGGTGGAAGAACCAACTTCCAAGCGAGTATTCAAGGTCAACGACCAACGACTTAAGCATTATTGGACTGGTCCCATCGATCGACAATCTACGGCCATGTACCTTTCCAAACCAGCGGACAATTGAGCAACACAGTAAAGTTGGGCTGACGACTATACAACAAGCGCTATAGGGAGGCAACCCCAAGAGTTTGATTTTATTTTGTTTAGTTTTATTATTTTATTTTATTTTCATTTGCATTTGTTCATTTTCAGTAAATCAATCCGTTCAAGCTAGTAATATTATATTTGTAATATAACAATAATAGTAGTGTCTTAATTTTTTTTGCATCCTAGGAAGGCAGGTGTTCAAAGGGCCAAACAGCTTAAGTGAAGCGCCCCGACGCTGTCCATCAGTAGGCTGGACGAAGATACAGTGCTCCGGCGCTAAGCACTACTGCTGAACATTGGAGCAAAACGCCCCGACGCTCGATTGCAAGCCACATGCAGCGCCCCGGCGCTGGGGGACTTTGTCAGGTCCTGCCTTATAGCGCCCCGACGATCCATTCCAGTTAAAACCCAGAGCCCCGGTGCTGGGGTCAGGTTAAGAGTCCTAATTCCCCTCACCCTCTATTCGGTTCCACTTCTTGTCCTATCTAACTTCTTCCCACGTCTCTACTAATACACCTCTCATATTCTCACATGGTAACTGCCCCTTGATTTGTTATAAATTGCATGATTTCTGGAGCCATTCCATCTTTCACATTCGTTCCATCATTTGTCAAGTAATTTTCGTCTACTCTTTCCATCTCCAAGGTATGTATTGTTTTCAGTTTTACTCTTTGTTGCACCAAATCTTCTTCAAGGCTTACTGGTAATTGAAAATTTATGCGTAAGTATTCACTTTGATTCATTTTTTTATTATGCTAATTGGTGATTGGTATGATTCGAGTTGGATTGCTAGGCTCATAGTTTGTATCATATGGGATTTCTACAGATCCCACAAGGTGTTTGTTATAATTTCCAAAAGCCTTTCTCTTGACGAATTCCTCCGGCTTCATTTATATTATCTGTCCTTGCACATAAATTTATGATTCCTGCTCACTAGGATCTACACATGCACTGGTTAATCATTAGTGATGGACATAATTTGGCCATATATGCACAGTAAAAGACATGTTTTACTTGAATGTTCTTCAATGTTAATATGCCTATTGTGTGTTAGGTACTTCCCATACAGTTTGTTAACCTTCATTTTGTTTTTAGTAGACAAGTGTGCTATTTGACCATGTTCTGGACAATTTAGACTCATTGATTCCAACTTTGTACTTGCATGCTAATATGTGCCTATCTATACCCCAAATCCCTCTTACACGCAACAATACTTCTTCACAGTCTGGGGGTCGTGGTCTGATTCAGAGATTCCTTTTTCATTTGAACCAAATTCTAACTTGTGTGTTTTCACTCTCTCTCAAATGGCTTCAAAACGTCAAAGAGGAGAAGGTTATGGGTCCGCCTCAGTTCACCCAAAATTTGACAGCCGTCGGTTCGTGAGTGCCGCGGCTCAAGAACGCTATAACCGTATGGCCACCCGCTCACTAGTCCCCGAACGCGGTTTAAGACCCAATCAATCCAAGGATGGGGAAATAGCGGTCATGATTGCTGAGAGGAATTGGTTCACACTCACCAAACAACCCGACCCGGTAGTGATTGCAGTTGTTAAAGAGTTCTACGCCAACGTTTCGGAGCAATACCACTATGGAGTGTATGTGAGAGGCAAGAAAGTAGAATTCGGCGAAGAGGACATCAATGGTTGTTACCAGCTGCCTTTGGAGGGTTAACACAATGAATATGCCAATTTTATGAGCCAAGGACCAGTCTATGAAGTGATAATCCGCGAGCTTTGTCAACCGGGCACAACTTGGACAATGCATGAACGTGGAAGCATAACGTTCTCTCATTCGCGCCTCAGTTTATATGGAAAGGCTTGGTATGCTTTCATATGCGCAAAATTGATGCCGTGCACACATGTTAGCCATGTCACCAAGGAAAGGGTCGTGTTGTTGTATTCGATTATACAAGACTTGAAAATGGATGTGGGTCTTATTATTCAACAATCAATTCTGAGGGCTGCACGAGGATGTACCATGGGAGGCTTACCACACCCTTCTCTAATTTGCACACTTTGTTCTAAGTTTGGGGTCAAATAGAAGCCCGATGAAATGATTCAGCCCCCAATGCCGGTTTTGGACCATAAAATGATTATCCGATACAGGGTGTGGACTGCTGGGGAAAATCACCCACGTGGATTGGGCATTATCATTCCTCAAGCTGCTGCTCCACCGAGTCCACCAGCTCATGCTCCACCTAGTTATGGGTCCTCATCTGCTGCTCAACGTGGTATTGTTCCTGATGCCATCCAGCGTGAAATTGATGGTTGGTTTTACAATCTTGAATCCCAAAATGTCCGCCTGTCTGAATGTCAAGATGTGATCTACAAGTTTGTAGTCGACTACTTCACCGCCCAAAATGATATGTATGCTCAGATGTACCCTGGCGTTGATCTTAGCCATTTTCCTATTGCTCCTATTCTGCCGGTGTTTCCCCCTTCTGATCAAGAGATGAGTGAGGATGATGTTGATGATTCACCTGAGGGATAAGCTCGTCAGGGAAGTCCTCTATTTTATTTTGCTATATTTTTCGCATGAGGACATTGCTTCTTCTAATTTTGGGGGCAATTTAGTTTATATTTGCATTCGTAGGTGTCATATTTATAGTAGTTTGTGGATATTATTTTTTTATGTTTTCATTAAGTGTTGCATTTAGGATTTCATATAATTCTAGCTGTTTAATAGTTTAAGTATATTTGGGGCCAATGATGAAACTGAAATTACATAAATAAGTCTAATAAGGATTGTTAAGCCCGTGATGTGCTTTCTTGACATGATTTAAATCTTTATCTGTTTGAAACTGATATTATCATGATAGCACATGTTAAGAAACGACCATGTTACCTGAGTAAGTTTAAATGGATAGATAATAGATTTCTAAAGGATAAATAATAGTTGAATGAAATAATAACATGAATAGCTAGTGATGGCTGAAGTTAGACATAATTTAAGTTTGGGGTGAAATATTTGTAGTATATAAGCTTAAAAAATAAAGAAAATTAGTGGCTAGTTTTGTTTCGGGGTCTTTGTTACTTGAGTAAGTAAGCCCGAGGGAGTGTCTCTACACCTAGCGCCCTAAGGTCTTATATGGTCTGGGATTCGTTGGTCGAAAGCTCGCTAAGGGGTAACACTGTTAGCCTAATGGAATGAGACATTGCACAGTCATGAAAAAATAATAATAATAAATAGTGAGTAAAAAGGGAAAAAGTGCAAAAAGCTCCCGTTAGGAGAATATATATATATATATATATATATATATATATATATATATATATATATATATATATATAAATGAAAGTAAAGCATAAGTATTCCATTTTGACCCTTGAATTTTGGTGATTATTTGATTTTAGTCGAATCTAGTTTATTTGAGGAGTTCTCGAGTTTACATTGTATGATGCCTTCTAAGAATTCTATTATGTTTCGTATTTTTCTTTTCATCAGTTAGCATGGTTGTTGAGCACACACACACGATATCAGTAATAACATGTTTAGATTTGATGATTGATGGGATAATATTGATCTGTTTTGATCTGATGTACTAGCATGTTTTATTGTGATTTTTCCGAGGCCTATAAGTATATGGTGTTCTGTTCGATTGCTGGAATTACAAACATGTAGATAGTTATTTGTGTATTTGTATGGTATATTTAGTTTTTCTTGTTACATTATGTTTTGTTGCTTGAGGACAAACAACGATTTAAGTTTTGGGGTATTTGGTGAATGAGGAATATACCCATGAATTGGATACATTTTAGGCTTAAATTGTTGTTGTTCTCACATATTTTAGATGAGTTTTTACTGTTTCATGTTTATTTTACAGATTGAAGCGGAGCAAGGACAAATTGGGAATTTTAGCATACTAGTGGCACAACCGTAAATAAACTGCAGACCAGCGCTGGGGCGTTGAGGCTTAACCGGGCGTTGACGAAGGCGTGTGTGGATTGTAGAAGTTGACTTGGATTAGGATTGGGACAACATGGAAGAGGAATATAAAAAGAACAATTAGCTGAAAATTGAGGATCATTAATTGATTCATAATTGGAGACTAAGCAGGAGATTGTGGAAAAGAATTCCAATTGAAGATTGAAGCTTGGGAGATTTGCTCTTAGAGTTTCTTCTTCTTCTTCTTCTTATTATTTTTAATTGTGTAATTCTTTCAAGATGATTTTCATAAGATTGTTGGTTTTATTTTTTGTTATGAACTAAGTCTTTTATTAAGACTACAAATTGAACTTTTTATGTTTATGAATTAATTATTTAATTTAGTCCAATTATTTATGCCAAAGGTGAATTGTTTATCATGTCTTGTGTGTATTGATTAATTATTTGACCAGTAATTACTTTGTTACTTTAGAAGGATTCAGAAGATAAAATTTAGGGTTAGAACTGGACATGATAACATGTATGCTTAATTATTTGCATGAGATGAATAATTAGGACCATGAATTGAATATGAATATATGTTCACTGCATGTAACAAATTGGGAATTGGAACTTAATGAGTTTAATTTAATTATTTTGCATAGGAATATCACAAGATTAATTGAATTGAATGAAAGTTAACTGATCACTTGGGAAAGGGCTTTTAACACTTAGAATTCATGTTAACAATTCAGTAGGCATAATAATTGGATTAGTTGTATAATTGGTTTGTAGTACATAAATATGGGATATTGTTGTCTTAACCTTTATTTATCTGAATTCATTCATTTAGTCTTTACCTTTATTTAGTTGACTTAATTTTAGAGTAGTCTAGTTTTAATTGATTAATTTAGTTTTTTTAATTAGAAAAAATCACAATTTGCAGTTGTTTACATAAAATTGAATTGATATAATGCTAGTAGTTGGAGTTTATTGATTGGAATTCCCTGTGGGATCGGCACTTAATTTTACCACTGTATTACTTGTTGACTGTGTATATTTGCACATATAATTGATTATGAAATCAACCAACACTAACCTTATGTTTTAGAAAATTGTTAAATCCACAACAAAAATTATTATTTCCACAACAAAAGTATCGCTGTAGATCTTATAGCGACGGTTTTCACCGTCGCTATACAACTACAGCGACACTTTTATTGTGAAAATAACAAAAAAGTGTTGCCAATTTAACAATTACCTATGTTTTATTTTATCATGTCAATAATATTTTAATATATGTCTGATTTTAGGGGGAACCATAATTATTATATTGTCATCATCAAAAAGGGGGATAAAGTTGACTTGGTCATATTCCAACCTTAGATTTTGATGATGACTTTCATATTGTACTAAAATGTTTACTCATGTAAGTACAAGTTATTAACGAGATAACAAAATAATTCTTGAAACTTTGATTTATTAAAGGATTGAAGACATGAAGGCTTAAAGATTTGCTTGAGTTATTAGGAAATAAATGTAAGATCCTAGCTTTAATTATTTCCAATCAAGGCTCTAGAATTTGCATTGCATCATGAATACATTTATAGAACTAATTTAATTAATTATGGAATAAATTAAAGTGGTTTAATAATAAACTAAAGTGGTTAATTAATTATGGAATTAATTAAGCTTTCAAAATTAATAAGGATCAAATATTAACCAACTGGAATTAAATTTTGAAAAGATGATTTTGAAGTCTTCCCATAATTAAATGAATTAATTTGAAAACATATTTTGATTCTTTATAAAATCTGTTACCATATATCTTGGGAATTGAGTTATTCATTATTTGAGTTTTCCATAATTTATTAAGTTTTCCATAAGTTGATTAAGTAAATGATCAATTTCCATATCTTTAGAATCAATTAGCATGGACCAAATAATTGGAGTAATTTTCAAACTCGAACCGGACCAAACTCGAACCGTTTGTGAACAAAGACGAACTGAACCACATGGTTCGCGAACATGTTCGATCGAACAATCAAACGAAACACTATATGCAAACTTAACTCGAGTAGACGAGTAAGCCGAACTCGAACCGAACTGAACCGGTTCGCTAACAGTTCAATTCGTTTGTAGCCCTATTAGCGCCATTATGATCAGCCCAAGTCCAAACCTGAAAAACATAAGACATCTCCAAACAAAATATGTTAATTGTCATAATTAAAACCATATATATAAACCAACATTCTTCCTTGTTGATGATGATCGACAATATACAACTTCCCCTAAATATATGGCTCCCCTAAAATTATGCAATTTATTATTAAGCAAAATATATCTCAATACAAAATATATCATTAAAATAAAAACTCATAAATCAACAAATGTAATATTTATGCTGAATGAACAAATATGTATATAACGATACTTTTACACTTATTTCAACTACACTTCAAATTTTTAGGACAATTGATGCTTTGACAACATAGTTATTACTATGATATTATCAGTATCCATATTTAAGTAAATTACCCCCTCAGTTCTTTAATATAAGTCGTTTTAGAGAATTGTTTTTATTCATTAATATAACTCGTTCGAGAATTTCAAGTAAGCATTAATTGCTTAGTTTCGAATATTACCCAAAATAATAAATATAACTTTGGTTCTCTCAATATTTTTTGCCCAATAAATAATACTTTCTTTTTCTAATATAAGAGCAATATAGACAACTAGTTGGGTCCCGTGCCTCCGACACTGTATGGACAGTGAGATTTATCTCAAACTTAAAACGGCCCAGATGATTTATTAAGTGAGCGGGGAAATTCAAAATCATTATTAGATAGATTAGATAGATAGATGTATTTTATTAGATAGATGTATGGACGGTGAGATTTATCTTAAACTTTGGACGGCCCAGATGATTTATTGAGTGAGCGGAAAATTCAAAATCATTTGTATTTTATTAGATAGATTGATATTATATTTAATGCTACATAATTATTTTTTTTAATATTTGTGCACAACTCTAAAACGACTTATATTAAGGAACAGATGAAGTAGTTAAGTTGACCCTAATTTCCATGCACATAAAATTCCATGACGGAATTCTGACGAATAATTTGACAGATGAATCTACTCTGAACGGCTTGTTCTTCTCAAATGGATTTCAACCGATATATTGTGGTTGCATTTTAAAGCTTTTAGGTGACTGAAGTAATTATCTTTCTAAATCATTACAAATACTAACATTTATCGCAACAAAATAAATAGAAAATCCCAAGGAAAAACAAAGGCATCCTTCTCTTCTCTTTGAATTGCTGATGTATCAGTGCAACCAATAGCTTTATGCTACGTGTCATTTAGGATGGGATCCCCTCAGGCCTCAGCCACCCAAGCTAAAAGAAAAAATAAACTTACATTTTGATAATGCTGTAATGCCATCATATCCAAAACCAAGCCATAGAAAAGATGCCACGTGTCAACTTGAGATTCACGAACATACACTAGGTACTTTTTATTAGTCTTATCAGGAGGGGACTAAGCTGCAGTGCAGCCAAACCATAGAACTAGCAAATGGCAACTTCAGTGATGAGTTCATTGAGCCTGAAGCCCTCCCCATTCACTGCTGAGAAAACAGCAGTGAGAGGCCTGC
Organism: Panax japonicus; assembly: GCA_020205505.1. Taxonomy (NCBI): domain Eukaryota; kingdom Viridiplantae; phylum Streptophyta; class Magnoliopsida; order Apiales; family Araliaceae; genus Panax; species Panax japonicus. Next base: position 7,980,836 of record CM035109.1, on the reverse strand, counting down.
CTTCACTTGCAAGGCCTTCTTCCTTTAAGGTTCAGGCCAGTGGTGTCAAAAAGATCAAGACCGATACCCCCTACGGTTAGTACAGTTTTAAGTTTTATTTTTTAAAAATTTTGTTGAAAAAAAATATATGAAGAAATCTAAAAATTATGAGCATGTTTAATGTGGCACTAGGAACTGGTGGTGGCATGCAATTGAGGGATGGTTTAGATGCCTCTGGAAGGAAGCCAAAGGTTATTTTTTTTTTGGCAGCTTTATTTAGTTAAATGATATTTCTGGCGTATTTTTTTTTCCACTTATATATATTGCAAATTCTTCAATTCAATTGCGGAAATATCAATTTTTTTTAATAATATAGTAATAGTAGTATGAAAAACAGAAAAACAAGCATACTTTGATTAATACTTCCCTACATTATCCTACAGAGTTTCACAAGTACTTTCTCAGAACTAATTCATTCTTTAATTTCCATATAATTAATCCGAGTCTTATGGTTGATTTCCTTCTTCCTTTACTATTTGTTTAGGGAAAGGGTGTCTACCAATTTGTGGACAAATACGGTGCTAATGTGGATGGATACAGGTAGAATTTGTACTAACACAGAATCTACCAAGTTAGAATTAGCTAGCTAGGATGTACGTATAACATGCAACACAATTAAATGTAATTGTTTTGATGATTGGCATGCATACAGCCCAATCTACGACCGTGATGATTGGTCTCCATCTGGTGATACCTATGTCGGAGGTACATAAACTATATATGTGATAAATTTTGAATTATGATTTCTCTAGTCACACACACACACACACACACACATATATATATATATATATACAAAAAAATAAAATAAAAAGTTACTTGTTTGAAAGTGTAGGTACAACTGGCTTGCTGATATGGGCAGTAACCCTGGCTGGTATTCTTGGTGGGGGTGCTCTACTTGTTTACAGCACAAGTGCTTTGTCAAGTTAGACCCAACTAACTGTTTTATGTAATCTATAATTATATATTCTGTCTTCAACATTTAATTACAAAATGCTTCATGTATTCAAATCTGTATTAAGTTGGAATTAATGGCATGGCCATGGTATGATTGTGCATTCATTCAAACCTGTCAAATACTTGATCACCTTGATGAGATATATGCCCATAGTTTATATATGTTTCTTATTTATTTATAAGCAGTAATCATGGAGCACCCACCATATATAGTATGCTTTCCTTCTATATATAAACATCGATCTTTGGGCTGCATTCACATATATGATAGCAATCAAGAGTATTCCATATTGTCTTTTGACTGTTTCTCCTTTTATATTTTGTAACTAGTAGTTTTGGAGGGATTGCTCAATTTGAAAACCAAGTATCAGTATTGCTGGTTGGAAAACTGAGAAATTTGAGCTGCCATTTCTATGAATATACAAAAGTGAGAATCTCTAAACAACAATACATAAAAGGAAACCCCCATGTATACATGCATGTATGTAATGTATACATGTTGGATTTTGGGTATCTAAAAGGAACGCCCCCATTTGGTTATTGGTCAGGTTAGTCAACATACTTGGTCAATTCCGATTTAACTTTTAAACATTGTTTTGACCGATAATTAGCTATATATAAGAGAGTTTTTAAGAAGTAGTTTAAACTGCTTCACGCATATAAACTCACGACACTCAGAAGTACGCGATGAAATTATGATCAGTACTCTTACAGGGAGAGAAAATAGAGATAGATACATACTGCCAATACAGAGAGCTCCCAGCATTTTGAGTGAATTCTTAGTTCTTTAGAACCGTTGAATTGAGTTCCGTTCTCATCTCACAAGGATTGTTGTAACACCCCAGTCCCATATCGAAAGATATGAGAAAAATTTGTCTGTGTATAAGAAATTAAGTTGCTACCAATAGTACCTTCAAGTTATGACCTTTTGGGTGAGTCTGTGGTGGGTCAAGATGACCCAAGAAGATACTATTGGACTAGTGGTTTGAGGCCTTATTTTAATGGATTTGATTCGATTCGGGTTGTTACATATGGTATCAAAGTTCGATTCGGGTTGTTACATATGGTATCAAAGTCGACTCTCGAAAGCAAGGGCTACTAGTGGTTTGAGGCCTTATTTATTCCGGACTCGAGATTTGACCCGAGTTGTTATAATTGTAGTTCGGAGACTCCGTTGGGTTGTAGAGTACGTAGAATTGCACAAAATTTTTTTGCAACAAAAGATAATACGCTTAAAGAGATGTTCTTTGGTTCTCGTTCATGTGTAAATATGAAATTGCATGCATGCATGTTTTTAATCCTTCAATACATAAAGCAACTTGGTCAATAAAACGAGGGTCAGAGTCAGTGGAGAGTACGCCATTGACTTTAAAATCGAGCTCGGATAGAACCCTAATTTGTTTGGCGGGGAACCGCGGTTTAAGACGGACGAGAGGGAGAAGGAAATGGAAGAGCCGAGTGTAGGGACTTGGAAGAAAAGAAGAAGAGGAGGTAATTTTTTTGTTCAAATATTTTATAGTTTTAGGTGGAATATTTTCTTCTCTAACCCCTGGCCCAAACACATAAAATGTAAACCAAGTTGACCTATAAATGTACATTCAGTTGGGGTATATTACATAAGATCAGCCCAAAGTTTGGGTAGTGATGTAATGGGGACATTAATTAGTATTATAGATGGGGGTACATGTAGCTTAATTAGGTAAAAGTTTGGACCTTACTTCTTTGGATATGCTTAAGTAAATTCAACCGACTTACGATTACGACATACATATCTCCAGGGTCGGTCCTGAGTTTTTCAGGGCCTAAAACAAAAAAAAAAAATTGGGCCCTTTGTGAATTGCTATTAAGATAGGTATAAAAAACACTATAAATTTTCTCTAAACAAAAGAATATAAATATGAAAGAATACCAAATATAGTAACAGACTTTTTCAATATTTTCAAAGCATCATTCAAAACACTAAAAAATGGAGAAAAGGGGCCCTAAAAATTTTTGGACCTAAAGCCCGGGCACCTTGGGCTTTAGCCCAGGGCCGGTACTGCATATCTCCATATAATTTAATAGAATTATAAAGTTGATCCACTATAATATTATTAATAGTTATTCACGTAACTGTCAACAAAAAAATCGAAACACAAATTCATAAGATATATCATTTTTCATCTAAAGTAAAACAAATATAGTGTAACGACCTTTCTGTCTCCAAGGGTCAAGATTGTGCCACAGTCCAATTAACATTAAATTGTTTAAAAGCTTAGTGGAAAAAGTCTTCAATTATTTTCACTATTTAACATTTTTTTCCTTAAAAACATGAGTAAAGTGCTGTTTGGATCCCAATTATTTAGGGTGATTTGGTCATAAGTAGCTTTCATGTATTATTTACACTTGTAAACTGAGATTCTAATTAGACATAATCAGCCTCACTGTTACTTTTTGGAAACCGATAAATTTACGACAAAAAATAATATTTTTACATAAAAATTATCCCTATAAATCTTATAGCGACGATAAAAATCGTCGTTATAAGATCTATAAAAATATTGTAGAAATATCAATACCAGTTAAAACAATAATAATAATAGTTATTATTATTATTATTATTATAATTAGGTAGGTGTCAGGTATTCATACGGTTGGACTTTTTAAAAATTCGCCTAAGACAAAAATCTTTAAGTCGTTGGCCCTCGTGTGGCAGTGGAAAAGATAAAATATTTAGTGAGTTAAGACTTGGGTCACATTCTTCTTATTTAGGTTAGGTGAGTTTATTTTTCTTTTATGAAGTGTGTACAATAATAAAATTTATAATTAATAGTTTTTTTTAAATAATTTATAATATTTATTCTTATATTATTTAAAATTAAATGAGTTTATGTTAATTTTAAGTATAAAAATCTTTTAAACTGACTTTCAAAAATTAATAATAATCTTATATTTTAAAACGGATATAATAATAAATTTTTTTTATAATTTCTCACAGTAGAATGAGCCAAATCAAACAGTGCCTTATGAAATCAAGTCAGCGGATCTGGATCTGAATGAGTTAGGAAGGATTTCATGTTTTGTTTTATTAATTGTCTTAATTAATTTTTACAAGTGGTTAGTTAAACTTAACCATATGAAAGTGATAGGCAGAAATTATTTTACCAAATCCTTTTGTTTCTTGTGTTTTGTTTGCACTACTTTACCAATATGTGACTGGCCCACTTTACTTTATTCAACTTTTTTTTTATATTGGAAAATTATATATTGAAATTGTGTAATTACAAAAGGAAGATGATACAAGGAGTGTCACTTCATGCTTAATTACATCTGAACCTAAGTTTGATTTCTACCTTAAATTTTATTTTTCATTAAAAGTACCCTAACTTTGAGGGATTGAATACTTTGCACCCTTCGAAGTAAAAAACCCTTCGCATTTTCCCCTAAACTTTAGGGTGGTGGGTGCAAATTGTTTTGACAGTGACGCTAATAGTTTAGTTTAGGACGCGTTTAATCAAAAATAAAATTTGGGGTGAAATCGATTTTAAGTCTAAACTATGGGGTTCAATTTGTATTTTAGTCTGTATTGTATAACTACGTTTTAGTTTTAATTAATACTAGTTGATTTTTATGACCTATATTTATTTTTGTCCATATATCAAACTCTGAAGATTAAATTATGATTAAATCAAATTGCATTTCTTTATTTTTTTTTTGCACAAAAAATAAAATAATGTAATAAGATAAAGAGGTAATGGTCATAAAATATTTCAACTAATTAATAATTTAAATTAATTATTAGGCAAGTGTGATTTGTGAACGACCCTACATGGCAAAATATGGAGGGCTAACGTCAAACAAATTACAAAATCTCCGCGATTTTATTGACTTGGCAGATTTTCCAGGAAGATTATCAATAAAACAAAACCATCTAATCCGAAAGATTAGTTTAATAAATAATGTTACAGACACAAATTATTTTATAAATATTTTATAATCTACTGATATAAAATACTCTACCTCAGCTTTTTATGTGGGACCGAAGACTATATTTGAGCAATTTGTTGGTCAATATGCTAAGGTGGAGTATGTCACATCCGTCGTTTGTAAAATATTTGTAGAATACTGATGTCACGTCAACCGTTTGTAAACTGTACGTCACGTCAGCAATTTGTTGGTCGATAAAATGTTTGTGTCTGTAGCAATAATTACTATTAATTTAATTTAATAGTTTGTGAAATGTTTGTAGTTAGTTTAATTTGATTATTATTAGATTTTTTGTTGTTGAAGAACATTCAACATACTAAAGATTTTATTTTATTAATTAAAATCAGGGAGAATATTAAAATGAAGGAAATTTATATTTCTACAACACTTTTTAATATTTTCACATAAAAAGTGTCGTTAAATGTATATCGACGATTTTCACCGTCGTTATAAGATCTATATTGACGGATTTTCTTATGAAAATATCATTTAACGTTTACTTTATAAAGTCTTCCTATTGTAATGCTATTCATACATTGAAAAAAGTCTCACAAAACGAATAAATAATAAATAAAATCTCCCATACGGGAGAAAGGGAAAACCTCCAAAAAGGATTATAATGAAATCCACTCCCATAAAAGAAAAAAAATTCAGTCAATCTCATGAAGAAAACAAGTTACATAAAAAGGAAAAAATAAACTCCACACGAGGGGATATAATCTATTAAATCAAAATAAGATAGACTTAGGGGAGAGTATATCAAAAGGACATCACTCCCCATATCTAAAATGAAGGCAAAATAGAGGATTCAAGATTTGTTCTATTATAGGGTATTTCTTATTTACTTGGCGCATGTTTGGTTTAGAATTTTGGAATATATGGAGTTCAAGTGTAATTGAAAACCTTGTTCGTTTACAACCCAATTTATTTTAACATAATTTTAACTTAGAAACATAGTTTTAAAGTTCCAAACTGATTCAACGTTTTTTGATGCAGTAACAATTTAAACCTTAAGGCCGTTCAAAACGCGCTTTTTTTTAACGCCCCAAATGCATCTAAACGAACATTAAAAGTAGGAAGAAAAAATTGGCAAAATAATGCCATTTCCCCCTCCCACCCACCCCTCCCTCCCCTCCCCTCCCCTCCCCTTGTTCCTTTAAACACAATTTATTTTAACATAATTTTTAACTCAGAAACATAGTTTTAAAGTTTCAAACTCATTAAACTATTTTTAATGCAGTAAATTTTAAACTTAAAAACCATTCAAACGCGTTTTTTTAACGCCCCAATTGCATCTAAACAAACATTAAAAATAGGAAGAAAAAATTAAGCAAAATTAATGCCCTTTCCCCCTCCCCTCCCCTCCCCTCTTCTCTTTTTTAATGCTTAGTGTGTTTTTTATTTTGCTTATTAAAAAGAGATGGAGAGTATGGAGATAGGCACAAAACAAACATCAAGCTATAGGAGGCACCAATGGTTGGGCCACCGTACTTGGAAGCTAACTTTCTAAGTCCACCGAGGTATAAATATGGGGTTTAAATTGAAGTTGTGCCCTACTCCCCTTTGTCCAAACAAACACAAAAGTCAGTAGTGCGCTTACTTTCCAATGATTTTTCTTATGCACGCGCGTAAACATTTTCTAATCAAAGGAACACATGACTTGTTTATATATATATATGTTTGGCAAATTTGGAAATTGGAATTAAAAGCTCATTAACAATTCCATTGAATTGTGACTTTAAAGTGCTTTTGAGAACACTTATAAGTACCGGTGAAACCTGCTTATAATCAGTTTTTAAAAGTAAAAAATATTTAATAACTTGCTTTTTTAAATTATTTATAATATTTTTTTAATAAAAATAATTAAAAACTCCAAATTGAAGCTTTAGATTATTTCAAAAATTTAAGAATCAGATTGACCAGGTATATTACTAATTTATCCTTATTTATTTTATTAGTTCCATCCATTACACCTCTTTACTTCTTAAAGCTTTTCATATTGGTAATTTACATTTTAAATAAGTGATAAGTAGATTCTTTAATACTTGAACTCTTTTTTTTAAACTACTTTAAGAGTTTTTCATTACCAAACATAAACTACTTTTTAAAACTACTTATAAGTAAGAACACAATCAAAATCAATAATTATAGGAGTATTATTTAAGCAATGCCAAACATACTCTTGGTTAAAATTTGGTACTAGCTCGATTCCAATTCTAATGATTAAAATTGAGTTGTTAAACATATCTTTAATATATTCATCGGGATATACATTACATTAGCATCTATATCTACTAAAATGAAAATCAATATTTACATGGAAATTAATAAATTCCACCACATATAAAGGAAACAGATACATATATATATATATATATATTGCTATTTGCTATGATCCATATATCTTTTTTAACAACTTAACATGGTGTACATATATATATATATATATATATATATATATGGAGGTAAAATTCCAACTCGATCCAACTCTAAGCTAGCCAGCTAGTTTATGAATTACCACCTGCTAAGTAGGCCTAGCTAGATAATTACTTTATTAATCAAAAACTAATAATTATTCCAAATGGTTTCAACTTCAGATAAGAAGCTCTCTGAAGTACTTGCTGCTTCTCCAAAGCTGCATGGTGAGTCTGTCATCATCATCTTCATCTTCATCATCATGTTGTTGTTAGTATGACTATTATTATTATTATTATTTTCCATCTTTGTAAGATGATTTAAAACAGCATC